>JBAIZZ010000132.1:266653-375121 GCA_037355905.1 Heliconius aoede
TATATATATATATATATATATATATATATATATATATATATATACATGTGTGTATTTTATACATATATACTTGTATTAATTTTCTATAGATATTGTTCTAAAATAGTGAAAGTGCGGAGGTGGACGTCAAACAACTATTTATCTACAGGAGGTATCACCATAAACGTCCCATGTCGGACATTAATGAAAATAATGAAAACATGTAAATGCTGATTGCTAGAAATGCTGGCGTAATGTAACTTAGTGGATTATTTCGACCTACAATTGTCACAAGATTCATATTTTATGGTGATTAATTTTAGAGTTAGTTTTCTTAAATATTTTTATTAATATTTTTAAATATATTTTTCAGCCTCACGCCGTATCACAGCGGGATATTCAATATTTTTTATCAATCAGTTATCAGAGAATGAGTTTTATTGTTTTTTTATAGCATGCATGCATAGTTGAGTGTTCTTTATTTAGGGGGGTTCTCCACTTTCTCACGACCCAGTCATCTCACGTGACGAGAATGGTTGTCGTAAAACAGCATCACACACAGATATCTATTTAAACATGATCATCTTAGGGCACTGCCATCATACGCAGTTTTCTAGAGTTTTCATCTAGTCTTAAGTATGTGAAAGCAATAATAAGTAAATCTGAGATAACACAGAAATTACTTAAATAATAGACAAAAACATGTGAATTTAATATATTTACAATATCAAAATTCTTTTACCTTCACACTTTAAAACACTATTAATAATATCTACTAGTAAAATAACAGTAGTAATAAAATACTAAAAAAATAGGAGCACAAGCGTGTATATTATATTTATATATTATATAAATGAAAACATTAAATATATTAAATGATATATTTAATGTTTTCATTTCTTCGCTGTGCGGGAAAAAGCAAGGAGTTGTGTGTTCGCCACTGAAGAT
This sequence comes from Heliconius aoede, assembly GCA_037355905.1. Classification (NCBI taxonomy): domain Eukaryota; kingdom Metazoa; phylum Arthropoda; class Insecta; order Lepidoptera; family Nymphalidae; genus Heliconius; species Heliconius aoede. The sequence continues at coordinate 267,581 of JBAIZZ010000132.1, forward strand.
GCAACGCCTCTAGGATTCGGCGAAAAGTAGAGACTGGAGAGTTTTAACACTATGCTCCTTCCCCACTATCCTGTTACTGCTATATTTTATAGCGTGAAGCTGAATGGTTGCGGTTAATTAACCGGGGCCACTGGGCTTGTTCGACGGTTGCGTACTGACATTACCTTCATAGTGTTTATTGAAGAATTGTACATTTTAATTATATTATATTTGTATTTAAATGTTATGACAAAGAAAACAACTGAGAATTATAAAATATCATAATATGTTGTGAAATTAATTGAGGACGTCGTGGCATTGGCCATTTGGTAAAGCTGACTGTTGGTATACGCGACGCGACGGTTGTGTGTTCGACCCCTATTCGGGGGAATGAGTGTATTTCATCGTTTTCATACTTGCGTTCTGGTACACGAAGCGCGATGTTGAGCTCTGCCATTGAACATGCAGTCTCGAAAATTCGGTGGAGTCTTAAAACTAGTTTCTCTCTACAGCAAGGAATTTCTCTTTTTCTAAATTAATTATTTAAACTTTTTAAAGAAAATGAAAAGAATGGACATTAAAGGAGACTAGAATAACATCTAGGCAACTACGAAATATAAACATGGCATTTATTTATTTCCTTAAAGGAACAAAAAAACTTCTAAAAATATTTCTTGTAAGATATTAGTTGCAACAAGTGTCTATTAATTCTTGAATTTAATTTAATATGACGTAAATTTGTAAAAAGTCTAAGAAGATAAGACCTTCACATTTGGTTTCTATATATCATTCATTTTATATTTTAGGTCAAATAAGTAATTTTGAGAGCATAAAACAATTGTTGAATAACAAACGTCTTGTGTACTTGCTTATTAAACAAAATTATTTGACTATGTTCTTTCTATTTTCATTTTTTTTAAAGTATTATTTTACATTTAGAAAAGAAAAATATTTATAAAGAAAATGTATAAAATTAGAACGGGTTAGAAGCCGCGCCTCTAAATCTCCCTAAAGAGATTAACAACACAAGTAAATTATAAATATTGCATATAAAAAAAGGCACGGATTCGAATCCTGCTATGGTCAATTTTTTAAAGTTTCCTCAATAAATATGTTTTTCCTGTAAGTCACTCAAAGATTGAACTAGGATAATTCAGGTTATCTAGACAAAAAATTTAACATTATTATAAATAATAATAGTTTATTAATTAATAATAATTAAATATAATAATTTCTTTTATAAAAAAAAGCACCAATACAAAACACTCATTTATGAAGCAGCATTCCATATTGTAATATTGCTCAAGTCTCCAGTACATACTTTTATTACTCGCTAGTTATTATGTCATAGTGGTTTGGTTGCGTTACCGTTTGCACAGTGTGGTCGGTGTATATAGTACGGTAGACCAGTCGTGGCCACTCTGAAATTAGCTGTAGACTTGATTTTTCCTTACTTTTGATTATTTTCTCACTGGGTTGTACAATGCGCATCTATTGAGCAACTCTAGCCTTGTAACTTTCTACACCTTTCATTTGTTTTATTGTTTATTTAATATTTTCCAAAAAAAAAAATGAATGAAATAAAAATATCAGCACAATCATGAGCAATATAGAATTTTGGTTTATTTATAATAATATAATTTATTTATTTTTTGTTATTTACTTTTTTTTATTATTATTTAATTTCAGCAAGAAATATTATATATACTGATTTCGGTGTTAATCATATCTCTAAAATTCTTCAAACTCTTATACTCGTATATCATTAATTTATTTAATTATTTTCGAAGAAATCTTCTGTAAGTGGCACTTTGCTGATCTGATCGTAGGTGTATGTGCTGAAGAACCTTTGTGTGACATTCATGGCGTAGTCTATCGCGTAGTCCAGAATGGGACCTCCAAACTCCTGGGCCACAAGCTGGGAATTCGAATTTAGGACTTCCAATATATTTGCACCTGGAGAAAAGGCAGACAAGACAATAATTAGGATTATTTTATTTTGATTGTGGGTTCGATTCCCATTTGAGAAACAACTCAACACAAAATGCCTCTGGAGTTCGACGGAAGAAAGGAAACGGAGTGTCTTAATACTAGGTTCCCTCTGCGTATCTTACTATGTGGCGTAACGCTAAATGAAATAATAAAATAAATGATATTATTTTTAACCGTCAAGGCGAAATGGGAAATTATTTGACTGTAAGCATGATGGTCGTGAGTTCAAACTCATTTTTTTCCCCTCTTTTCAATATATCTAGATGATTGCCGGAAAAAATCTGAAGCTCAAAAAAAAAATTTGAAAATAAAGAAATCAAGCGTGAATTATATAATATAAGAATATTTATAAACAAATTTTCCATATTCTTACTTATCTGTGGACTGCCTCTGAACAAGTTGGTGAGATTCAGTTTAAGGTCGGTACCGTAGTCAGCCTTGTATTTGTATGAGTTTATTTTGTAATGCCCCTCGCCGTCATCATCTCTTACTACTTTTTCCCTGACTTCCAATCTTATGTGTTGGTTCCCTGAAATTGTAATAAAAGTGTTAATTTTATACATATTAATTAAAAGAAAACATATAATAATAATAATAATGTGTGACTGTAAATGCGACGATCGTAGGTTTGATTCTCACATTCGGGGAAACGAATTATTTCTTCTTGTAATAATTCCCGTCAAAATATATGAAACTCATGAAGTGTGTCTTAACAAAATGAAGCAAAAAAATAAAATATATTAGTACTTACAAATACTTACATATTTTAATTTTGGCAGAGCCGTCAGTGTCGAGGTTAAAGAGAAGGATTCTGCCTTGGACGCTGTATTGCCCTTTTATGGTAAAATTACAATGAATGTCGAAGACAAATGTTCTTTTCGATCGTTGTGATCTGGAAGATGTACAAATTTGGAAATAAATGTATCAACATGTGGCACGTTTAGATTTAGATTGTAGATATTATGATCACAACTATCACAAAATGCATCTGGATAATTTATTCTCCATGTTTCACAGGAATTCAAGATATCGTGTATCGATTGGCGGAGTTCAACGCTAAACTTATTCCGGGGTTAAAAAAAAATCCCCGAGTGGGTATCGAGCCCACAGGCTTACGATCCCACCCTGCCCACTGCGTCTTTGTGGCATGTCAAGATGATAAATGTGGGAAAAAAAATCGTTTTAAAAACGATTGTAGTAAACCTTTACGTGTTAATTGTATTCAAGAGGCTTTTCAATTATTAGCAAACGGCTATTTTATAAGATTTCTCGATAAGAAAACTACTATTACACGGTAGTTGAATGATGTACTGTTTGTAATACAGGACATTTATGTTTGTCTATAAAATTTTAGAGCGTTGTATTTTCATTTCTTCGCTGTGGTGTCGAGGCAAGGCGCGGCGTTGATTTCCGTCATTCAACACGCAATGTCTCCAGATTTTGGCGGAAAGTGGGGAATGGAGTGTCTTAACACTAGGTTCCTTAGTCTAACCTGCTGTGTGCGGGATACAGAGTTTACTCATTCATAAAATATAACTTATATGTGAAATTAAATATATATACCAACTGGTAAATTACAGCTAAGTCTAAATGTTTATGCTTAAATAGAATTTGTAGCTCAAGGCTTGTACCAGCGATAATTACAGCACTTAAGTAGAGAGTTACTTTACAAAGTCTTAAAATACTTGTATCTAGTTTTTTGCCTAGGCGGGGTAGCCAGAGAGGTCGGAGCGATAAACTCTACGATCACTATATACCTCTTTCGCCTCGTCCATTGTCATCAACCTCGCCATACATGCTCTCCAGGGGTACTCTTGCTTCCTTTTTTTATCACGCTTCACAAATCTCTTTACCTATTCCTCTCATGTATGTCAGAAACTCTAGAGCCAGAGAGATTTTCTTAATTTTTACTGTGACATTTCCTTGCCATTCTATGTATCTCTATTGCTATCCTATGAGGAGATTGTATATATATCTATAGAGAAACTATACACCTTGCACCCAACAACATACGAATATATAGATAGTAAATAGAAAATTCACCAAAAACTTTTTCTCATGTACATAAAAGAACTGCCTAAAAATCTACTTACGACACTTTATCTGGTATACAAGTGCTCAATCCAGATAATTTTCCGTTATGGAACGTCATCTTTACGTTTCCGGGAAGATTCATGGTAATGTTTCTATCCAGATATAAGGGATCCAGAGGTGGAATTCCAGCTTCGGGAATCCCCTTCACTACTCCTGGAATAGCATCGAGTGTGGCCTTTGTGAAGCACTCGTCGGTTAACTCGCCACATGGATGAATGAAATCCGCTGTATAGAAAGGAATTGGTTATTTAATGCTGTGTTTTCGGATATTACTTGGAAATTTAATGAATGTGTATTATGATTGTGGGTTTGTGTCACTTTCAGATCGTGAACTATTTTTATTTTCTCAATATGGTAATATAAAATATATAAAAAAAATCAGCTTCACGCTGTATCCCGCACACAGCAGGGTAGGCAGAGGAAATCTAGTGTTCAAAGACACTCTGTTTCTCACTTTCTTCCGAATTCTGGAGGCATTGTGTGTTGAGTGGCAGAACTCAACACCGTCCTTTACCTCAACACCAGAAAAGACACATTTCGATTGTGCCACAACACTGTTTTATTGAATATATGTTAATAACAATATTATTCACTTAATTTGGCATTGATGAACATTTATATTTAAGTCATTTCGAAATTTTATTTCTTTTAAATCTGCCAATCAGCATTACCGATACAGGTTTATGTTTGCAACACCATATTTAATTTATACCGCATTCGATGATAACCGTTGAAACGTGCGGTTTTTATTTCATACATAAATTAGTATACTAGCAAAAAAATCTAAATCTATTTTTAATTTAACTTTAGCCTTTGCTGACCTTTTATGCAATTTGACATTGAGTCTTAATTATTTCTAAAAATAACATATAAAAATTATACGATTAAAAATATGATATATACGTGCATTACAACTTTCATTTGAATGTAAAATATTTTTTTAAAATGGCAACATTACGTGGATTTTTTTAAATTAGAAAATCACAGAGACCCTAGTGAGACACTCCGCTCTCCAGTTTTTTTTTGGAGTATTTTTATTGTCATGTATGTACGTTAATACAACATGTAAATTATTCAACTTTTTCATATCTAATAGGAAAGTAATTAAAAACTAATAAACATACTATTGTCTAGAAAGAATTTTTCAATTTCCACACATTTATATGGAAGGAGAGAAAACAACACAAAAAAAATAAAAATTAAAGAACTAACGTTGATGGTCCGATAATTTTACTATATCAAAACAGATGATGAAGCTATTATTTTGAAATTTGACATAAAAGTAAATTATGGGGTGTAGCCAGAACACACAAGAAGGACTTTAGAATAAACGGAATATTTTCACTATACGTGTTAAAGTTCACGTAGAAAAGGGTCACGACTAGAAACAGATTATAATAAATTAGTGCAATCACTGAAAAAAAAACTATATTTTTCTTGGAATAGATACAAAAATCGAACGAAAAATCAAATAGAGCCTTCAATTATAATTCATTTTTTTTTGTGTGCACTATAAAGTTCAAAAACTTAATCTCAAGTAGTTTTTTAAAAACCTCTAAAGTATTTTACTATTCAGGTACAGGCTGCATCTGCTGATAGACCTCCACAATTCAGAAGAAAATGGAGAGAGGAGTGTCGTAAAGATAGGCTCTGGCTACCCTACTTTATGCTAAGCTTCGCACTGTATTCTGCATACAGCAAGTCAAAGGGAATATAGTGTTAAGACACTCCGCCCGAATTATCAAAATTAAAAAAATATAGTTTTAATGGATTTCTCAAAAACTTACGCAGCGGCACCAGTTGTAGAGTCCGGTGGACGCAAAGGCACATCACCGTGGCTCCCAGCAATGTCAACACGTCGTCAAATTGACGCATATTTAAAAAAATATTAGAAATATAATAAATAACAGAAGTGGCACATACGACGAGCGGTGTGCGAATGAGTTTACCTCTTTCCTTTACTTGAGTTTCGAAGTCGTAATTAACGAGTGTTTCAAGGATTTTAGCTGCCTTTTCGTATGAGCGGTGGAGTCGCGTCTGTAATTTAATTTATATAAATAAATTATTATTAAAAATTTAGTTTTATTTCGTAAAATATATATATATATAATTTAATAATTGAATACAACTAAGCATAGTTAAAAATTATATTGAGAGTATTTGACAACAAAAATAACTTGTGTCAAGCGTATAAGGATTGGGGACCCAATGATCTGTGAAAGGTTTGACACTTTGGTTCTGCGTAGAGACGTTTCCTCGCTGTGCGTTCTCTACCGGATTTATGATGGGGAGTGTTCTGAAGAACTGTTTGACCTGTTACCTGCCTGTAAATTTTCTAACCGTACAGTACGTCATAAGCTCAAATATCATCCACTCCACCTGGATACGTGGCACTCTACTGCTGTATGTTTTCGTAGGAACTTCCTTCCACGTTCCAAGAAACTACGGAATGGCCTACCCGCGGCGGTGTTTCCAGGTCGATATGACATGGGTACCTTCAAAAAGCGCCTCTATCTCCACTTAAAAGGTCAGCAACGCACCTGTGGCTCCTCTGATGTGTCGTGTGTGGCGGTGATCACTCACCATCAGGTGACCCAAACGCTCGTTTGCCTTGTCCTTTTCCATAAAAAAGTGACTTTGTTTTTTACTATGTAAAGTGGACATTTCCAAGTTCAGTAACTAGTGTAGCAAAAGCATCACTAACTGCATTTTATTTTTCTAGAATTGTCTATATAGTTCTGGATGGATGTTTCTGTTCAGAGTCTTCAATTATGCATGCAATTATTAATGTTACGCAAAATAAAAATAAACTAAACGTTGCTTTATTTAATTTTTTTTTGGTAAAAAATAACAATAGCGCTAAATTGACTCCTACTGTAACCTTTGAGACCTGTTTCTTAGAAAAATCTTACGTAGCAATTTAAAAATCTCAGGAACTACTCAGGTTCTATACACACAGTCTACCTATTGAAGACGACAGTCTATCTATTGAAGAAGGCTATTTTTATATTACTATTTCCGTTAAACTGGACGCATTTCGTGTTGAGTGGCGAAACTCAACGCTGCGCTTTGTTTCGCCACCAGAGAGAAATATTAATATATTATATAAATTATAACATTACCTCCAGCGGGAATCGAACCGTCAACCTGCTGCGGTTACAGTCAATAGTAAGTACTCTCTAAAATGAAAGTATAGTAGAAAAATGATAATTCTTTTATCTATAATTATCTTTTCTTTTATAATTATCTTTGTATAGCGGAAATTTGTAAAAGCCTTCCAGAGATGCTAACGAGAAAAATAAGTTGTAACAATGCTTATGAATCACGATTGTCAATTTGTTATATATAAAAACATCTTATCTAATATAAAATATCTTCGAGATAACATGTAAGCATTATGCACTAAATGTTTTTTATTGAAATTAAATGAAATAGTGGGGAACGGAGTGTCTTAACACCGAGGTTCCCTCTGCCTACTCTGCTGAGTGCGGGATACAGCATGAAGCGGAAAAAAAAATGAAACAAAATGAAAAATTTAATTAAAATCACTTTATATGGGATGTGAGATCATAAGAGTATAAATAATAGAACACTATAAATAATATTTATTTTAAGTGTATTAAGCATAGCTGTATTTAAGAACGCAAGTAAAAAAAATTATGGACACTGTCCACAGACATATAGAACTACTCATACATATATACGTAAAAGGAAATATTCGCTGTGGACAAAGAATCAATATTGTCATATAATCATGATTTATGTGCTCAGTTAAATTGACTAAAACTCATATAACATTAGTGTTAAATGTTTCTTCAAAAAAAATATTCCTCTAATTATTTATTATTTTTTTTACTACAGTAGAAACTCGATTGTCCAGCCCTCAGTTATACGGATTCGCGATTATCCGGACTACGAGCCGCGATGATTATTTTGTACAACCAAAATTAATATTCATTTTCGTTAATATGTACTGGTTGCTGTTTGCGACATATGCACAAAACCAGCTTTTCTTTATACATTCGATTATTTGGATTTTCGATTATCCGAATGACTAAGAACAACATTTAGTCCGGTTAATCGAGTTTCTACTGTACTGCTGGAAACGAATAATTTTGGTCTCCCTTCAAACAGAAAAATATTTATTGAAGAATAAAACTAATGTTGCAATTGTACTGAACCCATATCGAAGAACCATAATTGGTTTTTTTTTCGCATCACTCTGTATTCAGTGCAGTGTAGGCATCAGAACCTAGTGTTAAGACACTCCGTTCCAATTGAGACATTTCCGTTTCCCGAATTCTGTATGCATAGTGGATTGAACCCACAACCTAATACAATTATCCTAATACGAAGCTCTAATACAACCTTAACTGATACAGAATTTTTTCTTCTAAAAGACAAATATTACAATTTACTTTTATAAATGCATCATCTAAAAGCTTAAACTTTGACTTATTACAATAAATACTCCAAAACAAGCGTTCTCATAGACAAATATCAACTGCACCTACATTCAAACTGACTAGTTCTTATCATTATAAAGATAAGGTTTGTTTTTGAAACACTCACACAAAAACACAACGAGGTTTACCTTTGCAAGAAAAGCTGGAGTATTGTGCAATAAGGCGCGTCGCAATCGTCAAATCTGCCATTCGAATCCACCTTTAGTGTAACGTGTTAAGAATCAAAATTGCATGTCAATAATTAAGGCTGATATTATACCGGAGACAGTCCTTGACATAATGACGTGAGTACAGTAAACGTCTAACTCTAAGCTATTGTTGGAAGTCAACAGTCAACTTAATCCATTGTTTTCTATGGAGAAAAACAAAGATTTGCACGATCCTTGCCGGCTTCTAATAATGCCTTCCCATGCAAGTAAACACTTGATATCTATTGTAGAGTTGCTTGTAAATATTCCAAGTTGTTTTATTTGTCGCTCGTTTAAAAGAGATGTAATTGTTTGTGTTCATTATATTTAATAAGAAAACAGTCTATAAAATTTTTAAATCATATATATATATATATATATACAAATAAGTATAGATGTAATTCTTTACACAGGTATGTAAACATAATAATTTTAAAAATCAGCTCCCACTTTCCGCCGATTTTTTGAGGTATAGCGTGTTAAATGGTAGAAATCTTTGCCTCGACACCAGAGCGAAGTATTAAAAATATAATTGTTATTAAATATTTCACTTCCTCGAGTGGAGATCGAACTCACAACCATCGCGTTACAGACACACCTTGCGCCGCGACGGCCACTATATAACATCTAACATAACATATAACTAGTGGTATTCATTTCGCAAAATCACAAAATGAACGAAGAAAAACAAAAGTATCAAAAAGCCAACTTTTCGTTATGATCTTTCTAGAATCAACGATTTGTAAATGAAAGAGCTTTTTGTGTACGTTTTTGTTAACCTGATTAAGAGTATATTATTATATCGGTTATTAACTAACTAGAGAAAATAGATTATGTTAAAGAATACATATATTTGGGACGGCTTATAGCCAACAAAGATACTATTGAAAAGGAAATTGACAGAAGGATAGCTAACACGTGGAAAAGGTATTGGTCACTAAGTGAAGTTAAGAAAAATAGGGATAATAAGGCAATAAAAGGTGAAGAGTATCTTTAATTTGTACATTAAAGATATACCATGAGGCGCAGGGACAAAAGTATGTAGTAAACGCGACGGGTTGTGGGTTCAATTCCTTCGAGGAAATAAAAAAAATAATATTTAAATTTCGCTTCGCTCCCTGCGCCTACTCTTCTACATGCAGGATACAGTGTGGAGTTTGAAAAAAATACATGTAGAATGTACATGTCTATATAAACTTATGCTTTCTTGATAGCAATTGCGAATACAGCCACTTCCGGCGCCCACGCGTTGCAGGCACAATTAAAGATAGTTTTCTAAATAGAAATACCAAATAGCCTCTTTTTTTCTACGTTTATGCTTCAATGAAAAAAAAAACAATACGTATGATTAAGAGAAAAATATATGATTATTTCTTATTTCTTTGAGATCTTGGCGCAGGGGCGGAAAGTGTGACTGTAACGGTCGATTGGTTGTGGGTTCGATCCCCACTCGAGAAAATGAACTATTTATTTGCATTTAATTATATTTTCATTTCGGCGTTGAATTCCACCACTCAACACGCAATACCTCCAGAACTCAGATTTAATTTGATTACTTCTTATAGTTAAGCCGAACAACTATGGTCTTGGTATAGAACAAAATTAAACTATTATACAATTGGAGCCCTACAGATCTAATGGCTAGGCAATAATAAAATATCATTCTAATTCCAGTAGTTCAGGAGATCTGCGTGTATAAATAGTTAAACAGACATATATATATATATATATATATATTATGGGGAGCGGAGTGTTTTAACACTAGGTTCCCTCAGCTAATTATTGTGCGGTACACAGTTTAAAGCTGAAAAAATACAACGACGATACAAATGTCTTCCTTTTTTAAGAATCATTTCTACAAATGTAAGATGAACGTTGATATTAAAATATTTTTGCAAAAAGCTTCACCAAGACATCATTCACAGTTAACGTTGAAATTAAATCTAAGATACACAAAATTTAATAGTAAATATTGTAATACACTAGATAACATGCAAATTTGTCTAGATATAGTTATTACCAATTTTTTATTAATAAAAGTACAAGAGACCAGTCGTGGCATAAGCGTGTGACCGTAACGACGGACACGTCAGGTGTGGGTTCGATTGCCACTCAAGGTAAGGAAAGATTTAATTTTTAAAATTTTATTTCTTTGCTTTCAAGTTATTCAATATGCAATGGCTTCAGATTACAGCGTCAAGAGAGGAGTGTCTTCACACTTGGCTCCCTCTTCCTACCCCGGTACATGCTGATACAGCGTGATAGAAAAAAAGTTAACTACTAATTAATTCTCTGGTAATCTTATGTGGGTGGTCCTCTACTACAATGTTCAAAGCGTTTTCACACGGTGGTCAACGAACGAAAATCACATATAAAATATACATAAAGCATATAATCTTTATTGTGCCAGTGTCGGTAAATTAGGGGTATTGTGTTTTACAATACGACAGACGGTTTTGTCGGTGGCTAATGGACTGATTTATAATGCATTAAGTTGTTGGCATTCAAATTGTAATGTTTGATGTTTCAATTTTCAATTAATTTTGTTCAATGATCTATACGAAAGCTTGAACAGATTTCGTTTTATATTCTAGGTGGTCTAAGTTTCGATTAGGTGTTAAATTTTTTACTATCGTCGCTAAGGTGCAGCTGATTGTTAACGCGACGGTTGTGGGTTCGATTCCCACTCGGAGGCAAGTGCATGGGCTTATCTAGAGATATTTTCTATGTGCGTCCAGGCGACTTTAGCTTTGAAATTTTCCTGTATAGGTTTCTTTTTTTAATTTTGTTTATTAGTAAATTTTCTGGGGTGGGGATAACGAATCTGGGCATTACGTACCTAGCCTCCCTATTATATGCTATGCCTCAAAATTGGCCAGAAAATGAAGAATAGAAAATATATTATCACTACGTTTGCTGTGCCGACTCCTCTAAATGTGGGACGTTTATTTTGTAAAACTTAAAACGAGTATAATATGAAAAGCCTACGAAAATACTACCTACTATATAAATTCTCATAAGTTATAGGTGCCAGTATAGGGTAAAACTGAAAAAGAAAATAGACATTTTTATTAATCCTTTAAGAATGGAAGCTAAAACTTATCAAAATTCCCATGAGCATAATACCAATACGCCTATCACAAATGACTCTATTGAGCGAGGACGTTCACGCTTGGCCGGTGCTTGTAGCTGGTGAAAACTGATTCAGCGGTGATCCCTTGTGAATACCGCCCGTGTGAACCCAGACAGAAATGAATACCTATTACCGACTCCATTATGTCGTTATAGCAGACTTAATTAGAGTTTAGTGTTTTAATTGTGGTTTGTGAGTTGAGCTTTGGAAACAAGGAAATAAGATTATTTCATGTCCAGAGACCAGCGGAGTGGGCACAAGTGTGTGACTGTAAGTACGGCTGGTTGTAGGTTGGATTTAAGCTCGGGGAAAAAAGGGGAAACGGTTATATCTCAATGGGGACTGGAGTATCTTAGCACAGGTCCCCAGTTTTTCTCTGCCTACCCTGCTATGTGCTGCTAGTCAATAATTCCGAGCTATGCGAAGTAAGGTGATTCTGACAAACTCCAAACTCAAGAACTGCAGTTACCTGCATACCTGTTACCTTATCCACAGATCTAACAGTTAAAACCCATAAAACCTACACTTAGAAGTAAGCCTCTTACTTCACGTTAACAGGACATTTCAGCAATCCTCTTAGTTTCCGGATAAGATCAGAACATGGATTCTTGGCTATTGTTAGTTAAATTGTATCACATTTGCGGATGACACGCGGCGGGACGAGATGCACGGCGGCTATAACAGTAAATCTGAGTCGTGCGCGGTCGCTGCAGGAATACTAATGCACATTTAGATACTGTTTCCATACATTTTGTATGATGGATATAGAATTTTCCGGGTTTACGATGTATCCCGCGTATAGCAGGATAGGTTGAGTCTACCTAACCTAGTGTTAAGACACTCCGTTCTGCTGATTTTTTTTATAAATTGCGTGTTGAGTGGTGAGATTCAGCAAAGAAAATGGAAATATTATATATTTCATTTCCTCGAGTGGGATTGAACCCACAGTTTAGAGTCACACTTTGTGTTCCTGCGACATGACTGGCGTCAGTTTCGAAATTATTACTTAATAACCAAATAAAATATTTTACTTTATGTAATTTTTTAACACAGAGTTTTTAATAGCAAAAGTGATATCTATGTTATTGCTTTATTGCAACTGTAAAAAATGTCAACTAAAAATCGTCATTACATAGACACTACTTATATTATATATTAATGTTATAGAATGAAAAAAAAACTCTTAATATTTACAAGTTGTGCTTTTTAATATATGAGGTTAGTTAGATAGAATTAATTTGGCCTGAATTAGACAATTTGTATTGAATGAGTGGTGTCTTTGTCTTACAAGAGGTAAAAATAAAATGTCAGTATATTAACTATATAAATATAAACATTTTAGAAAGCATCTAACAATGGACACCGACAATTTTCATAGAAGACGTAAGAGTAGACGAATATCGTGTTTTACAAAAATTACCGTGGACAGCCAGAATATGAAATACAATGTAGTTCGCACATATTTTGCCAAAGTTGTAAAGTACAACTTATACTATACTGCAAGCTCAGCAAGCTTACAATTTATTGAAATAAAATTTATCCGTTAAAATATAAATTCCATTAGTATTAAATAGTAGTTTAAATTAATATCTTTCCTTTTCTTTTCTGTCTTAGCTAAAAATATATTTTTGTATAAATTTCACAAGCTCGCATCACATTCATAGAGCCCGTCGTGGCGCAGGGGTACAAACGTGTGACTGTGAACGCGATATAAATAATAATTTCGATTCCTCGTTAAGGTAACGATGCAAGATTTCAGCGAAAAGTAGGAATAGGAAGTATCTCAGTGAGAAAAAAATATCTTAACACTAGGTTCCCAGTTTCCCTCGGCCTACCATGCTATGTGAATGATATAGCTTAAACTTAACTAAAAAAAAGAAAAAAATCACATCAATAAAATACTCTTTGACTTACTCTTTATAAAGCGAGTCACTTATTTTATACTAATATTTTTTTTTCTTTTTTTAAATAACGAAATAATGTAACGAAATTATTTTTATAATACAGTAGTAGTTCTTCGGGAGGGCTCATTTGGCCCAATCAGGTTTTATTTTTAGAGTAAGTGTGTACGTCGAGTGTGCGTAATCTCGAGTCCGTCTAAACTCTGGCAGTCTGAAAGCCGTCTCCTTTGATACACCTACGAGTGATTCTGTCTTGATTTATATTAATACTACTATTGATGGAGTAATAAAAATAAAACTACTTATTTGTATGCACCGGTAAAGTAAAACGAATTTAATTTTTTTTTAATGTAGGGTTTTTTAGAACGATAGTTTTTATTTAGTTCAATTTTTAGTTAGTTTAATTTAATGTTAATAGTTAGTTCAATTTCTTCATTTTATTATGATAGATAATAGACAAAGAATTAGTATTTTCTTAAAAGAAAGAAGAATTTTTTTAATTGTGTTAAAGATACACTGTACCATTTTAGTTTCTCAAGATGTAAATATTATATAAAAAAAAAATTCTACTAAATTATTTAAAGAAAAGTATTTATTAACCTCACTTAAAAGCTGAGTTGAACTGAATGCATAATTTTTAACCCATTACATGACTTGTTGATATTCTGAAAGTAAAATCAAACTTAATTACTTCTAATATAATACTATTCATACTTGAAAGCTTTTTTAATTATATAATCCTCCACTACTCAATACTAGATGGCGCTAGTAGTTGCTCAAAAGTTTCAGTTAAAAGCTCTCAAGGCACTAAAACAATTTCAATTTCTTTTTAATAAAGTATCGTGGCGTATAAGCTGAAAAAATGATAAAAACATATATATATTAATTTTCGTACCTACGAAATAGGAGATAATATCAAATATATACTACGTAATTTTAAACAATACTGCATTCAGAGGCAAGATGAACGTGATTCAGAATACTCATAGCATAACATAATCTCGATACATAATCTTACGTATAAACCTAAGCTAATATATTCATAGCATTTGGTTATTCGTGTATCTTCTTCTTAGAGATTTATTTATTTAGTGGAGTTCTGCAAAATTTTTTTTTTTTTTTATGTGAGAGGACAAGGCAAACGAGCGTTCGGGTCACCTGATGATAAGGTGGACCAGAGGAGCCACAGGTGCGTTGCCAGCCTTTAAGGTGGAGATGAAGGGCACCGGGGCCCGGCATTATCTAATGCGAAACGCTGTGGCAAGGGCCACTACTTCACGCCGGTTTAAGATGCCGGGGGTGGTATTAAATCCGGTCGAGTCTGCCCATGCGTGTTGCCATTACTGGCGACGTGACTCTTCCACACGTACTTTAGTCGCCTCTTACGACACCGACAGTACCAGGGTGATCCTATTCTAAGCCGGGACCATACGGCTACAAATACTGTGTAATTATTGTAACAAATATAATTATTTTATATTTTACGATTTTTAGTGTTCTGTACTCTAAAATGACAAATCTGAATCCTTGTTCCGTCTGTGAAGAGCATTGATGTCGAGGTCGTATGGATGTATCAGTCTGAATTTAATATACCTATAATATTTGGGTCTACGGTCCCTTGAATCATAGAAAAAATCAAGTTGCATAGATAAAACTCGTTATTGCATACATAGAGAAAACAAGACATTTAATATTTATTATATTAAATATTTCTATTATTATATTAAATTATTGAATGAATGATTCCCACTCGGGAATAAGAGATATTTAATATTCTTCATATTCTCGGGAATCGAAAATTTTCACGTTCTGATAAAGTATATTAAATAAAAGCAAACGCAATGCCCCACATAAATACTTATGGGAACTGAGTGTTTTAACACACCGTATCCAGGTTCCCTCTGGTTCCCTGCCATGTGCGGGTAACCGCGTGAAGCTGACAACAATTCTAGTCAATTTAAAAGCATAGAGTTCACGTGACGTCAAAAGTCATGTTTGCTCTAGTTAGTGTGTAGTCTATTTATATTTTTACAAAGAAGCATTATAATATACATTGTAATTAACCTATTTAATCAGCTTCACGCTGTATCCCGCACACAGCAGGGTAGGCAGAGGGGACATAGTGTTAAGATACTCCGTTCCCCACCTTGCACCGAATTCTAGAGGCATTGCGTGTTGAGTGGCGGAAATCAACGCTGCTCTTTGCCCCTACACCAGTGCGAAAAAATTAAATATAAATGTAAATAAATATTTAATTTCTTCGAGAATCAAACCCATAGCCGTCGCGTTACAGTCACATCCTTGTGCCGCTGCGCTACGACGGCCTATACCTATTTATCCTATTTAAGTCGAATTTGGAAATAGCTCTATTATTCTGTTTGTATGTTGCATCATATATTAATTTTTCTTTATGAACGCTGTATTTTTTACTGTACAGTAGGCTAATAAAACCTAGCGTTTACACACTATCTCTGGCTTTCAGCTGAATTAAGTCTTGTGTGTTGTGTGGCGGACTTCAATGTCGCATTTTCATGAACTATATATATCTTAAAATATATTTTATAATTTTTTTAACAAATGTACAGCTTACTTTAATTCCTATAAAACAGACTATTATTATTTTTTTTAGATTTACCCTGTTAAGACACTCCGTTCCATACTTTCTGCCGATATTTCGGGGCATAGTGTGTTGTGTGGCGAAACTCAATTCCGCCTCGTGGCCAGAGCGAGGTAACGTAAGTATTTCATTTCCTCAAGTGAGAATCGAACCTACAAACTGTAGCGTTTACTAGTGACCCTGCGCTACGACTTGTCTTTAATTATCTCTTTATTATCTTTAATTTAATTTAAAATTTTAAAAAAATAATTTAAACGCAAATATTTTATAAAACTTTTAAAAATTTTATTAAAATATTTATAAATTAAGATATTTTTTTACAAATTCATAAAGCATATAATACATATAATAAATAACAATGACTACATCGTTTGAATCCTCAATATAAGTTGTGGCTCGTATAAATCCCGGTTATTTCTGTTATTTCGGCGTACGCGCCGCCCTGATTTGTGTGCGATGACTCTTATTAATAAGATATATATTATTGTAATGAATAATTATTTAGGGAGTATAAGATGTTACAAATTTTAATTGTATACTATTTTTATTTTCCATAGATTACTTTTAAGTATTTTATTATATCGCCGTACCTAGCCTCGAATCCAGAGCTAAGAAAAAATGTAAATATTCCTCGAGTGGGAATCGAACTAACAACCTATCGCGTTTACAGTTCCATTTAGTACTGTATAGTCAATACTGGCCTCGATTATGTTTTAAAAAATATATGGTATATAATACTATTTGGCGTTATTATCCTTGGTTAGTTTAACGCCAGGATGTGATCGCAGATAATAAAATTACTCTTGATACGGTAATAAATTTGTTAAGTTCCTTCAATGGGAACTTCCCAAGCTTTTTTTATAATTTATGCAATTAACTGTATTTATATCGTCTGTGTAATAACGTCATTTACAAAATAAAATGTATAGTACTTTTTAAAATAAGTTTGTAGTCTTATGTATTATTGAATACCTAAGAATTTTTGTATAAAATTATTCAAAACGTCTTGAACTGTATTGAAATAAAAAAAACTTATTCATCTGAGTGCGTGGGCGAATATGTGCCAACCTACCACTGTCGCGTTTAGAGTTAAGCACTTGGACTTCATTTCTCCATAGAATAAATTCATAATAATAATAACAAACAACCAAAACTAAACTATAAATACCTTAATCGAACCTGTACCTATGAAGTATATTATTTGTAAAAATTTCGCCAGTATTATCTTTCAATTGGCGTTAAATAAAAAAAAACAGTTAGTTTTGTGGACCTCCACTGACACGTTCGGCTCCCCCGCGGACCGTGGGAACTGAGCCACGTGTGGCTCTCGGAGTGCCGACCTCCAGCCTGTGGAGACATGTTCGCGAATTTTAGATGATTACTGGACTTAGAGGGTTCTCTTCTTGTGATATGACGTTATTACGTTATCTAAATGTGCTTTGATTTTTATATTATGTATCTTTGAACATATATGACACAAAACTCAAATCACACATTTTTGATATTTTTAAAATATTTTTTTCGGGTGGAAATGAGGAATGGAATATTAATATACTAGGTTCCCTCTAGATTTCCTGCTTCAATCGGGACATATCGCAGCACATAAAAAATATAGAGATATGAATATTTTCAACGTAAAAGTACGTTGAAAAATGGTAGCGTATTACCGATTTGCTAAGAAACAAATGCCTTTGTTAGGTTCTAACATGAATTAAATCTCTCTACTTTTAAATATACTTGTGGAGTGATACGTCACCGAAATGTTATTCTATATTTAAACGTGACGTAAAGAACTCACTTTCAATTCAAACAAAAACAAAATGTAACGCAGTAACATATTTAGTCCATTTAAACACACAAAAACAATATATCAATACAAAATTATTATACAAAACCCATCAGAAGACTAAACATTTTAATTACTATAGAATCAAACGGCGGGCGTGGGGCATCGACCTGACTGAAATAGCCAACCTTGACCGCGCCTGTCCTGGTTACCCGCCTCCTTGCTGAGACACGCGAACTGTGCACATGGGGTGTTTATGGGTTTTCTATGGTTAGATGTATGAAAATATGTAGGTATTTATTAGAACACATATATGGAATCTGCGAACCTAGTGTTAAGACACTGTATGCCCAAAAACACTTCGTTCTTCCGTCATCTGACGAATTCTTGAGGCATTGTGTGGTTAAATTTAAACTGTGGTTAAATATTTCATTTCCTCTAATGGGAATCGGCAATCTAACTATGATTTTGTTGTTCAGATAAAACATAACGGCGTTGAGTTCTGCTGATCAACAAGTAAGTAAAGTAGTAACTTACTATACGCACAATGAACAGTAAACCTGGCAATAGAGCGAGATTTTTTTAATCCATTTTTAATTATTTAAAAATAAATAAATTCAATACATTTTGTAAAATAAATTATATATTACTTATTTATCTTTCCTAAATGTGGAACAACACTTTAAAAATGTTGAAAATTGTATATTATCTTACCAACACCTCAAGAAATTATATGGGTTTAGATTTGGATAGTTTATTTATTTGTAAGCTCTCACGCTGTTTGTCACGCGACGAGCCATGTGGACGTTGCTTTGTCTTTTTTTCTTAAAGCTATAAAAATTATTAGAGAACTCTCTCATCATAACAAGTTTAGACATGTACATAGTATGAAATAGAAGAAGATCCTATCTGAGTTGTGGGTTCGATTCCATCTAATTCAAATCTATCAATGCATTTATTTTAGCGGTTACATCCGGTTTCTGTTTTTGTACTGCAAGTACCTATATAATTTACCAGATTTATCTATAAATTTTTTTTAGATGACTTAGACCACCCGTTCAGATCAAAAGTCATCTAGTATTCGCCGCCGTTTTTTACCAAATATCCTCGGCATTGTAGTGTTCAAAGAAAAACATGCAAATTTAGACATTTTGTGTCACATCACGTCTACCGGTGGATCTTTTTTCTATTGAATAAAAACAAGAAATGATACTAAGCGTACCTACTAAAGTTAAAAGATTGATTTTTTCTACACATTGCAGTGTAGACAGATGAACTGACGGAAAAACTGGGTTTATTAATTACGAAACTCAACGCCATTGTCTATCAGAGTATCGACAATTTTTTTAATGATAATAATAACTTTTTTATAAATATCACAAGTCAGCGTCGCGTTTTTAACACGAATTTCTTTGCTAGCTTGGTTTTTTATATATTACTTGATTTTTTTTCTTGAAATTAATAAAACCTCGTCTTAATAGAATACTATAAGATAACAGATATTCCACACAATACAGTCAAACATCTATATAATAATAACATATTCAATAATGAATTGTGATTGTAAATTTGATACTTAACATCTGTTTTATCGCTTCATCGAAGCAGGATTCCATACTTAGTCGATTGTGCAACACCACGCAAAGTCCCACCCGCCATTGTGCATCACGTGGTTAACATATTAGCGAATTAATGGATTTGCTATATAGATGTATAGATGAAGAGTAATAAAGTTATAGACAAGTATATTACATTTTTTTTTTCAGCTTGACGCACAATGAGGGGCCTGGGAGCCTAGTGTTAAAATACTCGGTTCTAATTCTGGAGGTATTGTGTGTTGAGTGACGGAACTCAACGCCGCGCTATGCCTTGTTACCAGATCAATAAATTATAGACATGAAATATTTTGTTTCCTCAAAGAGGAATGAAATTTGTCCACGCTTTAGCGCTACAGCAAAACAGAATAAACTACAATTTCATGTAAATAGTACTATAAATGGGAAATGACCTATCTACGACATTTTTACATCTATCACTCATATAAAAATGATAAATATCCATAGTGTTCCCATGTATTCATCAATGGAAGTAATCCATGCTGTTGCCTCCCCATCACGTACTGGCTCTTCGCAACCAGTAAATGTTTTATAACCGTTAATAATAGTTTACATATTGTCGACTTTTGTTATGTCATAAATTAATGTCTTTAGTGTCATTTTTTTTAAAAAAAGTTATAAAATTGTCGTTAAATATACAAATATATTAAATGGTATCATAAAATATGCTACAGTGGCTTAGATTGTGACAGAATATTATAATTTAATATATTTGACCATTTTCTTCATTTTATGGAAAAGAACATACAGATTCACTTCAATTTCTTCAAACTTGTGATATAAGGAATACAAAATATTTTTAAGACTATTAGAAATATTTTTTAAGTGTCATACACCATGTCCTTATAAGGTAGCATAGTGAAAATAAACATAAAATATGCTTAGTTGAATTAAGTATATAATTATTTAAATAAAAAAAAGTAATAAAGTAATACAGAGCTATCGCATTCAAAATAACTAGGTCACACTAGAAAAGACTAGTATATACTACAAACAAAAAATTAAAACTTCATCGTCGTTTCATTAAGCTTCAATTACATTTCCATACTCTCACGGCCGTCTGACCAAATTTCGATTGCTTTTTATACAAAACTAGGGAAGTGAAAGTTATCTCATCATATTATAATCGATTCTGTTTACGTATCGAGAATGTGGATAGAGACATAATAAGTATTAATATCGATTTAGTTTTATAATTGATCTACGTTTCGATATTTATTATATTTTTTATTTTTGTTTTGTTGTACGTTTTACCGATTGGTAGTGGGTTCGATCCCCACTCGAAGAGATTTAATAATTACTTACACTTATATTTCTTCGGCGTTGCGTGTTGAACGGCGTTGAGTTCCGCCACTCAACACGCAACGTGTCAAGAATACGGCGGAAAGTGAGTAACGGAGTATCTCTGCCTACCCTGCTATGTGTGGGATACAGCGTGAAGCTGAAAACAAAAAAAACTAAAATTACCCATCGCTGCATACTAGCAAGTACTCAGATAAGAACTCTAGTCTCATATGTAATGAGCAGTAACGATAATTTTTCTGTTTTTATTTAAGGAAATCGCGCATTGGTCGACGCACCTCAACGCCGTTCTTTGTTTTGACAGACTAGGGAAATATAACTAATGTACTTACAATTAAAATTCTCTTTTCTAATGCAAATTCCCACTCATCACATTCCATTGATGATGGCATTTGCAACCGTTACGCTAACTGTAATATTTTTAATAAATTAAGTATATTAAACTATAGTTATTGTCTAAGACACTTCTCCGGTGTCTACTCTCTATCACTCCATTTGTCTTGCGCAGCTTTTTCAATTACCAACATCGTTAACAAATGAACATTACACGAACACGAGCGTCGACCATAAATAATTTTTATTATACTAATGTTGTAATAATATATATTATATAAAATTTATATATTCTGTATACAAAATTACAATAATGTGAATTAGAAAGTGCACTATAACTCTAATATAAATGATATATATAATCTGTTATTTTAAATATTAATTATAAAGAAAACTATTATTGGTGGCCGTGTATGTAAACAAATATATGTTCATTTAAATTGATCTGTCCACCTTTATTTAGCTTCAGAGCATTTAAAACTTATTTAAAGCTCTAAAATAGAAGAAGTCTATGTTTCTGAGTTTTTTCTACCTTACTATGTACAGGCCACCTTCTGGCAGTGGAATAGTCTTCCTGTAGACACAATAAATATTCTTGAGTGTCATTTCTCAATACACAAACTGTTCAAAAATAAAGAAAGTGGGGAAACGGAGTGTTTTAACACTAGGCCTGCCTGCCCGACTGCTATATCTGGTTAAAAGCGTATTACTGTAAAATAAAAAAGTATCATTATATCTATTAAATTACAAGATCATAAAAAACATACCACCTTATTAGCAGTAGGTATCTGTATTAAAATAGTAAGTTTTCATAATATACATAAATATAATGTTATTAGAATAGAACTCGTTAATCATGATTCCAAATGCTGTACGAGGATGTACTGTAAAAGTATTCTGTCACTGTTCTCCCTGAACTTTAGCCGACATCCGTCTCCTGAACTGAGCTGCTGCTTTAAAGTCCCTTCACTTTTGTAGTATGTTGAAAAATTATTGTATTTTATAAATTCATCGCTTTTTAATTACTTTATAGTTTAATATTATTCATGTTTTGGTTTTATTTTGAATTATGTAAATTATTAAGTAAAATAACTGCGAAGTTGGGACGTTCCTTATAGTAGTCCTCACTATGATTTTATTTGAGGGATTTATTATATTTAAAATATTTTTATTTTTCCAGCTGTATTAGAATTTCACCCAGGTTTCCGGCCGAATCCGTTGCACTTGCGTTCAACTATCTAACTCTCACGATTCATGAGATACAGCCTGGTGACAGACGGACAGACAGCAAAGTCAACGTAATAGAGTCCCCTTTCTGCCTTTGAGAACGGTACCTTACAAACCGACAATATATTTACATGTATTAGACAACTATTATATATATTATTAACTTACCTATTCAAGCCACACATCTTGTAGATAATCTTGCAATATATTGTATTCCGGAAGTGATTTCACAAGGATGCGTTATAAAAACATTGAACCGTGAACTTTAATTTAAATCCGTGTTATGTTTTAAAAGTAGCTCAGAAATATACTATAATTTATATAATAAATAAATGGATAAATAAATATATATAGGTATGTGGTAGGTAAAGGGAACCTAGTATTAAGACAATCCGTTCCCCATTTTCTGCCAAACTCTGGATTGAAAACGTGCAATAACATTCAACTTAATACAAAGTAAGAATAATAAAGACTATAGCAATTACTAGACGTACACGCTAGTAGGCTACAATATAGAGGGGGCTCGTGTCCCATCGAGACGTTGTCGATGCTATCTCCGGTCGGGATCCCACTTTACTTGCCTCGAGTATTGGCATCAGCATTATTTATTCAATAATATGAACTATTAATTTTTTTTAAAAAAGTATGTTTTGACTTTAGATATATGTAGAAATTAAGTAAGTTAAACTTTAAGTGCAGTTACACTATACGAAATCAAGTCGCATTTTTTTTAATACTTATAATTAAAGCACAATAAGCCAAAAAAAGTCACTAAATCCTTAACATCAATATAAAATTACGCAATAAAAGCAAAAATCATACTAAACCGATTCATCATCCGGGTGAAGTCTTAAAAAAAACAATTAAAAACATTTACGAACGTAATTTGAAGGAACCCGTTACACATATAAAAAAATAAATTAGAGCGACCATTTCACATTAACCGTATAACGTCCACGAATGGAAGTATTTATTTAGCAGAAATTGTTTATAGAGGTGCGCGGGCGCATCGCAATACGAAACACTTAACATTATTCAACCCACAATACTATATGTTAGCGGCGAACAGTCACGCTTTTCGGCTCTTCCTAGGAATCTGCATAATACAGCCACATTATAGAGTTTAAATTTAAATTCATTTGATTTTAGATACATAAGTAATTATATTTACCTTTTACTCTATTTATAAAATAGTTATTTAAATTATTTTTTATAAATTAATTGTTGTTTAAAATTCTATGTATAGAATGATATGCATGCTATGCAATCTTTTTATTTATATTTTATTTAATGTTTCTTTTTAATGTATGTTAATATTATATATTTTTTTTATAAATTGTAGTTATCAATTGATTTTTCAAAAAAAAAACAAATCTAAATAAACTCACACTCCTCTATTCAAAATTCTATTTTTAAAAAATATAAAACTAAAAACCAAAAATTAAGGGCATATTGAAAACGTAATCGAATTTCAAGGTATACCGAAAAACCTATCCTCTTACACGCTTCCTGTATTTTTTTGTAATTCAAAAATAGAACACTAATATGAATTAATAGCGATCACGCGTCGACATTCACATGACTGACGGTCTGTGGTAGAATTTGGGTAGAAAATGGTAAAAAAAAGCTTTGCTCTAAGCTCCGCCGCCATATTTGTTTTTAGAGTGTGAAAAATCGCGTTTAGGATGGTCTGCGGTTATTTAAGTAATACGAATTTGTACGTATTAGTCAATCTCCCGGTTGCGCTTGCAGCTGTCTCACATGTGAATCTTATTTCATGATTTTTGTCAATACGTCGTGACGTTAAAAAATTGCTACCGTGACATCTTATGTAAGTCACGGTTTGTATAGCTTTACGGGTATATATATAATTAATTTTCGAGGCCTTACACAAGCATTATTATGTGTTAACTCTAGATTCCCTCTGTCTACCCTGCTGCGTGTGGGATACAGCGTGAAGCTGATTTATTTATATATTTATATAAGTATATTTAAAAAGGCCTCGAAAACTTATGAAACCATTTTATATCTGTGTATTTTCTACTACACGTCCAATATGTATATCTAAGTATATAAACTTTTGTAACAGATTAGATATCTCTTTTTTTTGTCTATACGACTTGTGACTGATCTATAACGACGTGATTTCAAAAATATATATAATATATAAAGTTAAAATTACCAAATATAAATTAAACAAAATTTCTAAAAATATCACCTACGCGTTAATTAAGGCTTAACTTGAAGCTTAAAGTTGTAACATCAACTTTAGTACGCCATTTCGAGAACGTGAAAGTCATTGTGTTGTTCCCACATTTCGCATGAACACTAATCACATCCTGAACGTATAAATATAAATAAATATATTTGAACAGTTATTGCTCGTAAACTCGTTTAAATAAGTGATAATACGTTTTAAATTGTCACCACATAGTGGTTGAGATTTTACGGTATAATTAGTTCTGTAACGTTGCTAGTTGTTATAATTATTTTAGTGATCTTTATTTCTCTAGTTTAAGTTATGTAGTTTAAGAAAATCTTTTATATTTTCATCGTCTATCTCTAGTAACGACCTATAGCGCGGCGTTGAGTTCCGCCACATGACACGCAATGTCTTCAGAATTTAACGATAAATGAGTAATGGAGTGTCTTAACAGAAGGCTCTCTGTGCCTACCCTGCTATACATGCAGGGTACATGTAAAGTAGGCACGCGGAGAGGCTTGAAGCTGAAAGAAAATCGCTCTACTGTCATCGTTTTACATGATATCTAGATCGTCGCGTTTACAGTCACACCCCTGTCCCCCTGCACCACGACTAGTCTATTATATTTATTACACTACATTATTCGTAGTCTTATATATTATGAAATTATTTATATATTTTTTCTTGAAAATTTTCAAATAATCGATTACACGATCAGACCGATTGTAGAATGGAATCAATCTGAGCTTAGGTCTTACGTCGGTCGGCCCACTTTCACGTTCTCACGATGTTTAGTGAGTGCCTAACTTGGCTCAGCTTGTATATTTTTTTATGGCTTATTATGCTATTAAAGTATTAATTTTTCAACTTTCATAAGGTGTTATTTTTTATTTTATAAACTTCTTATTTAAAAAAAATGTTTTAGTGTAGCTTCCGTTTCATTTTAAAGATTTTTTATAGTAATTTATATGATTTATATGATGATATAGTAGTGATATCGTGGCATTTGTCTGTACTTAAATTAAAGATTAATTTAATATTGCTGTTATATTTTCTTTTTGGTCCTTACAAATATGCAGATGAAATAAAGCGTAAAATTAATTTCAATTACATTTTTTATTTCATTACTTAAATATATTATTTGATTTTTTTTTCTTTTTAGTAAGAAGAAAAAAAAGGGCGTCGAGTTGTTGAGGTCCACCCTTAAACAAGCAATGTGTCGAAAATAGAACAGAAAATAGTGGGAGAGTCTTAACACTAGGTCCCTTTAACATGAGGAATACAGGGGTGAAGCAAAAAAAAATATGAATTCCTTACTTTTGACCTGCAAACGTCCTCATCGACGTGCCGACAGCGAACACGTGTTACGCTTTGATAGATGCCACACCTAATTAGCTACAAAATCCACTCATTCTATGAAATTCCTCCATGCAAAAATAAGTAAATGCAAAAAGTACCTTATACTAATAATAATAGGGTACAAAATACAACCGAGTATATTTTATTCTTATTTAAGTCAGCAAAACTCCCCTTTATTGGTTAAGAAGTGTAATTATGTTATCCTCTTTCGTGAATACTGCTGCTGTCACATTTATTTCAAGATATCTAGAAACGTAAACATATTTTATTTTAGTTTAATATTTATTTATTTTAGTTTGATATTTATTTATTTTATTTTAATATGTATTTAATATTTATTCGTTTCAAGAGAGGAACTTGAATTTGATACCCATGTTGTGGTATTCGAAAAAAAATATGGCGATCCAATGGCGTTCCACAGCCACCACGATCTAAGACGAATCTAACGATACATCAATTATGTAAATCCGTTCAGCGGTTCTGGAGATATGAGGTAATAAAGAATATTACATATATACATAAATACAAGATACGCGCGAAAGACACATCACCCTTCCTTAACAGTCAGTAATGAAAAGACTGCCAGACGAATTACAAGTCGCTACATCAAAAGGCGTTTTACACAGCAATTACTAAATTATCATATATTATTATTATAAATTAATTTTATTTATTATAATATATACGTTTTAAAACTATAATGCAATCACGACAAAACTGCACGATGCGTTCTCGTGTCGCACGTGCGTGTCGCGTGCCTTTTTACAATATTCCTTGTATAGTAAACTATAGTTACTGTCGTATAGTTAACGTTGTGTACGGGATCGTGATGCCTTTATCGTCCGCCGCCTGCTAATCGATATCGAATGTAAATTTAATCCTGTGTACAAAACATATTCGTTTTTTGTCAGTGAAGCCTAATTGGTCTGTTACATTTTATAATATATTTTACCTTTAAATATGATTTAAAGGTAAATTTACCTTATTTACCTTTAAATATGATTTAAAGGTAAATTTTGATAAACGTAAGAGTAATTGTTGTTTTTGTTAGCAAGGTGGACGTCATCTCAAAGACATTATTTTCCGAAACTAAATATGGTATGTAATTACAAAAACTGCATTATAAAAACCTATAATTTAATACTTGTTTTTATTATTTTCCCAACCCATTGTGTCCCATCAATTCAATATTGAAAAACATGCGTTTCCTCTGCACCACTCTGTATATCTATCTACACTTCTACTTCCGCAGCTTTCTCTGAGAGCATCTTGATTTGTGACCAATATAGTTATTTAAATAAATATTAAAATTTTCGCTAGCTACATATATAATAAAATATTTTCTTTTTCCTGCTCTTAAAAGACAAAGTGCGGCGTTGAATTCCGTCACTCAACAAGCAGTGCTTTTTGTGGAAAAGACAGAAAGTGCTCAACGCTGCACACGACCTCGTTGAACCAAAGGAAGTAATAGTCTTTTCGTATTTAAGGTAGCCGCGTTTTCTAAAAGCTAATAATGTCAACAGTACAGTGTTGAGTAACAGAACTCAACACCGCACTCAAATTTGTATTGAATCTGGAGAACACTTTATCCTAGATTCTCGGCTATCCCGTTATATGTAGGATACACCGAGACACTAAAAAACAAAAAATTAAAGATAATGAGATATTATAGTACACCTAAATATCACTTGACGATTAATTCACATATAAACTGTCCATTTTACTCATTCGTTGTGTCTTTGAACCTTAGTCCTTCGTCTCTTATGTAAATGTCGCTCAGCGGGGTCCCCTTGCATGGGTATTACAACATTGTTTATATTTGAAAGTTATTACTTTTTTGTGATAGTAATATTTCTATTTTCTTGTTATTTCTTTTAATGTCACCTTTTATAATACATTTGGTAATTGATAAGTCTCTTAGTTTTTGATCAAATTTTCTTATTAGTTGCACGCTTTCTCCCAGAATTCAGTATTGAGTGGCGGAACTTAACGCCGCGCTTTGTCTCGTTATCAAAGCGTGGAAATAAAAAAAATTAAATATTTAATTTTTTCGAGTGGGAATCGAACCCACAAATTGTCACGTTTACAGTAGCACGCTTATGTCCATGTGCCACGACTGGCCTGACTTTTTTGGGCTTCATTTGTACTTCAAAATAATATGGTAATTCATAAGCATAAATACAAATCTAGTACATATATCTATTTTATCGTTCATTCGATGAGTATTTTAAGACATTCTTTATAAACGGTAAGTTTCTACAGCTCTTTCGTGACACTTAATAAAAAAACGACACAGACCTTCCAGGTCAGGCTATAAAAAATAGTGACAACACCAGCCGGTGATATAATAAAATATATTACGTAATAGCCCCCAAAAACCTTGCGTACAACAGAATAATCGATATTATCTCAGCGTTATTATCAATCGAGTTTAGAAACACACAAACTCACTTTGAACAGACAAACAGACAGCAAAGTAAATATTTGTTTCTCATATAATTTATATGGAAATTTAAGATATATATATATATATCGTTTGTCCACATTTAACATCGTTAATTCAATCTGTCCTTATAATTAGAGTCCGATAAGGTGTTAGGTGTAAGCCTTGCCGGTGCTAACTATGGTTTTTATCACTTTTAACTTAAAAAGTTAACTTGCCCTCGAGACATTGACTTGAGAGTTTTTGTCACCTTAATTGTCAATTTGTAACTACTAAACGGAGCTAGCGGTTGGTTTAAAAATGTAAAGATATGCCTTCTGTTTATGTTCTGAGCGTTTTGTATTTTCTTGTTTAAATTCAATTATGGTTTCTTACGGTAAAAGTCGTGGCGCAGCGGTTCAGATGTGTGACGGTAACACGATTGGTTGTGGGTTCGATTCTCACTATATTATATCCATGTAATTTCGAGATAAATGGTCTTTATGTAAAACGGTGAACAATAGTACTGTTGTTCAATTTATTAAGAGCCAAACGTTGTACGTAGTTATTTATTTAAAAAAAAAAATCATACTTAATCGATTCATACGAAGTCAAAAGTTCACACCTACGTAGCACAAATATTATTATTTTATAAGTAAAGCCAAATTCAATCTGCCCTTTGTAATAAAACAAAAAAGAAAGGTCAAATGTGATCGAAAGTGGTTGACGTGAGATGTTAGATAAGGTACTTACGCAAAGAATTGCGTGTACCTAACACTTTTACAATACAATATATTTTATCAATTATTTTAAAAATGGTTAACGATAATATTAAATAATAAGAAAATTGGAAAGAAATATATACCTAGTCGAATAAAGTCCGTTGACATTGGTGTGACGCAGCTCGAATACGCCAGATTAATTATTGTGAATTTCAAGCTTTTTTATGGTATGGTTATATTATTAGCAGACGGGGCTCACGGTTAAGGATCTCCGTTTCCTTCACACAGTTTTTGTGATATAATGTATTGAGCGGCGGAACTCAACGCCGCTATATGAAAATAAATATTTCTTCTGGCTGTATCATTTTGCCATAATTTTTCATATAATTACAAAACACTAAACATAAATGGTTTGAATGTAAATTTAACTCTACTTTTACTCTAAACTGTCAATGCAGATGTCCCAAAATGAATAATAGTCGAAAACTCAAAAATGTGTAATTGAACAAATGCAGCAACATACGAGTGCGAATATTTCCTGTGACTGATTGATAGCTGATGCTGATGGAGGATCATAAAACTTTACATACCAATAACTTTGGAACATATTTTCTAAAAGTTCTTCTTAAAGTTTTCACCAAATTTTTACTCTAAATTTAAGCTTATAAAGTTCAAAATGCATTAAATAACATTACATTTTTTTTTTATAAAAACGCAATAATAGTTCGCAAAATGTGCAATTTCTATACAAAATATCTGTAGCAATAGAGTACGTGTAACATATATTATAATAGAGAATGGTCGATA
This sequence comes from Heliconius aoede, assembly GCA_037355905.1. NCBI lineage: Eukaryota > Metazoa > Arthropoda > Insecta > Lepidoptera > Nymphalidae > Heliconius > Heliconius aoede. Next base: position 297,728 of record JBAIZZ010000132.1, read on the forward strand.
TACACCTTTCGTTTGATGTTTGGCCGGAAATTGTGGACTAGCTTGGGTTTTGAAGATTATTTGTGATTAAGGTTTTGAAAATATATAAATATTTTCAATTAAATTTTCATATCTGGTTCATTTTCATTTTTTAAAGTTCATATCTGGTTCATATCAGCTTATAATATTTAGTGAGAAAATATAATTTTTATTGAACGTAATAAATATATATATATAAGTGCATATAAAAGAAATGTTCGAAAAAAATTATATAAATAAAATTGCATCTTCATGTATGTTTCTCTTTATGAATCGTTAAGCATTTGAAATGCGTCTTAGAATGCGTGATCTTGATTTATTATTAATAAATTCTTTCAGCTTCCCCAAATAACGAATAGTATTATAACACTCCTATGTCTTCTTTCACTGAGTGAAGATTCAACTCATGCGCACACAGCCTTCGCACTAAGACACTGCCTCACTGTACCACGATCGCTGTTTTTTCTTGCATTTTCTTAAACATTTCATATATGCCATGGTGATATTATCATAAAAAAAATACTGTAAGTATAAAAAAAATTTAAGAGTTTTTGGGAAACATGCCGACAGACTAGCACAATGTAATATACCATTATGACAATCGCAATCGGAAACGGAACTCGGCATATGTCGCCAAAGGGTTGAATAGGTTTGACACCACGCGGCGGTATTGTAGATCCAATTTGAGGAAAAAAACCCGCACCCGCCGACCGCTGCCCGTTGCGCATAGATTAGAGCCAGGGCCGCAGTCAGAGGATAAAATTGTATTTTAGAGAAATGTATAGTTTTTTTTAATGTAAAATAAACATTTAAAATATAAGCTTAATCACTATTTCGATATAGAATCTACTTGGATTAGGTTCTCTAAGAGAATATTTGTCCTTGACAAGCAATGTATACAAATGGGCAAAATCAGAAAATGAGTTTACAAACTTACTATCTCATATAATATACATCCTTCAAATTATTTAAATGCTTTATTACTTAAATTCATTAATACTTAATACTTAAATCCAATAGAGGGAACATAGGAAATTAGTGTTAAGACACTCCATTCCTATTAAAATACATTCATTCTCCACTTTCCGCCGAATATTGGAGGTTTTTCTGGTGGATTATTTAATATGTTGCTATATTTCAAATATTTATATTACGTCAAAATAAAAACCCTAAGCCCCCAACCCCGCAGTCCGCACCTGAGGCCGAAGCGGCTAGTGCAAGCGCACGCGCACTCCTTATTATTATATTAGACGGCCGTCACGCCGTATGTTAATAGTCACCCGTTGCATAAACGTGTGCCAACGCACGACAGCTTTGTTGTCTATTTAATAGGAAATAGATGATAATAGTGTCCGTGTCCGTCTGTGGTGTGCGGGAAAGGTGTCGGGATAGCTATATAACTAGAACATGGATATGAATATGGAATATATTTTTCTAGATTCACGTTGTGACACCCCGTTCTCCGCTTTTAACCGATTTTTTTAAGACTGCATGCTGAGTGGAAAGGTGGAAAATTTGAAAGTTACTAGAATGGAGAAATGAACTTTGAAATTGCTTGTAATTGTTTGTTTTGAAATTTTTAGGTAATTAAGTTATATCAAAATCCAAAATAATATATCCTTGAAAGTTTGTATAACATTTTAACTAACTGTTACACATTAGTTATGTTTCACATTATAAATAAATAAAAAAAAATCGTTAATTTAAAAATTTTAATAAACACAAATGACAGCTCGTTCTTCTATAAGGTTCCCAAACTTGCCTTAATTACATACAGACATACATACAAGACGCCCCCTCACACACCTTTCGTTACCCGTCTTTAACTAAATTGTGTTTAAATTATAAGGGTAGCAATAATTTGGGAGCTACCGTCAACCCTTTTGGTGCTCCAGTGGTAAATTAACGCTATGTTATGCTATCGTTTGATCGATGAATTTATAAGGGATTTGGATTTTTAGTAAATCAGGGGATATTTTGTACGCGAAATAGATTTAATTATTATATTTTTAACAAACCGTTGTGGAAAAGTTCTGATTCAGACTGATTGTATTAATTTTACAAACAGATATACAAGTGATTGTGTTATACTAATGTATATTTTATGAGAAAATTGTTACTCTGATTTTTTTATTATGTACCGCTCATAAAAAAAATTTATTAAAACTGCGCCTTTTATAATATTTAAGATAAACGAAAACGTTAAAATCTGTCATGGTAACAAAAATAACTTGGTGTCACTACGATATTAACGTTTATCTTTTCATTTATTCAGAAATATGGCTTGTTTAGCCAGGCTGAGACATCAGTTCACTTTAAAAATATAAACAATCTCAAATGGAATTCAAATTCAATGCTCCAGAACCGCACAGCGAACCATATCGCTACTTCTATATTGTAATAAATAATTTTTGCGAACATATTTACACATATTCAGTGGATACATATCCTGATCATAAGACTCCAATATAAAGAAGACGTTAGGGTTAAAAAAAATAATGACCGTTTGAAATGGTCAGACGAGTTTTGGTTACTTTTGATTTTTTTATCATTTTAATAGTGACAGTTGCATAAAGGGTTAACGCAACGTACCCTTGGTTCCGGGGGTCGAATAGTTTTGGGGGTTAATTATGCATTTTACCTGACCATATGTATATGCTACTTACTTATTTATTTATTAGTATACGGTGGAAAAATATATTAACTATTTTCTTAGTTTGTAATATTATATATAATATTACATACGAAGAGAACCTTCTTTTTATCGTTTATAAAAAATAATATGAAATTTAAATTTATATTTTCACATCTTGTTAAGCGGAATGTGGGGAACGAGGTTTTTTTAACACTAGGTTAGTTTTAAATGTTATAGTTATAATTTAAATCAAAATATGAGCTTTTTAGTTGAGCTAATAAAATATGTACATAAAAGTACAAATATAACAATAATACTTAGCTTAAAACCTGGAAAATTAATTAATTATATTAATAAATTGAATCACCACAGTGGCAACGCGCAAATAAATAATAATAAGCTAAATAAAGAGCTATAAACGTATCGTCTAGACGACGGCAATTTTCTTGTTAGGAATCTATCTGGGGAGCGGTTTTGAAAACCTATAAATAACTATTGATTACTATGTATCGATTCTACGTGAAAAAGTAATGGCTGTATTACACGAACTCGTTATGCTAATTGGTTATTGTGTTGGCGGTGAGGTGTAGTGTTAACCTTAATTTTTAATTTTTTTTTTTTAGTTTTCAGCTGTACACCGCATCCCGCGTATGTCACGATAGTGTTATGACACTCCGTTCGTATATTTTCGCCGAATTTTCAAGCCAATTGTTCTTAGGTACAAGAGCGAAAAACATACTTGTTAAACCGTTATCACAATAGGTTTACGCAATAAATATGACCGTCATTACAGATGTACACGTTGGATTTTCTCGCAGAAAACACCGTTTCTAAATTAGTAGATAGGTTGAGAAAAAGTTAACGTATATACAAAAAAAAATTTCAAAACCTCTACTTCTTGAATAAATGAGTTAAACATAACATTTATTTTAACCGTGTAATGGTTATGATTTTTTTTAGTTTATTATACCGACAGAAATATATTTGACTTGCTGTATATTTCGGCAATACCTATATATTTTTAATTTTTGTTAATTTAAAAAAAATGTTTAAAAATCATTTCGTTTTTAAAGAACAATTCTACACAGAAGATGTCATCTTCTAATAATAAATAAATATTGCGGCGTTGAGTTCCGCCGTTCATCAATTGTCTCCAGAATTCGGCGGAAAGTGGGGAACGGAGGATTGTAACACGAAGTTCCCTCTGCCAACCCTGCTGTGTGCGTGATAAATGTGTGATATAGCGTGTTACCTAATTTATTTTTATTTTTTTATTTGTAAATAAACATAATATTAATATAAATATTTTATTTACAATAGAAAACGAGTCCATAGAGGCTAATTCATTCCACTTCATTATTTGTCTAGTTCATTATATGGCAAGTTTTGTCCTGAACATTAATTAACTTATAATCCACTAGGGGACTTTTTATAGTAATAATGTTTTATATCTTAATTATTAATAATATGAGAGAGGCCAGTCGTGGCGCAGAGACACAACGCGACTGGCTGAGGGCTCGATTGCCACTCGAGGAAACTAAATATTTAATATTTTCGCTCTGGTGTCGGGGCAAAGCGGCGTTGAGTTTCGCCACTCAACATGCAATCCCCCAAAGAATCAGCGTAAGGTGGGGAGCAGAGTGTCTTAACACTAAGCTTCCTCTGACTACCCTACTTACATGTGCGATTCAGCGCGATTCATTAAAAAATATATTCATAAATTCTATTTATTCACACGTAATATAGGAGTCCCATAGTAATATAGGAGATACGTACTAGACGAACATTTTCTTCTACAACAAATTAAGACATAGCGCGGCGTGGGGTTCCGACCATTCAATATGCAATGACGTAAAAATTTAGTCGTGGTGGATACACAAGAAACAGAAGAGTCTTAATGGTAACGGAGTGTATTTAATAATACCCTCCCTTTCTACAGTCCTGGAAATCTAGTGTTCTAGACTCCCAGCACAGTGTGAAGCTGAAAAAATATCAAATCAATTCAATAAATAACGAATTCTATAATACCAAGTGCATCACATTAGTTTTGTCGTTTATTACATAAAGATCTACAAATGTTATAGAATGATATATCACGACACTACCCACATTAGTTGTGTTGAATACACATAGATCTAAATGTTACGAGAATTTAGATTTCTTAGTATTTTGTCATTTTGGAATGAGTAAAGGTCAGTTTCGCTATTTGCCACTAGATGGCAGCACGTCAAAAAAAGTTGTTAAGTCTCACAAATAAAAATGGCTAAAAATGTATGTAGAGGCCGTCGTGGCGCAGTTGCACAAGGGTGCTGCCCGTAAACGCGACGGTTGTGGGTGCGATTCCCACTCGAGGATGTGAAATATTTCTTTACGTTTATATTTCCGTTTTCTTCGCTCTGGTGTCGAGGCAAAGCACGGCGTTGAGTCCTACTACTCAATACGCAATGCCTCCAGAATTCGGCAGAAATTAGGGAACAGAGTGTCTTAACACTAGGCTCCTTCTGCCTACCCTGCTGTGTGCGGGATATGGCGTGAAACTGATAATTATAATACAAGAAGATGTTAGATCAATAATTTAATATCTTTATATAGGTCTGTTATATACATAGATATATGTTTATTTTATTTCATAGTAATTTGTGTGTAATAATATATTACAAATAAATGAATACAGTATTTCAATTGCATTTTAATTTCATTCATGGCATAATTTCGACATATCCAAGTTACGTATGAAACAGTTCTAAATTCACATTTTAATTGACGTAACTTTAAATTAATAAATATATTTTTAGGTTCACGCTGTAATTCGCACATAGCAAGATAAAGGAGAGGGACCCAATTTTCTCCTTAATTCTGGAGTATCTGCCGCGAGGCCATCTTGCTGCAGCAGTGCAGTAAATGAATGATTATATTTAAATATTTTTTATTTCTCCATTCTGGTAAAAAAAACAAGAGTTGTGCCATTCGACACGCTATGTCTCGAATCCGGGGGAAAAATGGAGAAGCGGAGTGTCTTGATTATAGTTTCGTGATATAGTGATTATAGTTTTTATAAATGTGATAAAGCGAGAAACTAAACAAAAAAAAAAATTAAAGTAAATTTAATACTTTAATCAAAATCACATTACATATTGTCTTAAATTCTTTTTATTTGTCACGGATTGTATTCTATACAATCACCAAAATGTGGAGCGTCACACTCACTGGCCAACTGTATCAAGGCATTAAATTTCAGCCCATTAAAATTCTTTTTATAATTACCTTTAACAAAGTTTCTACATTCCGTTACAGGTATAGTTCACAAATTACATGCTTGAGTATTTATTTTAAGAAATATAATATATGTTAATAATAATAATAATAAAGTTGTAGTGTTTGTTTGATTGGACAGGCTAATCTAAGGAACTAAGGGATCTTATTATTTTGTCAATGAGGCCAGAGTTAATACGGACACTTAGAATGTGTCATGAATAATCTTTATTTCCAATTGATTAAAAAAAATACCTTCAATTTGAAAGAATAATTTATTGGTCAGTTCTTTTGTTCATACTCAATGTCTTTTTCTTTGATGCCGTTTTTAGTCAGACTATATGAGCGTTTTTTAATCTAGCGTGATTAGAACCTACACCTGATACATTCAGTCTAGTTCATGTCACGTGGGCGCGCACTTAAAAAAGTCATATATAGTTTAATTACAACAAAACAAATAATAGCGTGAAAACTATACGAAGCCTAATGTGGCGCAGGAGCACAAAGTGTTACTGTAAACACTATAGGTTGTGGGTTCGACTCCCAATAGAGGACATGATATTATTTAATATTTTCATTTATTCGCTCTGGCAAAGCGCGGCGTTGAGTTCCTCCACTCAACACGCAATGCAGCCCAAATTCGGCAGAAAATGGGGAACGTTATGTCTTAAAACTAGACTCCCTCCACTCTATACAGCGGGATAATGCGTGAAGTTAGAAAAATAAACTTTATACAACGTATATTGTACTGCCACAGCATAGTTACAGTTCCTATTTATTCATTAACCAGCCTTTCGTGGTGTGCAGGCGGAAAAAATCGCTAATGTTTCAAGTAAAGTTCAAGGCAGAGGTAAGAGGTTCGAGATATGGTTTTTGTGTGAGTGATTCACTTGATGGTGTCACATTAAGTTTTATGGTTCGTATGGCCTTTAAAATATGCACGATTTATATTTTCTTTAACACGTTTAATTTGTTTTATTGTTTTTTTTTACTTGTTATGGATTTTTTGTTGAGGTTTTGAGTTATTTTTTTTGGGTTCATGTTTATAGCTGAGAGAGGAGACTTAGTGTTAAAACACTTTGTTTGCCGTTTATTACGTTGAGTGGTAGACTTCTATGCTGCGCTTTGTATTGGTGACAAAATTACTAAATGAATAAAATTTATTTACCTAGTGAGAATAGAACCTATAACCGTCGCATTAACAGTCAGTCGATGACAGAGAAAAGCCTGTTGAATATTGCAAATTTTAAAATGGTTTATGTACCTACTATATGCATTGAGAGTTACTAGTGACATCTTGAATCCGACTAGAGTACTAGGCTATTGCATTGATGGTAGTAGATTTGATGTTCATATCTATTTTTAGTGCAAATTATTTTTTTTTGGAATTTATAAATCGTGTAAAAGTGCGAGTCGTACTCGCCCACCGAGACGTTTGTATCAATGTTAGGATTATAGATCAAAGGGATATATAACTTATAAATAATTGTCAATCTTAAGTGTGCGTGCATATATACTTGTTCTGTATGAAATTAACTACAAATATAAGTTTTTAATAATTTTTTTTCTATAAAATATAAAAAAAATATTTTACGGATGTTTTCCTTCATAGGTATTGTAAGTTACTTATTAGGTATTCTAAAAATGTAAAGCTTAAGTAATATATATTATTATATACTCTAATTATATATTATACTTTAAATAAACGTACTTGCTACAGTAATTGCTCTGTACCGTTGTCCCTTAACTTTTTTATTTCATTAAATTCATTGTTTTGTTTACACAACAACTTCTCACAGTTTTTTAAATTGAAATAAAATATACAAAATAAATTAAGTAAACGCTTTCACGGAGTTTTGAGTTTTCCAAAAAAAATTAAATGCCGTGAGATTTTGTGTCGACTGAGGCGATCCTGATGAAGCAGATAAGTCGAAAATATATGTCTGTTATAATTAAGATATTTTAATCTAATTTTTATCAGATTAACTCTGTAGGCAGAGGGAGGGAATTTAGTGTTAAGACATTCCGTTACCCACTTCACGTCTCATTTTCGGGCATGCGGGTTAATCGCAGAGTTCAATGTTACGCAAAAGCCTTAGTACCAGAGCGAAGAAATGAAAATATTAACAAGTAATAATTCATTTCCTAAAGTGGGAATCGAATTCACAACCGTCGCGTTACATTCGCACGTTGGCGGCTTCTGCGCCACGACGCTTTCAGCGGTCAATTCGCTTTTTACCGCAAGAATTTTATAAATATAGAACAATTTTCACAATAAAATATTTACTTATTATGTCTTTCTTCCGTATAATTCGGTACTCACCATGAAAGGAACAATTCCACACAAAATAAAAACCACGTACCGTTAATATATATACCTTTAATAACATACTTCAGAACTTCGAAGCATTTTTTTTTTCAAAATAATTAGCCTGATTTTTCACAAAAGAATTCTTTATCTTTTGAGACGTTATCTTAGTCATTGTTTTTAAAAAACTCAATTAAGTGTCATAAACATATTTCATATTTATGTTTAATTAGATATTCGCGATCTCTATCTTATATCTTCGAATTGGAGGCTAATTTCTGGACTATAGGGGAGTGGTGCATCCGGTGTTCCTGTGGCGGTAACGCCATTATTTAATTACAAATCTTGATCTCGGTTTTGATCTTCACTCAGTGGAATGAATTATTATCTATTAATAATTTCATTTCTTGGCTCTGATACTAAGGCATAAGCTCGGCGTTGAGTACTGCCAATTAACACGCAATGCTGGAGGCATTCAGCGGAAAGTAGGAAACGGGAGTGTCTTTACACCAGGTTCGCTCTGCCTACCCTGCTATATACGGGATACAGCGTGAAGCTGATATATGATATAAAATTTCATATTCGATGTGCAGAAAATGACTGACAAGTTATTTTTCTCTATTTATATGAAAACAAGACAATAGGTTACATTGTTATAACGATTCTAAGGGACCCTTAATATTATACATGAAATAGTAATTTTCATAAACGACACCTCCATTGTCTTTGAACGTGTGTCCGTTAAGTAATTACCAAGACAATTTTACTCATAATAATAAAAATACATTGTTCTGTTCGTATGTGGGTAATTTGCAATAGCGGCGACCTATATGCGTTGTCATCGCCGTCGTCTGAGGCTATGAATTTATTAAAAATTATAAAAAATATTTGCATTATGAAAAAAAGGTGTGTTAACTTATTATTTTTTAGTTATCGTGGCGTTGTCGCGCAGTATTTATCTTTAGACGCAGTGGTTTTGGGTTTGACTCTCATTTAGGGTCTTTTTATTTTTTTTCTTCGGTGATAAAGTTAGGTCATAGGCATTGCGTGTTGAGTGGCAGAACTCAACGCCGCACTTTGCCTCGACATAATGAATTATTTATTTTAAATAATATTTAAATCAGCTTTATAATATATAAGTTTACTAAAAGACGTTGAAAATTTTAACGACATTCTTAAATTATATTGAAAATAATGTCACCTAACGTAATGTCTCAAATTGCAATGTCTGGAATTTAGACGGAAAGATAAAATTGAGTGTTTTGACAATTTGCTCTCTCTCATTATCTTGCTTGCAGAGTGTCTTGACACTAGGCTTCCTCTGCCTACCTTCCTGAGTGCGAGATACAGCGTGAAGTTGTTTTTTTTTTATATATTTATCCAGATACATACATAATTAAATACAATCTTTGATAAGTAAAGAAAAATAAAATATACCGGTGTTGCGTAGATATTGTCGGTACAATACATTAAACGTGTCCCCTTACTTGTTGTGCGAAAAGCAATTTGCTCCCGTTATCGGACAAGAATCGTTATCACAGAGTAAATAAGAGTACTTAAAATTTTTTTTGGGATTATATGTCATGTAATTTTGCCCACAAATTTCGTAATCTGGCTTAAAGAAATGTAAAAGAGTTAATAAGACTGTTTCTATTGAAGTCACTCTGTCTGTTGTGAATTATGCATTCTCGAGGACTCAACTATGTATATTATGTATGAACTAAAAATCCATTATAAACTCCCAAAAACCATTAATTATTGTAAAAGAAATAAATATTACTTAATTTAAATAAAATATATATATTTCTTTTTAATTTCATGTATCTCTTAATTTCTTAATTTTTTTGAAATAAATAATTCTTCAATTTAAATGCATTTTTATTTTCAAAAAAAATCTTTGTTTTTAATTTCATAATTCTTACTTTAAATATACTGGCATAATATTTTTTGATATATTCGTATAACAGATATTGATATAATAGATTGTTGAGTTTTTAAAACAGTTGTTATTAAATTGAATTAAGAGTGTTTTTATGATCCTAACACATTACTGGACAGATTCTTATCTGGTTTTTTTGCAATAAACGCATACGATGACGACGACGACGTTGAGATCTGCCACTCAACACGCAGTGCCTCCAGAATTCGGTAGAAGGTGGAGAATGGACTGTCGTAACACTAGCTTCCCTCTGCCTAAGCTGCTGTGTGTGGGATACAGCGTGAAGCTAACCTAACAAATTATGAAATAGACATTGTTGTGGGGGGACAGAGACAAAAGCTTGCGACTATCTACTAAGACTAATTGCCAGTTTCCAACTTTTTAACTTGGCTGGATACGCTGGCGCGTGTCTTGATATATTTATAATAAAAAAAATAAGATATTTGGGAAAGGGATTTAAATTGATATGTAAGCTGAGAGAAATGCATTTTAAAAGTCAATTCTTAAGATTATTTTTAATTTAATTAAATTAAAAATTTCTTAAGAGTCAATTTTTAAGAGTTAACACGTCATTAAGACATGCTAAAGAGGAGAAATGAAAAAAAAAACAATAGGTAATTCTTCCCCAAAACAAACATCGGACCTACAATTACATATTACTATTTATTATTAAACGGCATCTATTGATATCTTGAAAAATATGAATATATAGTAAAATTTCTAATCTACGTCTAATCTAAGGCGTTACTTCCGATAGAAACGAATTCGCGACAAAGTAAACAAGCTATATAATTATATCACCTGACGCCAGCGCTATCACGTTTGCACGTAGCGTAGTGCAAATAAACTTGGAACCTGCCTACACCATGGAAACTGTATATATAAATATATATTACATTTTATATTTATGAAAAAAAAATAGAAATAAATTAAGAGAGATAATTCTTTATTTAATCTAACTTTGAACAATCGAAAAAATGTAAATTAAGTAAAGTATTAATATAGAATAAAAGCTGTGAACACAAGCGTGTGACTGTAAACGGTAGTGGGTTCGATTCCCACAGGGGGAATGAAATATTTAATATTTTCATTTCGTAGCTCTCTAGTAACAAGGCAAAAGCGCGGCGTTGAGTTCGCATACACCAGGAATGCATACTTTAAAATTGAAATTAAACAATAGTTATAGTTTTTATAGTTAATTTTATGTAAATATTGGAATTTTGTTCTAGTATTGACTTGACACGAAGAATGCCGGAAGAGCAAGACAAATGTGAAAGCAGTTGAATAAATACACTTGACGTCTCAATCCACAATGTATGAACATGTTTAATTAAACTACGAGTATGTGAGATTATTAAAGGCCATTGTGGCGCATGCTTGTGGACTCTTGGAGGTCACATATTATTTATTTAGAAAAACGACGAGTCTTGTCACTAGATTTTCTCTGTCTATAACGTGTGTAACGAAAAAAAACTATACTGTAGTAGAAATACGTTAGACAGTGCCTATGTACGCATTGCAATTGTGGGTTCGATTCCCAGAGGTTACGCGAGAGATGGCTATGTTGCAGAGCGAGAATCATATATAAATTTCTTTCCTCGAATAAGATCGAACCCACGACCTGTCACGTTTGGTGTCACACGCTTCTGCGCCTGCGCTTCGACTGGGCTCTCTATTAGTAATTTCTCTAAAATATGCGAAAGATGAATGAAGATAAATATTATCATGAAAAAAAAAACCTGTTTCGTCTCTTATTAAGAGACATAAAAATAAGTGTATCAACGTAATGTATGATCGATAACGTATTCTGTAATATTCTTCATATACAAAGTAAGTTAAAACCACACGATTAAGGCCTTAAACATGATGATACCATAAGCAACAAAAAAAAAACAAATAAAAACGGTAAAGAGCGAGTCGGCCTCGCCCACCGAGGGCTACGTATCAATTTAATGACTGTAGATAAGAGGAAGTACTAAAACTTAAAAAGTTGATGGAGTTAAGTTTGCGGTCATATGCAATCACTTTGTATGAAATGAACTGCAAATATATGTTTGTAATGATTTTTTTCCACTAAAAATACCTTTGATTTTTTAGTTTTTAGAATTGTAAGTTCTTACTTTGTGCCAATTTTCATAATTATTCGTCCACATGAAATACCCTATATAGGCTTTGATTACGCGGCAAATTGCATACAATATAAAGTAAAATTGATGTATACATTTTGGACTTAGAAGCTTGATTCTGTTTGTGCTTCGAAGGAACATAGAGTTAAATATTTGATATTAATTTCAGCTCGATACCTCCACGCGATCTCGAGATAAATAAATGGTTAGACGGAAAACAAAGTGAAATAAATTCTGTTCCGATTTACCCTTTTGCGATACGGAATCCTAAAAAAGTGTATCAGATACAAAATATAAGTAGCAATTTAAATATACTTCTAAGTATAAATTATCAATATTTAATCTCATATAAAATTACGCTACCCGTTCACGTATTTACCCGATAAACAGAACTTATTATTAAAACCTTTCACAGTTCAGGTTATTTCTACTTGCGGCCTAGTGCTTGTAAAGAGCATGCGGGAAGCATAATATATTAAACGTATACTATTAGCTATCTTTACAACCTAGAGACTGAAACAACTGTGTTACTTATTTTCTTTCTTATTTCAGTTTCAAGCGATATGCAGTAAGGTAACACATAGTGTTAAGACACTCTGTTCTTCTTTCCACCGATTTTTTAAATAAAGTATTGAGCGGCAGATCTGAATGCTTCTCGTTAAATAAATAATAATAATAAAAAGCCAGTCGCGGCGCAGAGGCACAGTGTGACTAAACGTGACAGATTGATGGTTCGATTTCCATTCGTGGAAATCAATTATCTATACTTCTTCGCCCTGGTGTCGAGTTCCACCATTTACCATGCAATGCCTGCAGAATCCGGTGGAAAATCTAGCAATAGTAGGTTTTCTTTGGCTACCCAGATGGCGTCAGAAAAAATTTAATTCAGCATAGCAGGGTAGCGAAAGATAGTTTTCATACTAATATATATACCGTTATCGTCATCTATGATAACGGGAAGTAAATAGAAGTAATAGTTTGCGCGGTCACGTGGCCGTTGCCGGGGGGCCACTGGCTTCTTTGATTCCTTCGAATTATCGCGTCGTATACTACAGATATAGCATCAGAAAAAATATTTGTGGCCATTGTCCTTTCTCCATATAAAACTGTGACGAGGTCGTAATTGCCAGAGTAATTTTAAGACCTATAATGTCTTAATATACGTTCAGAATGCGCATTTATATATAAACACGTATATACTTATGAAAGAATTACGCCTCTGTACCTAAATATAGAATATTTTTATATAAATAGAGCGTGTATAAATGTTTTTAAGCAAACAAGAATCATGTATGACCATGTAACGTCAGTTCTTTCGTCATCTTGAAATATAAGCCTATTTTTATTGGTTTTTAACAGCTTTTGGTACTTATTTAATAATTGTATTTATAGATTTACCCTTAAAGTAAAATATTATACCAAATGATTTATTTGCCTAATTTTATCTAGTTGTTCAAGCGGGGACACCACACTACTTTTAGTGCACTAAGTTAGATTTAGAATGAAAATATAAATTTAAGTAAATATTTAATTTTCTTGATTGGGGATCCACTGTGCGCGTACGCAGCAACTGGCCTCAAAAGAGTGATATAGCCGTTTCTAGTTTATGTTCTAGTTTGTATAATATATATTAGCGCTAGTTGTTTCGCGGCACTCATCGTAATGCATCACGGGTTCTAATCAAATATTAATTTCCATTGTCATATTCCATAAGTGTAGCAACTTGTGCTTGTAAAAAATAACTATAGTAGAGTTAGTAGTATATTACATAATACGATCATTTATTATTTACTTTGTCGAATAGTTTTTAGTTGTAAAGAAAAATATATATTTAAAAGTTCAATTATCGGAGGTAGGAGCTTTTTAAGGAGAAACGTAATAGTTTTTTTTAAGTGGACTACATTGAGTATCGTAGAATTTTTTTAATAGATATATCAGTCCTACTTATATTAGGTATTATCACATTTTTTCTTGGTCATTGGTATCTCAGCGTCACTTTGTATCTCGCTAAGATTTTCCCCACGTTTTGCCGTATTCTGGAGGCATGTCGTGTTGAATGGCGCATCTCAACCACCAGACCAGAAACACCAGAGTGGAATGTATTAAATATTTCACTTCCTCGAGTGGGAATCGAATCCACACCATATCGCATTTACAGTCACAGGGCACATGGCGTCACGACTTGCCTCAAATTGTACCTGTTTGCATTTTAAAAATAAACGACTGTACTGCTAAAACAGTACTGTATTAATAACCGTGTATTGCGCAAGAGATATCCAAAATTAACTATATTAAAAAGGCAAAAAGCTTCAGATTGCCATTTAAGATATCCCAAAATATCGATGTTATTCGCGTTTTAAATATGTTTTGAAATAATTGGATTAAAAATAACTTTAAAATGAACATTCTTTCCTGTGAATTCGGTTAGTAGGTCAATGTTAATTATGTATTTACTTTAAAAAATCGGCCAAGTGCGAGTTGAACTCGCCCATCGAGGTTTCCGTACCTATCTCAGGATTATAGATCAACAGGCAGGGCGACTTATATGATATATAAAATTTGAAAAACATAATAATAGGCGCTTCAAGAGACCACAGCAAGAGATATTCATTTCAGATTGATACCTTCACGCAATTTCGAGATAAATGGTCTTGACAGACGGATAGACGAACGACAAATTGATGCTTAGGTAATAATGGAACCTTATAAGAGATTATAGGGTTCCATTATTACCTGTTGAGGTACGGAACCCTGAAAAATATATCAACTTTTGAACGTTCGTAATCTTGATTTAGTCTTATTCAATTAATGTACTATAAATATAATCTTGTTTTGTCCTTACTGTATTTCCATTCCTTTCTCAATGAGTAAATTTCATCAGTTTTAAGTGTGCTTGTTGTTCATTGTCTATTCAATAGCTAATTTTATTTTATAACGGTGACAAGTTTGTATGGTTGAACGCGATAATCTCAGGAACTTGCTGTTGTGGGTGGGTACGATTCCTAATTTTGGAGACATTGTGTGTTGAGTGGCAGAACTCAACACCAATTTTCTCTATTTTCTCGCTCTGATAACGAACATGGCGGTTATTAAGTGCGGCGTTAAGTTTCATCACTCCCCAAGAACTCGGTGGAGAGTGAGGAACGGTAGTGTCCTAATGACAGAAATGTCTTAATACTAAGTTCCGAGATTCCATCTACCTTTACCCTGTTAAGTGTCGGACATCGTGAAGTTAAAAAAAAAATATATCAATCTCGCGCTTGGCCTTGCCAGGAGAACTTAATTCATCCCCGCGAATAGAAATCGAACCCACGAAAATTTCGATTACAGTCAGATTGCTCCTAGTACACGACGGATTTAATTATATTAGTTAATTTAAAATATAATATTAATAAACTATGTATGTTATTAGCAGTTAGGTATATTTCCAGTTAGTTCAATATCTTTTACCAATTAAATTCGAGTTGCGTACAAATATGAGTATGTGCTTCCAACTTGCACGAGATGAGAGCGAATAGTGTTGTTACTAGAAAACAAGTGTTTCGTTTTTTTTAATGTAATAATAATATCGGTAATTTTGTAGGATTTTTGTAAAAAGGCCGTCGTGGCGCAGTGGCACAAGGGTGTGACTGTAACGCGACGGTTGTGGGTTCGATTTCCACTTGAGGAAGTGAAATATTTAATTACGTTTATATTTCCATTTTTCTTCGCTCTGGTGTCGAGGCAAAGCGCGGCGTTGAGTTCTGCCACTCAACACGTAATGCCTCAAGAATTCGGCAGAAAGTGGGGAAGAAAGTGTCATAACACCGAGGTTCCCTCTGCCTATCCTGCTGTGTGCGATATACAGCGTGGAGTAATTAAATTAATAAATATATTTATAGAGTTTTAATATATAATTTAATAATAGTAATGTACTGTAAAAGTAATTAAATTGAAATTTGTCAAAAAGATTTCTATCTTACGATTATATCGTGCAGAGAAAAAATACATTAAGTAGTATGTATATTAAAATATAAAAATAAATCATTTGATATTGTGAATCGTATTACGTTCAGAGTATCTATAAAATAAGAATGGCCATATCCAATTAGAATAATGGCAAATTTTGTAAAAATATGTAAATTTCGAAATTTTTAAATTTATTAAATCTACATCTATAGGTCATTTTATACTTCGTTTTCCGTAAACTCTGTCAAAACGTTATCGGTATTCGCTCATCACTAGCAGGCATCTGTTTCAGATGTACGGCAGGTGCCGGTGCAGGTGAACGCCATACTAGGCAAGCCAAGTTCTCAACCAAAATTTTCTCGAATCATTCTTATCTTTTCTTAATATTTAGTTTTTTTTTATAGATCATTTTATATAATAATATCAAATAATATTTGCGTAGAAATGGGAGAGAAAATCGCAAAGTAAATGTAGGGTCAAGACTTATTAATCTATCGGTATATCTTATGATAATTATTTACAATTATTTGAATTCTGTTTTTTTTTTTAATTTGAATTTTGATTTTGAATATGATTGAAGACTGAACTAATTACCTGTTCATTGTAACATATTAATATATAATGACATTTTATATAATATCCTGGTGATTCTTATGACACTGTCGATTATTTTTTAGACAAACAGGCATCGTTTTATTGTTATTTTTTCACAAAAAATAAGCTTATCTTAAGCGTGGCGTTGAGTTCTGCCACTCAACACGCAATGCCTCCAGAATTTGGCAGAAAGTGGGGAACGGAGTGTCTTAACACCGAGGTTTCATCTGCCTACCCTACTGTGTGCGGGATACAGCGTGAAACTGAAAAAAAAATAAGCTTAACAATTACGATAATAATTTATACTCCGCTTGTTTTCAAGTCGGGATAACTTGTTACTTTCCCATTTCCCCAAAAAACCTTACAAAGAATGCCCCAAATCGTTTACCGTTAAATTACAACTCTAGATATATAAGTGGAATTCGAACTGTTGACTTTTGCCAGTTCTTCGCAGCAGAACTGCCTTCCGGACCGGTGGTGAATATTTGAGATTAATTAAAAATCGAAACTCGTGACCCGTTCACCTCTACTAAAAATAGTAAAAGTTTATTTTTTACAAGAATTTATATTTATAATATAAATGTGACATTTATTTTTCTTAAGTAATAAAAGTATATATTGTTGTAAAAGTTTATTTATATTTCATTATTTTTTCTTTTTTTTTTTATTTATTTTATTATTAATAGTTTCTGAAACGTGTTATATCGTGTATGCTGCTCAGTTAACTAATGTATATAATTGTAGCAAGGCTAGTAACGCTCGTATGATACAGATGTTGTTATCAATAATAATTGCAGGTCTAACCTGTATCTAAAGTATCAAATGTACGCAAAATATGCAACAGCTGGACGAGGGTTATTTATTTGTATTGTATTACTTGTTGAATGTGATTTATGATACTTCTATGATGTAAATAAAAAAATATTTTTATTAAAGTATTAACTTGTTTAGATATTGATGTAGGTATCATGGTGCAGTGGGATAGCACCTACCTGTTACTACGAAAATTGTGAGTTCGATCGCCTCTCGGGGGAACGAATTGTTTTCATTTCTCTGCTCTTGTGACAATATGTATCAATTGAGGACTCCTCAACACGCAATATTTCCAATTTCAACGAATGTTGTATTGGCTTCCCATTTTCTTTGTTTTCCCTTTTTATAACAGCGAGATTAGATGACACTAAAACTTTATATAATATACTATAAAACAATGAACCTCGCCACCTTTTTCCTTTTCAAACTGCGCTGCTGATTTAAATATGGCTTACAGGAGAACTAACTAAAAACAGCACAAATTATAAATTATAGCAGTTAGATTTTTTTGTTATCCTCAGATTAATCAACTCTTTCGTCACTTAATGGCTTACAGACAATGTAAGAATGAAAACTTGGAGAAAGTTGGAATATTGGTAGATAAGATAAGAATATGGAGAAAAGTATTATGAGAAACTTTATGAGGTGTTCAACCTATAGATACGGGAAAAGAAAATAGCTTTCCAACTTACATCTTAAATTCCACGTAAACAAAATTGCAGACGACGACTATAACATGTAACATGTATATAAAAGGTGTCAATCAGAAAATAATAAAATTGATTGCCGTATCAGAAAATAGATAACCAAAGATATACTTTATTATGTTAATTATTACAAACCGCTAAGTGCAGGTGTTTTGGAAAAAAAATATAAAACTGCTACCTGAACGGATATTTCGTAGAGTGGAGTCCGATATATCGATATCGGACTCAACTCTACTAGTTATTAAATAAAATGATATGTTATATTTAATATTAATAATTCATTTTTAGAAGACATCGACATAAAATACTTTGGATTTGAACTGCATTGAATTCAAAAATTTGAATATTTGCGGGTATATAAATTTTTTGGACTATATTTTTTATAATAATTTATGATATATATGATAGAAAAAGTGCGGCGGAACTTAACGCCGCACTTTGTCTACAAGAGCAGAGAAATGAAAACGGCACGACGACACGATGGCCTCTTAAAAACAATTTTAATTAAAATCGTACAATACTTGGGTGGCAATTACCTCCTAGCTATAATTTTCACTGTTTATATTCCTAGTAGTTTTAGTTGCTTTAATACAAGAGAATGTTTTATAGAATTTTAATGTCTAATATTTACTTTATTGTCATGTCATGCAGGTGAAATGATAATTGACGTGTCCATAACTTCAAATGAACAAATATTATAATACTTATTATTTGTAATAAAAATAATGTTACAGTCCGCACGAAATTGAAACATTTATGTGTTTTATTTGTAGATAATAGCGGACTGTAACGACATTATAAATATTACTTTATTTTAATAGTTTTCTTCTACAATTACGCTTGCGCATGCCTTTCTATGGTTATATAGTACTAGTTCTACTATAGTTAGTAAAAAAGGAATTTAAGCCTATTACTACCTACCTTTTCCATTATAGCAGAGAAAACAGAGAAAATTTAATGTTGCAGCACTCTATTAATTTTCGAGACATTGCATATTGAGAGGCGGAGCTCAACGCCGTTTTTAGTTTTGAAGCGATAAAATTAAAATAATTTAAATAGTATTATCCTCAGAGTGATGATCGAACCCATTACCATCCAACTACATATTCCGATACCATTTTAACGTAACGGCCGTAACGTAACGGAAAATATATAAAAATATACAATAAATGTATATTTTTATGTATTTTTATCGCTGTAATTCGTTCCGCTTTGCTTGGTCATCCAGCTTAATAGCATAATTATATAAACTAGATAATAATTAATACATAAGAGACGTGAGAAAATGCGCTTTCATTTAAAATTATTTTATTTTATTAGATTTTTATCGAAAATCAATGTTTATTGGTCATATAAAAGTCAATATTTATTAATATCTAGAGCAAAGATTTTTTTTACAAGAGGCCGTTGTGGCGCAGTTGCACCAGAATATATTTTTATCGTTTCTTAGCTCTGGTTACGAAAATTCAACAGAAAGTGGGAAACGGAGTGTTTTAACACTAGGTTCCCTCTGCCTACCTGTGAAACTCAAAAATTAGTCAAAATTTATTAACAAATAATCAGCAAAGATTTTGAAAATACCAAAAGCGATTTAATTGTTGGTAAAAACAGATTAATTTTAAAGAATCAGTAAAGCATCAACAAATATTAATGAATAATGCTATCTCGAAATTCACCTCATTTTTACACTATTTACAATTTTTTTTTAAACACGAATCATATTTTTTTATACAAAAAAACTCATTCAAATGGGGTTAGGTCTTCTCGAAATTGATGATCGACAGGGGCGTGGGAAAAAGGCCTTCTGTTCTCATATCCCATTGTGGACTACACCTGCTGACCGTTCGCAGCTTTCGATAAAAAATCCAAGCTCTCAGCCCTATCGACGATAGCATTGGTTTTATTTTTAAAGTAGTCGTGAGATACCGGCGCTATTAAGTGGTGGAATCACGATATACTTGATTTTTTTATTTGTTTCAACCGAATGAAGGGCTATTCGATCGTTAGATATAATAAAATTGTTGTTGAAGCTCTTATTATAATAATTGTGCATCGAGTATGAGGCCGGTCGTAGCGCCGGGACCTAAGCATGTGACGGATTGTGGGTTTGATTCCTAGTGGAGGAAATTAAATATATAACATTTTCATTTCTTAGCTTCGGTGACAATACAAAGTGGGGTGTTGAGTTCCGCCACGCAACACACAACGCCGGCAGAATCCGGTGCAAATTGGGAAACGGATTGTCGTAAAATTAGACTTCCTCTGCCTACTCTGCTACATGCGGGATACAGCGTGAAGCGTGCAGCGTGAAAAAAAAATGCATTGAGTAAATGTCGTCTTAAACAACCTACCGCACGCATAAATAATCGAATAATGATTGTCGAACAAAAACTATATTACATTCAAAGGTCATGATGAAAAAACACCGATGCAATATTAACCATACCACTGTCACGTACTTCGAGACTTGCCTAGGCGAAGAAAAAATTGTATAATCTTAATATTTTGAGACGTCGCTCCATTACTTCAAATTGAGCTCTGATGATGCGTTCCTTATTTGGTCGGATAAAAGAATAGTTTATCACTGATAAATCAGTTAAACGTGTGACTTAGTTAAAGAAAACCACCTGCACTTCCGTTTCTTTATCGTTTTCCTTTTTTAATTTTTAATTGGTTTCGACGAGAGTCATTTGAATATATATCATATACGAAAGCTATGTTTGAAAATTATTATGTTTTCTGTTGTAAAATATACATAAATTTTCTTCAATTAACAATTTTTGTTGAATTTTTTGGTTTTAGAGATAACTGGAACTCTTTCTATAATTTGCATACATAAAGTGTTTAAAGTTGATGTTTTCTAATTAGACGTAATAGGTTATGTAAGTATGCTTTTTATTCTAGTTAGATATATATACTTTATAAGATCTTGTACATATTTTCAAAATGTAATTAGATTGACTTAACTTAATTATTACACTTATTTTTTTTTAGATCAAGAATAATGTTAATAAGTGTGCTATGTACTATAAAAAACGACGTTAGTATTTACGACAAGGTATCTATCTCTACATCACGATATTTTTGATTTCAAATTATGAATAATTTTTAATTATAAATAACTTAATTTTTTTTTTATTTAGTAAACAAGTAAATGCACTTGTATGTACTTAAAATCAAAATAATGGATGCATACTTTATTTATTATTCTTAATTATATATTTATTAATTTTAATTAAGTCTAACCACTGAAACCATAGTAAATTTAATAGTATATATAATATATTTAATATTCTTCGAATAAAATAACTTTTATTTAGTTATAACAATAAGTTACATGCAGTCGTCTTGGTGCAGCGTGCACAGTCTGCAGCACGGACTGCCGTTCGATTCCACACAGTTGACACAATTAAATCAAAACGAAAAAAGAAATTGATAATAATTAACTGTGAAAGTTCTAAAACTACTATATATTAACAATAAAGATAAAAAAACGCGATTATCTGGTCTAATTAGAATGTCGTTTTAATTATAAGTGGACTAAGTGTTTATATTTGAATTTAGTTTCAATAGACTCTTCATAGTTACGGTTAGTTAGTTATCTCGATATTAATCTTTTTTAATAAGACTAAATTAGATTAATATCTCTATTTTTAGGGTTCAGTATTATAAAAGGAAAAGATGGAACCCTTGCAGCGTCATTTTGTTGTCGATATTTCCGTCTGTCAAGACAGTTTATAGTTAAAAAAATTTTATAATACTGAATAGTAATTTATCAACACAATAACTAAATGCTTTGAAGCCAGTCGTGGCGCAGGGGCACAAGAGTCTAGACTACTCGTGGACTAGTCGTGGACTCCTCCTCCTCCTCCCCCTCATCAAAGAAGCCCTGCGGTAAGCTTCCCTAAGCTAAAAGCTTGCAGAAGTTTATATATTTTTTTAAATAATAATGAATAGTAATTTATCAACACAATAACTAAATAGTTGTTGAATATATACGAGGATATCTTTCCATATAAGGAAGAGCACGCCGTTTCACAACGTACTATTATTAATAATGGAATTTAATGTAAACCAGTATATTATGTAGTATCTACTTGTTATTAACAAAGAACTGTAAGTTTTTATGTGAAGTTAAAACATTTATATGTTGAATTTGTTATTTTAATTATTCTAGAGGATATTGTGGTGTAGAGCGATAGCGTCTGACTGTGTATGCGACGGTTGCGGTTCGGTTCCAAAATGGGGAATGAATTATTTTCATGTATCTGCTCTGGCAAGAAAAAGCGCGGCGTCTAAGTCTGCCACCATTCTCCAATGTCTTCAATTCGGTGGAAAGAGAAGATTGGTGTATTAAGGTTGTCTCTATTTACTCTGCTATGTGCGGGATACAGCGTGAATGAATAATGTTATAAGTGTGAAAGTGTTAGTGTTAAGTAATAATATCTCTTTCGCTTTACTGTTTTATACATCTTGCACTTAAGCTATCCCGGGTACGACTTTGAATTATTATTTTAGTCTATCAACATGTCCAAGTCACAAAATTATTTTTTAATTTTTTCAAACAAACTTCTCTAATTGAGAAGTTTACAATATGTTAATAAAAAAATACAAAAATAGAATACTTCTTCCATCCGTTTCAAACACAAAATATTAAAAAACCTGTAAAAATCTGCACCATAACGAAAAATAAATACTTACTTATTAGTTCCATTCCATCTTATGGAGTCGATCAAGGTGCTCATCAGTCGTATGATTATTCGATTACAATTATATATGTAGATTTTAACTGTAAGTCTGATTATAATATATGATATGATAACAAATTAACCGGAAGTTTAACGGTAACTCTCACCATAATCAGATCCAACGACATATAAAACCCACAAGTGAAACAACCTGCTTAACGCATGGAGGTAACAGGTTCGATTTCCTATCGTAAGTTATATTATATCTCTTTTAAGTGTTAAAATTGGCCTATTATTTTCAATGCAAAATACGACAGCATTAAATTAGTGGCGACGTGTAAATAAACAAAAAAAATCTATCTAAATATAATCAAAACTAATATTATGTTAATTAATTCGATTGGCTATTATCTTATAGTTGACAAAAATAAATTAACAAATGTTAAATTTGCACCTTGTTATAAATATAGCTTGTTGTCGCCATCTACTATATAGTAGAACAGAGCAACATACAGAATTATCTCAGGAACTTAGATTGGATCATATATTATTCCTAAGCTATTTCCATTAAAGCCTACGGGCAGTGTCACATACAAAACCTAGTCTAATATAAACACGCAGCCAAATCAATGTTTATTAATAAGTTCTCCGTTACTATATTAACATCCACACACTCACTATACAACCTGTGGACGCACTTGCGTAGTTTTTGCACATCCGTCCCGCGCAGACGGTTCCGCGTCCGGTGGAAGTGCGCAGATGAGGAGCATTCAGACTTTTTGTTCTCACTTCCGCTGAGGATACCTTGATTGGAGGTGGGCTCTGACCTTGGCATCGTATTTCAGATTTGGGGTATAGTATACCATGGGAATATCTCATTGTATGGGGTAGTATTATTACGTAAGTATTTTTACGAATTATGTTTTGGTCTTCGCTCTTTGCGTAATGTTCCGGTTGGCGTTTTTTTTTTTTTTGTTTTTATGGAATCGTGAAATAAACGGAACCGCGCTGGCTGATTGGGTTTTGTAAATTTGTTCTTATTATTATTGTAGTACAGTGGTTAAAGAGCTTTAAGAAAGCAGCTTCTTCTTCTTCGTTATGGGAAATATAATAAAGGAATATATTATGCAATCTTTTGTATAAAATTATCTTTCATCAAAATAGATTAGAGCTTTATTTACCTAAAATTTCACCGTGTAACTTGTATAGCTCGTATAGTACACTTATTTATGCGTTACATATACAAAAACCGGCAAGCCAAACGAGTAATAATTTATTTAAAACGTTCAAATTTCATCAGATTTTTTATGCAACAGATATAAGGTGGAGACAGATGGCGAGTATCAAATAAGCCACTTGCGCGGAACGATTTATTTTTTTCGACACCATAAGGATTACGACTCCGAAGTTAAATCTACCTTTCTGTGCGTCATATTTGCATCTAAATGACATGTGCTAAGTTTGAAAATTAGAAAAAAAAACTAAGATTGATAGAAAAAAAAATCAGGAAAAAAAATGGTGCAAGAAGCGACAGATGTACGTAAAGAAACATCAACGGGCACGAGCCATCTGCCAAATCTCTTAAGAAACACGCATACTACAATAAAATAGAGCAATAGGAATACAAAAAAATCCTATGAAACGCACACATAGATGCGCGATCTATCGAAGCAGATCGGCGCACGCGCCGCTTGTCGGCAGATGGTGAGACAGGATTGGTCGATTATGTTTGCATTTCAAACTTCCGCACAATACTGTGATAAGGAATATGACTTATAGTCAGTTGGCTGACACTCAAGACGATCTTAATATATTTCTGAGTACAAAAGTCCAATGTGAACCCTTGGGTCAACAAAGTATTCAAGAGAAAAAAAAATCGAAGATATAATGATATTAATAAATTAATTTAATCATATACTTATTGCTGAGTATTTTTGTCTGTTTAACATATTTTTATTATTATATTTTTGTCAACTTATGCTAATTTTTTATATGCTTAAGGCTCAATTTTGAAAATATTTATTCCTTACAAAAATGATTTTAAAATTAACTAGGTGCAGAAAGTAGAGTATATAAAATTCACAGTAAAATTCCAGAGGATGTTGGTGTTTCGTCATCTAGACCAGATATATTCCTTTTTACTCGAAAAAATAAACATATCATCCTTATAGAACTAACGGTACCGTGGGAAACAAACATACCTAAAGACCACACAATAAAAACGAATAAATATTACGACCTAATAAACGTACTAACCAAAAACGACTATTCGGTTAATTTATACGCGGTAGAAGTGGGAGCGAGAGGTATACCAGCAAAATCTCTCTACAACCTACTGAAAGACCTTGGCCTGTCGAGAACTGCAGTAAGTTCTACCTTAGAACGAGTATCTAAAGCAGCATTAGCAGGCTCCTATGAAATTTGGCTAGGTAGGGGGGGTAAACCTGAGTAGTAAAGGTGAGTGTTGATGATCATCACAAAGAGGCCTCTTTTAAACCTACACCCGGAATCACAAGTCCCGGGGCTACTCGGGGTTACTCCCTCTGCCACACGATGGACCCGGCACCCGCACGGTGAATCCATGGAATGCTAAGAAGTTCGTCTCTCTAATAGGTTTGAATTTCTAGCTCTTACAATACAATAAGAAAAAAAATAATAGCAGTAATATGACTATTTTTAAGGTTTAAGTTTGATAAAAAATTAAGTGCAAATTTGAGTCTTTAAACATGAAAATCTGTTCTATAAAAAGCCTTCATTCTTATTCTTGTACTTAAGAAAAATAGACGCTTTGAAAGACTTCAATAGACATAGAATCCTTACCTGAAGACAGGACCAGCTGCGTTCACATCGATTAAGACTGGCGTCTCCTTTTGGATACTTTTTATATATCCCGTCATTGTGATTGTAGCATAAATGATCTAGTGGATATTGTAAGAAAAATCTCAACAAATATTTTATACATCTTTTTCGTATTCTGGATATATATAGAAAATGAAGCTGCTTGTCCGTTCTACTTGTTTTAGAAATATATCAGCGGATATGAGCGAATCACCAGATTCACGAGTGAGTGGTATACATACATACATAATATATGAAGTTGTTTTATATATTTTTTATTTTGTTTTTAAAATTGAATTAAAGTCAAAGTCACATAATTTTATTCAAAATAAGAAGTTACATGCTTCATTTTTTGTATGAATAATATTGAATATTTTATTACATAGTATAACAAGCCTCAGATTTTAAGCTCATTTCCAATCATTTTCTGTCCAAATTTTCATAGTTTTTATAAAATCAGCTGTGCATCTTTTTTTTTAACTCCACATTTGGTGAATTTTGTGCAAAATTTCAAAGCACACGTGATTTTATCATTACAGAAATTAAATTCTATACATCCTGTCAAGCCTTATAGACATAACTTACTTGTAAAATATATTTTATTAATAATTTAATAAAGCTTAAAATTCAACAAACGAAAATAATATCTCAACATACAAAATCAGCTGATTCCCAAGGCTTTCACGCATATATCGGGTCGTATTTGCAATTTTTTTATACGAGATCTGAAAAAAAAAACTTTTATCAAAGTTTATTTGCACAAGACCGTGGGAAAGACTTGCCTTTGTGACCCACGTGCTTGATATTTACCTGAATTTCACAAAAAGTATTTAGTTTTTTTTTTTAAGTAAAAGTTGACATTTTTTCATTTCTATTGAATGTTGTTGACAGTTGCGGACAGATTTGATTGGCGTCCAGCTAGGCAATTGTTTTTTTTTTATGTTATAGATCTTTTTTTTCGGTTTATCTACGTGTAACTTAACAGGATGCATGTATGAAGAGGCTGATGATATTGAAAGAGGTTTTTACATCTCTCAATCTCTAGAGATGTAGCGTGTAGTAAAAAAAAATCTAAATACATTAGATAAATATTCTAGAAAATTTGATATTTTTTTTAATTTCACGATGTATCCTGTATATGGGACGGTAGGCAAAGGGCATCTAGAAACCACTTCGTTTCATATTAAGACACTGTCGTTCCCCACTTTACGCCGAATGCCGAAAGTATATAAAATAGTAAATAACAAGACAATTGCTTTAGTAATATTTATACATATATATACATTTTTAGTTAGAATTAGGGAAAAAGTATATAAAAATCGTGACGTAATGAATCTCTTCACCAGAATTTGGCGGGAATTGGGAGGCAAAGCGTCTTAACACTAGGCTCCTTTATCCTGCCACATGCGTGATAAACCGTGAAGCTGGAATAACTATATATAAAAATAAGAACAACAACACAATAAAGCCAAAATCAAACCTACATAGACGACATAGTCCAAATACCAGAATATATCACCGTATAAAATCGGTCATATGTAGAAACACTAGCGTGATCTCATGTATTAGATAGGGGTTATGGCTTAAGAAATAACCGTTTCTAAGACCAGATAGAACAGCCATGTCACACGCGAGGTTCCGCTAACAGCCTGTTACATTGATTTCAATATATTTCGATACATTATATTTTTAATTGTCGTTCATATGTCATCATATAGCACTAGCTAAAATTTTGTAGTAAAAAGAAAAAGAATTGCAAATTGTCAACTAAATAAGTATGGTGGTCTATCATAGAATATTTTATTTAGTATCATTTGTCCCAGGTTCCAGGTTCCAGGTTCCCTCTGTCTACCCCCCGCTATATGCGAAATACAGCGGGAACATATATTATAAAAAATATTTTAATAATGTTATTTCAATCTTTAGTTATATTATGTATATTTTTTACGTTTTCATTATATGAAATTTGGCTCTATATTTATGTTTAGACAACACAATTTTAATATTCAAGATACACAACGATTATTACCAAGTAAGTGTGATTTTTCTTATTTTTCCAAAATAAAAAAATTATAGTTACTAATTTATATATTTTTTAAACTTGTATATAATCGAAAAATACTCTTGCTAGTAGTTCAAGGCAGTAATAAAATATATATTAAAGTTTTCACTTTCAATACTTTACCTAAGGGGTCGTCGATAATATAAGCACTTTAAGGTAAGTAAGTAAACTTACAGCATTATTTTTCTATACTCTTTTGTCATACGCAATTGTGTTAAAAAATAAAAAAAAAATATGAATTAAAAAAAATACAAGTATTGAATTTTTTAAATAACAAAAATCCGATCTAAAACTGATAAATCTTCCATAACTTTAATAACCATAAACAATAAGTTGTCCAATTATTGGTACCGTAGTCCTCTATCTGTATCCAGGTGACACCATATACATCGAGATTGTAAGAAACGCTGTCCTTCTATGGATCCTAAACGAATCTCAGAACAAGCATTCTCTTTTGTGAAATCTCTGCATACAATAGCACAATGCAAGGACGAATTTCATTCACTCTATAAAAATAATATTGCAAAACATTTGATAATATATTAGTTGCCATCTACTTGTTCTTATAAAAAAGAGCATAGTGTTAAGACACTCCGTTTCCCATGAAAATATTAATACATAAAAATTCATTCCCCCGAGTGAGGACCGAACCCACCGTCGCATTTACAGTCACACTTTTATGCTACTTGTTGTTATCAATTTGTAATAAAATCGATAATAATGTGAAATAGTATTTCTAATTAGGCTTCTAGAAGTTTTAATAGCATTGTATGTGGGACTTAGACTTAGAATATAAATGTGCAATTGACCATATATGGGAAAATACATTTGAATTTTTCTTAGCAAGTGTTAGATTATTTTATATAAATAGGTGGTTACTTGGTCTTATTAATCAAATATGTCGGAAACTAAAGTTATTTTCTCATGGGAATCAATATATGTTTGTCTTTGAAATATATTTATGCAGATTTTAATGAATATTTATACTTACATTATATATTTAATCTATAATTGATTTCTTGTTTTACGTCTCGTGATTATCAAATTGCATTATACAATGTTATTTCGGGCAAATCAACACGCCTCCAGATTTCATCGTAAAATGGGGAACGATAGTGTTTTAATGGGAACTGAGTGTCTTAAAGGTTCCCAGGTTCCCCTATGAGTACTAAATGCTAAATGCGGGATTCAAATCTATATATACTTAGATAGTTGTTTAACAATTTTCGATAGTTTTTAGACTTTAAACGTGATCGTTGTGAGATCCATGAATTATTTTCATCTCTCTTATCTGGCAAGACTAAGCGTAGTTAAGTTCCGTCTCGACTCCGGATGAAATGATAAGAACCGAGTGTTTTAACACTTAGCTTTAAAAAAGTATACTATGTTTAAAATTTAAAGTTCAAAATAGTATATTTATGTTTTATATACTACATCCTTATCGTATAATAATAGATAATAATTGAATAAGAATTCAATATTCTGTCTGTCTAAATTGGATGTAAAAGATACCAAGCGAATTATTTATTCAAATGCGATATCTAATCTCTACACAATAAACAACCCCTTCATCCTGCCTTCAAGAACTCCCCTAATATATATGCCCTGCTATTTATTTATAGTTATAGAATTGGTTTTATAAGGCTTTCAATTCATCATCCCCAAGAGGATGCATTTATAAAGAATTTAATATAGTATTTATAGACGCCAGTCGTGGCGCAGGGGCACAAGTGTGTGACTATAACACGACGGTTGTGAGTTCGATCCACATAATATTTTCATTGCTTTATTCTGTTAGCGAGGCCACTTAACACAAATTGAAAAGTTTAAAATTGATTCGAAATTTTACTCTAAGATTTTATTATTTAGATTTAAATCCACTGACCAGCAGAGATTTATAAATTGTTATTGATAAGACGGAAAAGGCCAACAATATTCTATCAGCTGCCAATGTAATGTAACCCCCGCATCGCATATAAAATGTGGGCATTACCTGTTAGGGTAATAATAAAAAAATCAGATTCACGCTCTATCCCGCACACATCAAGGTAGGCTGAGGAAACGTCGTGTTAAGACACTTCGTTTCCAGATTCCGCCGGGTATTTGAGGCATTGCGTGCTAAGCGGCGGGACTCAATGTCACGCTTTGCCTTAGTGCCAAAGCGAAAAAACGAAAATGACAATATTAAAAAAAATAACAATTCATTTACCCAATTGGGAATCGAACTCACCACCGTTTCGTGCCCCTGCCCCTCGACTGCCTCTAACTTTTATCTATTATTTATATGAATGCCGATTATTTCTTTTTATCTTCAAGTATACGTATGTAAGATTTAAATTTATTTCATTTGTATGCAAGCATTTGAATATTTAAATGTTGTTGGTAATAAATAGGTACACGAGATGAGCTCAAGGTTATATATATTCTGTCAGAGAAACAGTTGTTTGTCTACTTCATAACAAAATATGCGTAAGTGACTTCAAAGAAGGTCATCGTGGCAAGGGACAGCACATACATATGTAAACGTGACAGTCGTGGGTTCGATTCTTCATTCTTCTTTTTGTTCTGTCTTAACACTGGGTTCCCAGGTTCCCTCGGCCTGTGCGAGAAGAAGGATGTGCGGAATACAGCGTGACCTTGAACACGTTCTCCATATGATGCTCGAATCAGCTTTTTAATCGTGAAAAAATTAATTTTTTTATATAATTATTTTGACAGACGCACATCTCGTGAATTACCTATATATATGGCGGCAGCATCTGCCACGCTCTAAAACGTATTCATTTCACGCCAAATCTCTTCTAAGAAATCTCGTGCGACTATTTTTTTTCCGTACAACTTGTGCCCGCATGCGATTTTTTCTAGCACGTGCTCGGTTTTTGTTGGCTTCCTTATGCCGGTGCAGTGCATCTGTCAGAGCAAGCTGTGGTTTTCGGGAGTAGCCGGCCGGCTTGGAATGTTACAATTCAGCACAGTTACAGAGCTCGAAAGGCGTCTCCTAAAATCGGTCGGTTATCGTAATTTGCAACATGATGCTGTTACCTGCCGCCTGCATCTGGTGCTTTTCTTATGTTTCGAATAAATTAAAAATAGAATACTAATATTTTTTTTTTTCATATTTTGCAGCCGCCTTGGAAATGCCGAAATTGTACTTTCTTGAAATTGTTACGGAGATAAAAGAGCTACTGTATTCTCCTATATACATATACAGCCAGTTTAAGTACATTTTAAGAGACATAAGTGGGTTTGGTCAAGTGGTACAAAAACACAGGTCGCTTTAGTTTCTGTTTTGAGGGGATTGTAAAATTTATAATATTAATGTAGAAAGATCTATTTAAAGGTTATGTATTTATTTAGAAGTTCTTTAAAATAGCTTCACGCTGTGTCCCAGTCATCCTCACGCTTACACAGGCAAAGGGAACCTGGAACCTAGTGTTAAGAATGAACCCACAACCCTTTGCGTTTGCATGCTTATTGCTCCACCACGGAGAGAGAAAGAGAGAGTACACCAAAATAATAGAATCATTTAATTCCGTCTAAATACTATCAACGAATATGAATCCGGAAGCGTTGATGGTCTTTACTCATTGCCGCCCTTCCCGCACGTGTCGGACCACCCATCGTTACCTCAATGAAACTTGTTTTTGAAATAACCACTTTCAGTTCTTTTATGCTAAAAAAATTATAAATATTTTTATTAGAAAAATTTTATCTCAATTCCCCCAGATCCTATGTAATCCATATAGTGATTTAGGACAATTATATAAAGGCTGCTTGGCACAGTGGCAGACGCAGGGTGTGTGACGCAACGGTAGTGGATTCGATTACCACTCGTTACGTTGCTTAATATGCTATGCCTCGAAAATTCGGAGAAAAGTGGAGAACACTAGCTTCCCTCCGTCTACTTTCTGTCCCTGCTACGTGTAAGATACAGCGTGAAGCTAAAGTAAAAATATAACAAAAATGATAAAATCACTATAAACTAAAATATATATTTAAAACTTTTCAAATAAAATTAAATTTAAAAGTTTTACAAAATTGCAATCAAGTCTGTAAATTAGATTTTAGAAAATTTAAATAATTATGTATAGAAATGAGACATTCAGCCGAAGACTAACCCTGACATTTTTATTATCAGGATCTAATTTACGTATAAATTATTAAATAGATATTGTATAAGTATATTATATTGTAATTTTGGAAATTAAATAAACAATATCTAGTAAATTACATTATTTTAACATTCTTAAGATTTTATTGTTGAATATTTCTTATATTATGAACAGAATCTATTTAATGTTGAAAATTTAACTAATATTTATATTTTTATTAAGGTTTAAAAAGAATTTATTTAGTTAAACATTAAAATTTTACGAACTACTGGTTCGAGTCGAAATAAAATTGTCTTGGATATTTATTTTACACTAGTGTCTTTGTGTTTACTATATGTGTACGGGTATATTAAAGTTATTTAAGCATACATGTATATAAAATTATAGCCTTCTATCATTGATGATCTAACCCTACAGAGTGGTAATAATGTATAACGGCGTGAACATATCGTAATAAATCCTATATTGTATATTAATGTTATATTAGTAGTATAAGGAAACCTGCGTTGGGATTTATAGACGACTATGTCATAGTTATAGCGCCGGACCAGCTAACAACCGTTTAATGGAGGTATATTGGAAGCCAAGTAAAAAGTTTTACGATCGTGGGTAAGAGTCTTACAAATGCTAACTATTCGGTGTGAAAGAACCTAATTTGTATCCTTTTATAGCAGGATATTGATTATGGCAATATCCCGTCATCCGGCATATCATACAGGCCAGTCGCGGCGCAGGAGCACAAGAGCATGTTTGTAAACGTGAGAAGTTGTGGGTTCGATCCCGATCCGAGTCAACGTGTACATCGTGACGCATGGTTGACAAGTCCAATGTAGCGCAGTGGGGAGGCGTCTGTAAGCACTATGGTTACAGGTTCTATCTCTATTCTAGAGGATAATTTTATTTGAAATAATTTGATTTTTTGTTTTGCAGACAATGCGTGTCGTGTTTCACTTTTCATGAAAATATTTGTATTATTTGGATTTTATTGTTTTTTGTTGTGTGCCAAGTTAGAAAATATAAAAAACCATAGTTGATTGACTTGAAAATGAAAGTGTTAGATCTATCTCCTTGTAAATAAACATAACATGTGTACCTTACGTATTTCTATAAGATATATTTATTAAATATTCAGTAAATTAAAAAATATATATATTTAAGATTTTACGAATTTTTAAGTATTACCAGCAGCTAGATCAGTAAGTACGATAGGTTGTAGGATCGATTCCCACCCGAGGAAACGAATTACTTAAAATTTTCATTTTCTTCGCTCTGCCATTCAACAAGCAGTGCCTCCAGAATTCAGTGGAAAATAGGACCGGAAGTATCCTAATGTCTTAACACTAGGTTCTCAGATTCTTTCTGCTTACCCTGCTATGTGCATGATACAGGATAAAGCAAAATAAATAATAACAACAAATAAATAAGTATCTTCGTGTAAGCGTATAGTAATTGTCGTGGAATGGATATATATTTTTTTCACAATAAATATGTAAGTGACGTCAGTCGCAGCTGCCGATATTAATCTTCTGGACACCAAAACACGCGCTCGATACTTGTTCTTTACTGTCAAAGGCCGACCTTAAAGACTTTACTGTGTAATATTCGCCTATATGAACAAAACAAGTATGGTATGGTAACCATAATATATGTGATAAATTATATTTTTAATGTATATTGACTTGTAAGTCTATAGTAGTGCAGTTGAGACGTGTTTGAGGGTTGTGGATTCGAATTGCATTTGGAGATGTTTATATATTTTAGTATATATTTCTTAGTTTTATAGATTCTCGTTGTACCCTGCAAATAGCATGGCGTAAGTAGAGGAAATGGAAATTGAAGGCCTTTGATCGAGTGTGGCACGGGGCGCTCCTTGCTAAACTTCCATCCTATGGGCTTCCCGAGAATTTATGCAAGTGGATCGCCAGCTTTCTCACTGGACGCAGCATCAAGGTCGCTGTCGACGGTTTTTGCTCTAAAAATATGCCCGTGAACGCTGGCGTTCCCCAAGGCTGCGTGCTGTCCCCTACGCTGTTTCTTCTGCATATCAATGATATGTTGGAGGATTCTAACATTCATTGCTATGCAGAGGATAGCACAGTGGACGCTGTTTACTCCGGCCGCGCAAGTCTTTCTCGGGAAAACGTCGATCAGTGCCGAAATAAACTTGTGTCTTCAGTTGAGGCATCCCTCGGGAATATCTCCTCATGGGGTGAACGGAACTTAGTTCAATTCAATCCCAAGAAGACACAAGTTTGCGCGTTAACCACTAAAAAAACCCCATTTGTCGTATCACCAGTCTTTCAAAACATTCCCCTTAAAGCCGCTGCCAGTATCAGCATATTGGGCCTCAATGCTTCGAATGACTGCCAGTATCGCGATCATCTGGACAGCAAGGCCAAGTTGGCCTCGAAGAAACTTGGGGTTATCAGCAGAGCGAGACGGTACTTCACGCCAAAACACCGATTGGCCCTATATAGGGCCCAGGCTAGGCCTCATATGGAGTACTGTTCTCATCTCTGGGCTGGTGCACCCCAGTATCAGCTTGAACCATTTGATCGCATACAACGCAGAGCCGTTCGAGTTATTGGGGACCCAAGGAGCTGTGAAAGGCTTGATACTTTGGCTCTGCGTAGAGACGTCTCCTCGCTGTGCGTTCTCTACCGCATTTATCATGGGGAGTGTTCTGAAGAACTATTTGACCTGTTACCCGCCGCCGAATTTTCTAACCGTACAATACGTCATAAGCTGAAATATCATCCACTCCACCTGGATACGTGGCACTCCACTACTGTACGGTTTCGTAGGAACTTCCTTCCACGCGCCACGGAACTGTGGAATGGCCTACCCGCGGCGGTATTTCCGGGTCGATACGACATAGGTACCTTCAAAAAGCGCGTTTACCTCCTCCTTAAAGGCCGGCAACGCACCTGCAGCTCCTCTGGTGTTGCACGGGGTCGTGGGCGGCGGTGATCACTTACCATCAGGTGACCCGTGCGCTCGTTTGCCTTGTCCTTTTCCATAAAAAAAAAAAAAAACCATCGCTCGCTTACAGTCACACGTTTGTGCCCCTACATCGCATCAGCCACTAAAACATAATAAATATATCTAAAAGATATTTTTTTTCATACAATCTTTAATTTCTTAATGCTTACTGCTAAAAATCAAAAGGTGTTCATATAAAAATTTATGATTTTAGAGTTCCGTATCTCAAAATAAATAAACGGAATCCTTATTTCGTCTGTCTATAGTGGGAAAAAAAGAATTTTGAGAAAGAAAACGTTCCTTTTACCAGAATATTGTTACAAATAATCGGATTTACACTAGGTTGGTCTCTCTCTTATATAACCCGCATGCTATAGCTTGAAACTATAAAGAGGATTCTTCTTAACATTTCATATAATTTCTACAAATAAACCTTCAAGTGGGAATCGAACCCACATCCTATTAATTAGTATATGTAAATGTTGTATAAAAGTTATGACTCGCTGTACAAACGTTATTATTTATTTTTAGCCAAAGCCAGCAACCTCTCGCGTGTTACGGTCCCATCACTTAGTTTGGTTGATTGAAAAATCATTTAATATAACGTTCACATATATATTACAATATAAAAACGATATATGACATATAAATTTGAATATGCATCAAATATGTTTATTTTATGCAATTTTGCTATATCCTGCTTGCACGAGGGTAGTTAAAGAAAACATAGTGCTAAAGTACTCCGATATCCATTTTTCATCGAATCCTGGAGGCACTGGGATCTGGAGCATTTGCAATCAAAGCCTTCACATGTTTTCCCACATAACTGGGTTGACCGGGAGAAGCTAAAAAAATATTATATTTAAAAATGTCAATTCACTTAACTTTGTATGGTTTATTAGTTATTCTAATTACAGGAAAGTAGACGATTTTAAGATAACTTTAACAAAAAATTCGTTGACTAATTATTATAAGTTGAGTTATAAAAAACAAGTACCGTTACATTCCGTACAGGTGTTCGGCTGCGCACGCGCTTATGTGCGCACCACTGTATTCATATGACAGTCTTGTTTTTTTTTAGCATAACGTTATGTCCCCCACACAACAGGGAAAGCAGAGGGAACCTAGTTTTAAGAGACCCCGTTCACCATTTTCCGCCAAATTTAATTCTAGAGGCATTGCGTGTTGAGTAGCGAAACTTAACTCCGCGCTTTGTATCGCCAAAAAATGGAATTAAGAATTATTTTATTTCTTCGAGTGGGAATCGAACCAACAACCTGTCGCGTTTACAGTGAAACTCTATGCCATTGCGCTATTGGCCTCGACTGACTACATTCCTTTATAAGACACAATTTAGTTCATATATAATAAATAAAATTCAATGAAAAAAAATATAATTTTTAATTAGATTATATAGATAATATAACTAGTTGTGGCAATTTAACAATTAACGAGACTAAGTAAAGAAGGAACTACACTACACTTTAACATTAATAACTAATTAGTGTAGAGGTATGACAATGTAATTAATAATGAAAAATAAATGGTTTTTGTAAAATATATTAATATATTAGTTTGGAGGTATTGTAGAGCAGTGGAATAGCATTTAACTGCAAAGGAAATCGTTGCAGGTTCGATGTCCATAATAGGTAAGGTGGTAGATAAAATGCGGTGTTGAATTCCGCACAGCAAGCAGTGTATGGAATTTAGGCGGACAACGAAGTATCTTAAAACTAAAAATAAAGTATTTTCTATTCAATTTCAGCATAAACGAACGTATATCTTCTCATATAGTAGTTAAAGTAGTTACTGAGCTAGTTTCAAATATAACCACCTTTATTTATATAAAGAAAAAAAATAAAAAGGCGTGTCGTGTCTCCATTTACCGTTTATTGTTAAATTACTCGCTACCTCTCTGATGACCATTATTAATTTTGGATAAAAATTTCGATGTCGCATAAACCGCAATTTGGATGTTTGAACGACAGCTATTATTTACGAAAATATGAATAATTACAATTAATATCAGTTGCGGCGTTGAATTCCGCCACTAAACGCGATGCCTCGAGAAAATCGGGGGAAAGGGCACGGAGTGTTTTAGCACTAGGTTTTCTCTACTTGTTTCCTATATGAGATGTTTGCTGATTTGATTTGATTTCTCATAGCTTCTTACCTTAATAGCTAACCAAATTGAGTTAAAACACATTTTCAGACAGTGGCGGAACTCAACGCCGCGTTTTGTCTTGTTACCAGAGCGATACGATATTTGTAATTGCAATTATATTTTATTTTCCCATTTCGAAGTAGCATCTGCGTCTTATCTCGACTCCTGGAAGCCGGTTTGCTTACCAAGCAGAAAATTGTAAGGGATTCACCCATTGTTGGATAAATCCTTTTTTACCGTTAAAGGGTTTATAGGCAGATGTCGAGAAGTTTTCTAAACTATGATATTTCTTTAAGTTCCAAGCTCGTTTGTTGTTTCTCTACTGGCTCCTTTTGTAAAGCCAACAATTGATGTAATGCCTCTATTTTAAATGAAATCACGTATTTTCACTTCGTTTATTACAATTGTACAGCTGCTGGGAATGTTTTAGATTTATTGTAAGGATCATCAATCATTTTTTTTTCTTTTTTTGGAATAATTTTAATATTTATTTACCCATTTTTTGAGGCCTTCGTCGAGCAGGAGCACGACGGTGTGAGTGTAACTCGACGACTGTGGTTTCTTTTCCCACTCTGGGACATGAATTATTAATATTTCAATTTCTCCGCCATTAGCAATGCCTCGATGATTATTCGAAAAGTGGATGATGGAGTGTCACCACTAAGTTCCCTCTACCTACCCTGCTGAATGCAAAATATAGCGTGAAGCTGATAAAAATAAACATTAATTATAATTTTTTTAAAAAACAGCTTCACGCTGTACCCCGCACGCAAGGGGAACCTTGTGTGAAGACACTCCGTTCCACACTTATATTATACTTAAACACTTCCTTTACAGATGCATCCAACACATTTCATTATATTTGGTCTGCAGCCTTATCAACTAATTTATGTTTATCACTTATCAAAGTTGATAACATAAAGCTTGTATATTTATGACAGTCTAATGTCCCAAATTCAAATGGAAGCAACGCACCTTGCCCACAAAAACACGTGGCTAATGCAAAAGGCAGGTGTAAGTGCAGGCACGCATTTAATATTTTGGAAATGAACGTCTTGTTTTGAACGAACACACGCTAGTGTGCGTTTACGAAATTTTTAAATATATTTAATATTTTTCACCTGTTAGTAAGTAGTAAATACAGTCGTGTCGTCAATCGTGGTGCAAGAGTACAAGCGTGTACGACAGGCTGTGGATTCGATTCCCACTAGAGGAAATGGTATATTTAATATTTTCATTTTATCGCTTTGGTGTCGAGGCAAAGCGCGGCGTTGAATTCTGCCATTCAACATGCAAAATTCAAAATCCCCCAAAATTCGGCTTGTCTAAATTGGAACAGAGTCTTTTAAAACTAGGTTTCCTCTGCCTACCTTGCTATGTGTGTGAAACTAAGAAAATAATACAATATATATACACTAATAATCCATATTAGTTTATATATTTCAAAGCATAAAGGTACAAATTTAAATCTACTTTTATTATAATTGCTTAAATTTTAGTATAACAATATATAATATATTTTTCATATTATAAATCAAAAATAAACTTGCACTCGTTTCACTAAAAAAAATAATTACAGAGATGTAATTGACCGATCGGATTTCACAATACGTTGTCAGGTTCCAAATTGAGTAATCCATCGAAAGACTTCCCGCCCATTTCATATGAGGCTAAATGATAATTGTGCGATTTTCTTAAAAATTCATCAACTTTTTAAAATATGTATGAATTGATATTTCGTTGGTCAAATAATATACGTTAAGGAATCTTTCGTTCGGCAGAAAGTGGGGAACGGAGTGTCTTAACACCAAGGCTTCCTCTGCTTACCCTGCTGTGTGCGGGATTCAGCGTGAAGCTGGAAAAAACATAATATACATTTAAGTTATAAAAAAATTCAATGTTATTACTTAGGGAGGGAGAGGGAGCCTAGTGCTATGACACTCCGCCCTCACTTTTCGCGCAATTTTGGAGACATTGCGACTTGAGTAGCAACACTCAACGCCATAATATTTTATAAAAACTATATTTTGAAAATGTATATATCGAAGAGTACGCTGAACTTGGAAATGGACTTCCTACTTGTTTCGCGTGCCCTACAACTTACAAGTGACATATTACCGAAATTGTATTTAATACGAGTATTATATGTTTTGCGATATACTTGTTTGAAAGGAATATGGCGGCAGGCAGGTGATCACCGGCGCACGCGCAGCTGCGGCGCATCCAAGGTTAGGTACCCCTCCCCGCTGGCCCTCGACGTAGTGATGGGCTATCTGGATCTCTTTTTTTAATTAGTGTTGTAACATAATTTAATTTTATCCCTCCAATTATGTCACGGGCATAGTTAGCCATTTTATTAACAAGAAATATCGATCACCTTGTCCGTTTATTGATTGGTTTATTAGCTTTTGTAGCTGATTTTTTTATAGTGAGTAGCTGTTAAATGATATTTTTATAAGAGGCATAATAATAGTAATTAAATTAAGTGAAATTATATTTTCTATTGGCTATTTAATTCTTAGATTACTGAAAATATTGAAATATACAGTAAAATAGTATGTAAGTCAGACATCACTATGTACTGCCACGTGGTCAGTGCGCACGCGCCGATAATGTCACGAAGATACCCATTACTTGATCTGTAACAATATCGAGGTCAGATGGGGTGAGTCTATAAATAGTTGCTTAACAAGGGTCGTCTAAGTAAACTTACTATGAAATTATAACAATTTTGTTGTAATATTATTGGTTTCTCATATGTAGTGTGTGCTTTTTTATAGATAATTTTAAAATATTGATAGTAATTTTATATAATTTAGTTCAATTATGCCTGATAATATAATTTGCAATTTGTATATTATGAAATGTACAAATAAATATAGCGCTATTTATTTTCCTTAGTAATTTCAAGACTGTTTGACTGAGACCCTAATTATAGTTTAAATGTTTTTTATTTGTTTTATATTGTTACGTGGATAATATATTTATTAGTGGAAATATGTATACTCGTATACATCTAGTATTATAGTAATCTTTAACTATAATATTTTACTTGAATTATGTAGTATTTGACTAGATGACTGCTTATAATATTAAGATTTTATTTTTTTACACTTCAATGAAATTTATTAAAATAATTTAATATAATAAAATGAAAAACATCGTCTGTGACTGTATATCCAATTTAGATAGTCTGTTTAATTACCTAACCTAGTTAACTCTAAGATATAACAATCTAGATTCAAATCAATGACCTTCACAGTAGATATTATAGTAGTTACATTGTTTTCAATGTATAATATGCTGCGTTGTCTCTAAAAGACAATGCATTTAATTCAAATTAGTCTTAATTTTCTTCACATAATGAACAGATTCCTTACGTGTAACATTCTTTTACATAAAATTTCCCAGGAAAAAAAAAACAAAGCTCTCCTTAATTAGAGGCTGTATCGTGTGCTTCTTGTGTTTAATGCCCTTTCACACACACGTACATCATAATCACGACTTACGCGCTTTCAACTAATAAGCAACGCGATTTTTAATCCAATTTTTAGGGTTCCGTATCTAAAAAAAGGTAAAAACTGAAACCTTATGGAATCACTTTTTTATCCGTCTGTCATGTCCATTTCGCCTGTCCGTATTAACATTAAAGGGACCCCTCAAAAATGCTAATTTTTTTTATATATTGGATTGCGGTTAATGTAAATCTACAGAGCTTTAATATTAGAGTTCTGTACATTTTCATGATAAAATTCTGTAGATTTTGACTATTCACGATATTCCATATATAAAATAAATAGATTTTTAACTTTGAAAGGTATCCTTTAAAGAGTTCGTTATTGTTTTTCACATCCGTCAATATTTATAGGGACCGACGATTCATGTCGAGATCGCTTGGAGATATCAAGCTGAAATTAATGTCGAATATTCAGATCTATAGTCTCTTGGAGAAGATAAACCAAGCTTCTAATTCAGAAGAATAAAAAATAAATAAAATACAAACAATTTTTATGCATCGTTTTTACCTTACGGATGGTCTTATTCAGTTTTTACGTATTATATTTATCACGTTAAAATATAGATAAAATTAGATAATTTCTCTATGGGATAACATTTTTATAAGAATATAGTTCTAACAAAGCAGCTTGCAGGTCACAGTCGACACCACTAGATTTCTTGGAGCGTGCAGGCGCCACGCATGACCATCACTTGCTTAGGAGTTACATGGACATTTTATGTTATCTTAATAGAAATCGATTATTTTAATATTTAAAATGCTGTTAAAAAATATTTGTTTATATGTATTATTAGTTTATATATATATTGTTAAAAGTTTCATACTCTTAAATGTTTGAGTCTAGTATTTTTAACTAATTATTATTTATTAAAAACTATATTATAAACGGAATGGAATTTTTCAAACAGAACGGCTCAAATTTCAAATGAATCCTGCGAAATTCTTTAAAAAACCAATCGACATATGCTAAAACTGTAGCATGTTGAATTTAAATACTTTTTTGTTTATTAATCACATGTAAAATGTAATAATAATACATTTGATTTTATTAATTATAATTATATTAATTTGGTTTAATAACTTATACATTTTATATAGCTGATAGATTATAAAATATAAAATAAATAGGCAATTCCAAAACTTTACAATCGTGCGATAATAGATGTGTTGATTATTCCATTTATAATATATTTATATTTTTTTTTATATTAACATAATATATTAACATTACTTTTCTGTCATCTATCCAATACGTATGTTGTCCTCGAGTGGAAATCGAACCCACGATCTGGTCTCCCAAAATATAATATAATCGCTATGATAATGTCCGTATAGCTACTATGTATTAGGTAAGACTTAACCGACGACTTCCTACATCGTTCTGGCGGGTGAGCGCGTTAACTGCGTGCTTTATGGGAACATCCCTCCAAGAACAGTTAAAGAAATGGTTTACCTTTTGTACTTGAAGGTAAATGGATTTTGTATGTAATGATACTTGTTGTAGCTAGTGCAGACTTGTTGTTTGTTGTAATTTAATTATAGAATTGTGGTGTTGTGGTGAGTTTCCCTGTATATCCGACGGTTTTGGATTCGATCCTCATTTAAGGGAACAATCTATTACATATAACGTAATTATACAAAGTCTTTACTTAAACTATAGCATATGATACATAAGCTATATTATTGTATTTTTATTTATTTAATTTTGTTTAGTAGTTTTTGTGTGAAAGTAGAACAAACACTACAAACACTAGGTTCCCAGGTTCCCTCTCCCTACCCTACATTGCGGGATACAGAGTAGCTTAATAAATTAATCGTTATTAATACCAATGCTGAACTAATTATGCCATCATTTGTACATTTTATTTATTTGTACACGCTCGATTAATTTTTATGTATGACAATGTATGAAACAAGACAGTTTAATTATAATCTTTTGACATTTAATCTAAAGAAAAACAAGTTAACACAATTAATAATGTCCATTCCTTGTAAATATAATATTTCTATATAATAATAATTCAAAACTTAGTGATATTTTTTATTTGGATATCGTTTTCATTCAAAATTCTGAGGGGTTGTATTGAATGCCGACCAGAGACGTAATACAGGTCTCCTAGTGTCCTCCGACAACAGTGGCCACAAAAATTGGACTGACAATGCACTAACAATAGCTATTAATCTTTGTTAATCAATGTCTATTTTGTACTGTTTATTATTAATATTTTGAAATAAAGAAATTAATATTAATATTTAATATATCAATATTTAAAAAAAATTAAGCCAGCTTCACGCTGTCTCTCGTACTTGACAGGGTAGGTAGAGGGATCCTAGTGCTAAGACACTCTGTTCCACATTTTCCGCCGAATTTGGGGCATTGCATGTTAAGTGGCGGAACTCAACGCCGCACTTTGCCTCGACACCAGAGTGAAGAAATGAAAATATTAATTTAAATAAATTTTTCATTTTCTCGAGTACGAAGAACGTACCCACAACCGGTCGCGTTTACACACACTTTCTGCCACTGCGCCACCACGGCCTCATTT
The DNA here is from genome assembly GCA_037355905.1 of Heliconius aoede. Classification (NCBI taxonomy): domain Eukaryota; kingdom Metazoa; phylum Arthropoda; class Insecta; order Lepidoptera; family Nymphalidae; genus Heliconius; species Heliconius aoede. Next base: position 340,977 of record JBAIZZ010000132.1, read on the forward strand.
ACTTCCAGCAGTCATTTATATTCAAACTCCACATCGAGCACAAAAATTAACTTTAAAGCCAATTAAAAATAATCCAAATTAAAAACACAACAATACAGACAACAGATACAATCAGATACAATAATGGACTTTTGTCTGTAAGCACCTTTATTTCGAACAAAAGCTCAAAGCTGTTGTGACAGGCAGCTGTTGAAAATATTGATGTCTATATTTGTGGCAATAACTAGAAAACGATAAGATATAAACCCCATGTGTTGAGATAACGTTAGAGATAACGTTTTTTTTCTTCCTTCTTATGGCTTTATTTTATATCATCACACACCTTGGCTTAATTTTGCAATAAAATTGTTATACTTGATGGTGATGAGTTGAAAATATTGTCTTCATTTAGGTGTAACGAAAAAAAGGTTAGTCTTTATGTAAGGAAATAAAATAGATTTTAAAATTACGTTAAAATGAGCATGACATGAGCGACAAGAATGTGTAATGTATTTATTGTTTGTAATAATTAATTAATTCTAAGATAAAATAGTGAAAGTAAAAGTAGTCTAAAGTGTCTGTACATTGAGTAAATTTTTTTTAAATTACATTGTAATCTGATTTGTATTTCACTATTTGAAGGTAGATGTGCTCACAGCCTTTCTTAAAAGCTGGATCTGATCTTGCCTCTGATCTTGCCTCTGACCTTGGTAGACTAGACTGATTTATTATTTTATTTATTTATAATTAAGTTTAATGTGGATTAAATATATTTCGTGAAGTTACAATAAATAGTAAGTAAAAGTAATTTGTCTCATCTAACACAGTGACCGACAACGTCACGTCGACGACGTGACGTGCGTCACTCGAGAATGCTGTTTTGTAAACACTTCGACGGACAATAGCCGCGAGTACATATTGAAAATATAAATTGAAAACAAACACAAAATATGTGGTGACGTCAAGTTCACTTATAACGTCGAAATTGTATGATTGTTTATTTAACATTTTAGTAGCTTTACTTCTAAGAACTGTATTAGTGTAAGAACATTTGAGATTTTTTGCATTTTTTTTTTCAATTCTTGTATTCTTTGTTTCATTTAAAAATTCGTAATTTTTAAGTGAAACACTCACTCGCACTCGCACTCGTAGTCACTCGCACAGAGAAACTGACATTTATCAATTACTATAACCCTTATGTTGTATGTATGTATGTATCTATATTTCTATGGCAATATTTTTTTTGTAAATCATAACGCAAATTTATTGCCATAGAAACGATATCGTATTTATTATTTCATTGTGTATAAATTGTGTGACAGTAAACGCGACTGGTTGAGGGTTCATTTAAAATTTATTTAAAATACTTTTAGAAAACCTATAAACGATTGAACGTAGCGGGATTTGAATCCGCGCCTCTTTGCGTATTAGTAATTTCACATATAGTAACGCACGCGCCCGCAAACCTCAGTTTGTCAACGTTATTCGTCGTGTGATCCAAACTCTAGCTAATTTAATTTGGCAAGAAGTGTTCTCAAAACTGTTAATTTATGTTTATAATATAGGTAAAAACTATTACAAACTTATATTTGCAGTCCGTTTCATACAGCATGAGTTCATACGCCTGCGAACTTATCTTTGTTAACTTTCCTTTGATCCACTATTCTGAAATTAGTACGAAACCCTCGATTGACGAATCGTGCGAGAATAAGTGACAAAAATAAAAAATTAAAAAAACACATCAAACGTCTACATAACATAATTGTTTGTTCAAGGTAATTTTTCAAGTGTATAATTTTCTAATTTACTAACTTTAATTACAGTGTTAATGCGCAATTGTAGTTATATGAGAGAGATTTTAATGTAAGTTAACTACTTTAATGTAGATTAACTACTTGTAAAATAGCTGTAAGCTCTTATACTTATGTTCGGGTTAAAAGGGTGAAACGTGACTAGACGAAATTATTTTAAGGCTATTTTTAAAATAATAGAGGCCAGTCGTGCTGCTGGGGCTAATAGTGTGACTGTTAAAACGACTGGTTGTGGGTTTGATCCACACACTCGAGTAGATGAAATATGTATAAAATTTATATTTCCATTTCATCGCTCTGGTGTTGAGGCAAAGCGCGGCGTTGAGTTCTGCCACTCAACACGCCATACCTCCAGAATTCAGCAGAAAGTGGAGAATGGCAACGGCATATCTTAACGATAAGTTCCCAGGATCCTTCTGCCTATACAGCTAAAAATAGTCACACATAACAACGATGGTCAATTTTAACCACAAACGATTAACGGCGGTCGGGTATACGAGTAAATCGTCGTTTTACGACACAATAGCAAATATTTAACATGTTGGTAATAAAACAAAGCCCGCATCTGACGCAGAATCTGCCAATTTTATACATTCATTCATAGACGCAACAGAGTGTTGGTTCGATTTTCGTTTCGCCTAATGAATTTGACGTGAAATTATTAAAACTGACGTATGTTAATGAAAACGGAGTGTCTCAACACTAGGTTCCCTCTAACTACCCAGCTATGTGCGGTATACAGCTTCGAGCTACAAAACAAGTTATTATATATATATAATATATATTTATAACAACTTACATTAAAAACTCTCACAAAATTGATACTTTTTTACTTTCATTTTTTCAACTTTACTTGTAAAATAATTCTTGTTTCGCAAAAATATAAAAAATGGTAGATATAACATATGTAGTTCTAACATATAGGTCGAGGAGAAATCTACGAATTTGATCCGGCACTTAGATTTACAAAGCCACTTTCAATATTTGTAATAAACAATTCCAATAAAAGTAAATGTTCTGGAAAGTTTAAGCTGTATTGATTTCGATTTATAAATAATGGGAAGTTACTAATTATTCTTATAGAATATGATTTCATGTATTCTTCTTCATGTCAATATATGTCATCTATTACATTTGTTTAGCTTTATAGCTTATTCCTCATGCAGGAGGGTGAAACTGGAAGGAAAAGATCGTGATGCGTATATTAATTTAGCCCCTGGATGTGGTGGATTTAAATTTGTAATAAATATATAAAAAATCTATTTCAGAATATTTGATCATTGCTCTTAGCTTCACGCTCTATTCCTAGCGGGTAGTTAGAGATACCCTAAATACCTCTTTATCCTCGTATACTGACAACAACCTCTTCATACATACCGGGGGGTCCTCATGCTTTTTCCGTGACTTTCCTCTAATTTCTTGCATATTATATTTTCGAAGGTCAACCAAGGTCTGCCTCTCTCTCTCTCTCTTAAACTCTCTTACCGCTCACTTTTCCGTCATATAATTTTTTGAAACATATATTGTTGAAATAGTATGTTCTAATAATCATTGGCACCCACATACAAAAATATTAAGATAAAAAACAAATTATGTTTGAGAATTCTACAAAAATCACGCCGTTAATCAAAATCGTGTTAAAACTATTTCAATATCTTTATCTGAACATAAAGTTTAAAATAATATTATCGTGGGAAAGAATAGGTATCGAATTAAGCAATCGTTACGTTTTTGTACATTTCTGGTGTACAGAAATAAAAAAAAATCTTTTAGGGTTCCTTACCTGAAAAGAAAATAAGACCCTTATACGCCTTGTTATCCGTTTGTCTGTTTGTGTGTCCGCTTGTTACCATTTCTAATTTTCTCAACATCAGAAGTCTCATGGAAGTAGCAATTAACTTTAGAAAAATTAAGCTCGATTGGTAACCCTCGATGGGCGAGTCTGTCTTGAGAATACGAGACAAAGAGTGTAGAGTTGCTTATTGCGAAAACAGTGCCTTGGCACTAGCAGCAGGTATGCTAGGGATGCTTAAAAGGAAAATCTGAATGAGACTCCCATTGCATCTATACTATTGAGATAATGTAATTTTAGTTAGTTATCCAATAATTTATTAGGATATAAACATTTATGTTTACATAACTATAAAAACAGTTTGCATAGTCTACGCTCTAAACGATCAAATTACAAATTAATTAAATTATTCCTATTTCTTTATTTAGAATATTTGTACTTATAATAAAAATAGATGTCCTTGAAATTAGCTAATAAATCCATTCTATATACGTTTAGGTACTTAAGAGATTTTTAACTAACCTAACCGTTGTCTGTAATAAAACTAGAAAACTATGACTACGTGGAAATAGGTATATTGTCAATTTTACGTCATATCGAGAAATAGCCTCAAACAAGGCAAAAAAAAACTTAGTGTCAGAATTCAAGATAATTTTATAATATATTAGAGGAAACAATTAATTTCAATGTCGCTGCCATGTATAATATTATGAAAAATCTTGAATATATCTAGGAACTAGAATCTAGAATAGAATAAATATTTAAGATATTTTTTTCAATATCGGCTTATCTTTTGAATCTTATACGAAGGATATATTAATTTTTATTGCATGTTTTGCAATTCAATCATTCAAAATTCAAGCGGCTTGTACACAAATATGAAACTTATCGACCATATTTAGCCTTAAAAGCCTTAAATACTACTGCAAAAATTGACTACTTTGTATCTATAATAAATTTATGTCTTCACGCTGTATCTCGTTTACAGCAAGATAGGCAGCGTGAAAGCTAGTGTTAAGACATCTCGACGCTAGATTGAGGAAATGAAAATAATAAATATTTCAATTACCCCGAATGAGTATTGAATCCATAACCTGTCGCGTTTAAATACACGTCTGTGCTCCTGCGCCACGACTAGAAACTTTAATAGAAATAAGTATTTTATATTTAGTCATAGTTTCCTTCCAGTAAGCAATCTTACTTTATTTAGATTCAATTTCCGGTAATCGCACTTTTAAATTTAAAACAAGCTTGTTATATTTGTGCAGTTCTGAACGATCGAATCTACAAATTGATCAATTAGATAAAGTCAATGTTTCAGAGTACAAGTCAATTTTATAGTGAATTTAAAAAATATATATAATATTAAAAAAAATATTATTATTTTGTTGTCTGTTTCAATAAATGTGATAGTTAGGGGTTCAATTTCCACTAAAGGAAGTGTTATATTTTCATTTCCTCTATCTGTCAACAAAAAGCGCGGCGTTGAGTTCCGCCGTTAACAACATAATGTCTTGAAAACTAGCTTGAAAACTAAACCCCGTGATGCAGTGGTACCTTATATGTGAGATTTATTTCGTTTTAAAAAAAATTATAAGTGAATTATTTATACTAAGAATGAATGAACGAGAGATGATTTATAATAAGAATAAGTATATATACATGCTTTTCGTTATTTTTCTTTTTAGTTTCATACATATGGCGCAGGTGACTGTAATGCGACGGTTGTGGGTTCGATTTTCGTTGTTCGAAATGGATTATTATTTACTTGCTACTTCATTTCCTCGCTCTGGCACCAAGGCAACTGTGGCGGTGTTGAGTTTTGCCACTCAAATTCGGCAGAGAGTAAGGAAATAAGTGTCTTAACACTAACTTCCCTCTACCCACAAAGCTATATGCGTAATACAGCGTGAAGCTGACAAAAAAAAGTTTATATGTACATAAATTAACGATGAGACCCTGGGGAGTTGTAGGTACATACATTACAGAATAATACGTCACTATTTCGACAAGCGTGACATCGCAATATGCAGTTACCTCACAAAATCAGCACGCAAAAGAGAAATCAATCACAAATGCGTTATTTTTTTTTTAGATCCATTGTCTAGAACAAAAGCTATTTTTAACGCGAAATCTACGTATTTATATGTATATTTTTTAATAAACCAAAATGCCGGTGGCTGTGGCAGATGTGCAATGATTTATGGTAAATTTTTTAATGGTTTTTCGAAAATATTTATGGTAAAAAATGGTGCCATGTGGGGAATCCCGCATAAGACTGTCACGATATCAGAGTATCAGATGTTATGACATGTCGTTCTTTTTAAATTAATTATGTTACAGCTTTAAAAAGACACAGATAGATTAAAAAATCTTAAAATTAAGATAATTTTTCAAACATTACGGACTATTATTTTCCTGCGGCTTCGCCCCCTGTGTATATAGATATATCTGTTAGTTATGTATCACACATTCCAAGTGAAATTTCAATTAATAAAGATAAAGACTTTTAGCAAATTCAAACTTAGACAGCGTCTCAGTAAAATCACCATGTAAGGATTGTTATCACTGATAACTTACGTGATAATAAGCTCATGAAGATAAAAGCCCGCTGGCTAAAACGTAAATAAAACCTGCAAATCAACGGACGTGTCTGTTTAAAGGCATTATATATTATGAAAAAATTGTGCAAATCTTTAAATAAGACCTAAAGATCTGCAAAGATTTTTCGGAAGTGGAAGAAATCTCTCTATCTCAAGAAACTTGGTCGGACCAAGTAACTTTTTTTTATTCTCCTAGTTTCAAATAGTAACTAAGGTATCCAAAGAGAACATAATATGGAGGCACTCCTCTTCAACTTCTCCTCCACCTTTCTATCTTTCTTCAATGTCTGAAGACATTGCGTGTTAACTCATCTCAACTCACTCTGAATAAATATTCGGAACAAATAAATATAAATATTATCCAAATTATGATGAATACGAAAACATCCTTCGTGCAATTACTTGCATGTTTTCTACATCCTGATCTTTATAATAAAAGTTATAATTTTTTGCTTATTATTATATTAAATTTTAATTGGCATATATATATATATATATAATAATTATTTAGTTACAAATTGTTTAATTATTTATTAAGTGGCCAGTCGTGGCGGAGAGCAACTGTAAACGTATAGATTGTTGGTTCGATTCCCATTCAAGGAAGTGAAATATTGAATATTTTTCCTTATTCGCTCTGGCGTTGAGGCAAGGCCTCCAGAATTCGGTAGAAAGCGAGTAAAAATGTTCACTACAGTACCTAAGAGATTTTTTATGTCAAACAAAGTAGTATTATAAATCTTTTAAATACAATCTTCTATATTGAAGGCGGGAGCTCACTCTTATATCGATTTTAATATAGGGTTACGATACTACTTCCGACGCTTCCACTCAAATAGAAAAACTCCTTTTAAATCGTCATGCACATGTATTTCAAAAACACGTGCTTGATTTGAATGGGTAACTACTACTAACTTGTTTGTATTATTCTATTCGGATTTTAGTATATTAAGTACATATTAAGTAATCTATATCTAACCTACTCGTGTATATTTATTGAAACTTTTATGGCCGATTTAATAATATGATTGTATGCTATTGATATGATATTTTGTCCTTTGTCACAATATAGTGTCGATTTTATTTTTTCTTTAGATAATATGTGGGTTGGATTCCTATTTGAAAAAGCTGTTTTAACTAATTTTCCTGCTGTGAAAAAAAATCCCCGTTCAACATTCAATGTGCCGAATTTGTGTGGTTCTAACACTAACGTAACCATTTTTACGAAAAAAGCTCAAATAAAAATATATATTTGCATAGTCCGCATAGTGACTAGGTAGAGGAAATTCCCCACGTATCACCGAATTCTATTGTATATTTCTTCTAAATTCTACCTATTTTTAACAGATTATGTTTTGATGATAAATCCCCATATACCGATATGAAAAAAAAACTATAAAAAAATCTGAATAATGGTTGCACTTCCTTACTTCATACAGCTGCAGAGGCACGTGCTGGACCACACAAATCGTCGGCGCGTCTATTTTCTATACTTCACAAATGTGAAGTACCTATGGTGTATGGTGGATACAATTAGGAAAAGTATTCATTGAGACCGTCGCAGACCAGCAGGACCGATTGAGCGCGATGGTTGTGGATTCGATTTGCTCTCGAGGTTTTTATATTTTTATCGCCCGTGGTGTATTGAAAATTGAGTGGAAAATGGGGAGTGGAATTTCTAAACAATGATTGCCTTTGCATTCCTTGTTATATGCGGGAAAAGCCTAAAACTTTTTTAGATATTTTATATGTTTCAGATATTTATTTTTAACACGCAGCTGACTTTTATAAAATTGTAAATATTTTATTCTAGTATTTAAAGTTATTGTAATTTGAATGTTTGTGACAATGGCGCAGTTGAAGAACGTGCCACGTCTGAACCCACCAGCTTCAATGAGAGAATAATCGTCCTTGTGGGTAATGACCTCCTCATGATGACATGTCTATTTTTAATTATTTTCATTTTATCGTTCTATTACACAAAACACGGTGTTAGATTATGCCACTCAACATGTAAGTGTAAAATATAAATATTTTTTTGTAAAATAAATGAAAAGTAAGATAACAGAGAAACCAGTCATTAGGTATATTATCAGCTTGTGTCGTATTGCAAATATTTGATAAACTTTGAAAATTTTTTGTTATGTTTTCATAAAAAAAAACAATGTGTTTTTTAATTATTTCACACATAATGTATAAAAAGTCATATAGCAATCGAAGAAAGTAAACAAACTGTGAAGCACTATACAAAAGGAAAAGTTAAAAGTAAAAGCCAGATTCGAAACAGTCACTCATATTTTATTATATTGCGATTTTAATGAATAATCACTTTGTTTTCTCCGCCGCGGCTATTGATCAAGAGATTTGTTCAATTTAAAATATTGTTAGAAGCTATTCATAGGAGCTAGTCGAAGCGTTGATAATCTTGGCTGGCTTATTCTTGATATAACACGATAATGTGACATAAACTTATAAAAGGTTCAATTATTTTGCTCGTGCTCCTTTCCTTCACCTATAGAACAGGGTAGGCAGAGAGTATCTACTGTTACTCCGTTCCCCACTTTTCCCAAATTCCCGTACTCATCGAATTTTCGCGGCATTGTGTGTTGAGTGGCGGAACTCAATGCCGCGCTTTTGCCTCGACACCAGAGCGAAGAAATGCAAATCTTGTTAAATAATAATTCATCCCTTCGAGTCGGGGATCGAAGACCGATCCCAAAACCGTCTCGTTACAATCACACCCCTGTGCCGCTGCGCCACGACGGTTTTTATATTATTTGGTTTATTATGTCTACATAAGCGATGTGGGTGGTGGCTGATGTAGCACTAATCTCATTTATATACCAAATATATGGCAAAAAGACAATTTCTAGAACAGCAAAAGTCATTATAAACAGATTATTTTAATATTAGTTTTATAGTTTATTTTATAAAATACTATTATAAAATATAAGATAAAAAAAGATAAACAAAATAAGGCTCCAGACTCTAGGTCGGGTCATAGTTCGATACATCGAGCCGAATCACTTTCACCCATCGCTGGCACATTAGTCATCGTCTATTATTTTACATATTTTAAAAATGGTGGAATATCGTGATTTTATAACAATATAACTATAAAAACTAGCTAAAAAATATATATTTGCATATTTTTAAATATTTTGAGTTTGTGTTTTTGTTTTGTTCGTTTATAATTTAGTGCAGTGCAGTATAAGCTTCTCGCTTTATAAAGCAGGGTAGGCAGAGGTAACCTAGTATTAAGACACTCCGTTTCCCATTTCCTGCCGATTTTTTCGAGTTGCGTGTTGAGTAACGAAACTCAACGCCAAGCTTTTGCCTTGGTTCCATTGTGAAGAAAAGAAAATATTAATAAATAATAATTAATTGATCCGAGAGGGGATCGAATCCACAAAAACCGCGTTACAGTCCTGCGACACGACGGCCTCTGTCCTCTCTCCTCCTTTGGATATAGAGTAATTATTACAATTGTTTTGAAAAAAACTGTAGTATATTTAATGTACTGTAGTACATAATATGAGAATTTGAAAGTTTACGTTTTCAGTGAGGATTAAGTTCATAAATATAAAAATTAGAATTTCAAATCGGTTAAAAACAGATTTTTTTTACAAAAAGAGTGAAAAAATAAGTAGACATACATAAAAATATTAAAAAATAATGTAAATTTACTGTATGCAATGAGCGCCACATGGTATCGACGTTTAATTTTTTATACCACGCACTGACATTTGCAATTCAAAGTGCAATAGTTCCCTTGGAGACGTCAGATCCTTAGAATTTAGACAAACCTTTAACCCTTTAGCAATTAAATATAACTAAATGTGTGACATGACCGTCTGTCGCGAATGGCGCGGCACATGCTAACCTAAAAATAACTGAAACAATCTACCATATGCACGCCAAAAAACCGCGCAAAGAAAAAACCTAAGCTGACAAACATCTTGGTAGTGTGAAAAAATGATACCTTAAAATAGCTTTAATTAAACTCAAGAACGGTATATGGTACATAGACAAGACAAGGGTAAAAAACACATGCAAAGGGGTAAAGAGGTGTTCCCTCGAATTTTCGAATTTGAAGGGTGAATGTAGAGTAAAAAAATTAAGTCTTTTAGTTGTGCCAGCCAGGTGTTTTGATTCGGAACGTCTTACCGGAAATCTGTGGCGCATGTGTCTGCGCAACCCGTCCGCGGCGGAAACAGTGCATCCCTTACTTTGCTTTCTTATTTGAAAAAGTAACCCCTTACGCTCAGTTAAGTGTAAATTAAGTTGAAAGTATTAAATTAGATCTTAAAATAAATCGGTTCGTCAGTCGTATAGACATTTACACTTTATTATCTGTTTCCTAACGTTTTCGAGCAATTATTGCTATCAGTGCGTACCTGAATACGCGTTAGGTTGTGGGTTTGATTTTTTCTCAATGAAATGAAATATTTTTTATTAATATTTTTATTTCAACACGCATTGCCTCCAGAATTCGGTGGAAAGTGCAGTGTCTTAACTCTAGGCTCTCTCTGCCTACCCGCCTGCTATATATAGGATATAACGTGAAACTGAAAAAGCAAGTAAAAAAATAAAAATATCGCAATAACAAAAAAAATATAGGAAAACTCAATGCATTTTTATAAATAGTTCATCTATGATTCTTCATATATGATAGTAGCAGAATAATGTCTGATGTTCTTTATATAATGCCAAAACTAGTACTTGAAGGAAATGTTTTCATACAAAATTTTGCATCAAAGTAAACAAACTAACCCTTCCAAATCGCCATTCCGCTACCCCTTAAGCAAACCACGGCGAGGGCTCATAATTTATACAGTGTGCGCACCGGCCAGCAGTGGGCCGGCCCTATCAAATCTCTTCTTCAACAGGTGCTTCGACCATATTATACGAGGGGTCCGGATTTCATGTTGCCAAGGTTATGTGCTATTATTTTTGTTTTGTATTTCCATTCTGCCAAGTTTCAATCTGATGTATCGACATTTATCAGTTAAATGTGTTTTTTTTATTTTATATTTTATAATAATATAAATAAATTTGTTTCCTTTTTATTTCAGCTTCACGCTGTATCCCGTACACAGAGACAGACACTCCGTTCCCACCTTCCACTACGTTTTAGAGGCCTTGCGTGTTGAGGACTGAATTCAACTACTAGAGCGGAAGAAATAAAAAATATATAAGATAATTCTTTCCCCCGAGTGGGAATCGAATCCACAACAGCCACAGGTACTCTCTCTCCTCTGCTCCACTGCACCACGACGGTCATATTTACCACCATATTATAGTATTTTAGTAATTCTTAATTCATTGAGACGTCCAGTTACATAAAAACATCAGTAGTGTCAGTTCTACAGTAAGCTGGTACCTCAGCTAGCTCAGAAGGCAGTTTGGCTATGAATAGCCATCGGATTCTCATAATAAAACATCGTTTAATTCAATTTAGACAGTAGAAAGTGGAGAGCGGTAAAATTTAACACATTTGGCGCCACCTACCCTACATATCATAGCATGTACCGAGATATAGCGTGAAACTGAAAATCTATATATATAAACCAAATTATTATTCAAAAATTCCATAATATTTTTTTAACAACTCGCGTGTCATTTGAAGATTATTTTGGTGGCCATAAATCACCGCTGGTTGGTTACTAATAACGTTCAGTGCCCTCTTTACACTATATGATTTACACACGTAAGGGGTTCATGCTGAAATTTATAAATCCTTTTAGTGACTCACACACCACATATGTGGTTTGGGCGAGTTTGTTTTAATTAATTCCATATATTATCTTAGTCGATCACATTTTTGAAGCTAAAAATAAATAAAGATTGTTTATTATTTTAAGCTTTATGTTTGTCCATACCATATAGTCTATGCTTCTTTTTTAATACAAGAATACAAGTATATTATAAATATAAATTCTTCTACCAAGAATTCCAAATGAAATAAAATAAATCCAAAACCACTCCTACATAAATTAGTAATCGAATCACATTCAATAATGATAAGCAAACCAAACGTCAAATATTTGTATATATATTGATGAAATTTATTATATTTTCCATATTTGCGAAGTAAGTACCAGATACGTAGTCAATGCATCTCGCTGACATCCTCTATAGCGTGGGAGGGTAAACAGTAGTGTTGTCTTAGCGTATCGTTGAGATGGATGGTGGCAACGACCCCATTGATCGCCACCGGCATGTAAACACCACGATTTACTAGGTTACATCACTATTTTTATAAGAAAAAAATGCCGCCTCGATAGGTAACGTATTGTCTTGAATATTGCAGTGTTCAGTGAATTGTTCCTTTAAAAAAATATATTTTGAACTGTTTTAATTCTTCTCCTCTTATTTATAGTTTACGGTACCCTTAATAGATACACAGCAGGATAGCCATTTTCCGCCTCATTTTCAAAATATTGCGTTTTAAGTGATCAAAACCGCGGTACGTCTTGTTATCAGAGCGATAAAATTAAAATTATTTTTCTCTTCAAGTGGGAATCAACCCACAACTGTGAATTTATCGAACAAATCTGTGCCGTTACCCCACGACGACACCGCTGCTCAGTGGCTCATTGTGGCTTCGATTCCCACTTGGGGGAATGAATATATCCATTTCCTCGCTCTAAAAACGCAAAACGGGGAGTTGAGTTCCACCATTCAACACGCATTAGGTTCCCATGTTCCCCCTATTTACTCTTCTGCAGTGTGAAATTAAAAGAAAAGCCAAAAAAAAACCTGATATAAGCAATCAAAGCACCTACCAGCATTAAAATCGCATGTAAAATGATAACCAAAACAAACCTCAATCGAATATCTGTTTAATTCTTGCACCATATGATCGCCAGTTGAGGGTAGCAGGTGGCTGGCGAACAATCTGTGCTCGAAAACCTGCGAATGTTCTAAGGTATGGGATATATATATATAATAATATTTGTATTGAATATTTACTGATATTCTTTGATGTATTGGTATAAATTTGATTTCACACTTAAAAAAGATAGTTTAGTCAACGAATAATAGCTTTTTTCTGGCAAGTAGGTAGGGAACCTATTACTATTAACATAAACGACGTATTTGAAGTGTCAAATCTTTATAGCCTTGCTCCACAATATAAAATGTCGACGCCTTACATCAATAAAATAGGAAAATCTATACGCCAATGTTATTAAATTATTAGTAAAGATAGAAAGATAAATAGATTCCTAAAGAAAGAATACATCACGTGTGTGCTATACTTTATGAAAAAAAATCATCAGAAATAGTAAGAGACGGGCTCTGTGTGAGGGAGATAGAATTCTGTGTTTCCGCTTCCGTTTTATTGTAAAAACTTGAGAGCATCTGGAGATTTGTTCCCTGGGAAGGTTGGCATAGACATGTTAGAAGATTAGCATTTTTTAGAAATGATATTTGAAAAAAAAAGGTCTGTTAACATTCTGTTAAGATAAAGCGTATTGTTTTTTTGTTTTTAAAATGTACAACTGCCCATTTATCACAAAAGTGATGAAATTTTTAGTAATGCTGGGTAACGTTTCATAAAATATAATAGTTTATTTTTTTTATAATTTTTGACTAATAACACGACCGTACGACATGATAGTGAAAAACAGATTAAATAATCACTACTTTTACTTTACCATACACAGTTAAGTAACACAGTTCCATTGCACGCAGTGTACGATTTTGTACATACACCTACAATAAAAATATATATAATTAAATTAAATATAAAATAAATAACTATTAAAATTAAAAATATTATTAGTTATATATAAAAATTTAAAAAAAAACCATAAAAGAAACAATTATAAATATCTTAATATATATTTAAACGACAACATTTTAAAATAATCCTTTAACAATCTGGTTACAATTATACACCCATTAGATATAGGAAGAAAGGTCTGTGCGTTCTTCCGATGTTGAACAATGTACTCGTAGAGCCATATGCCGCCCCCAATGGAAATAGAAACATATAAAAACTACTTAATGAACGTAATTCCCGTATAAAAGGGGTACTCAAAATAAACTTACTTGTGGCAGGAGTATTCTGGACACGTCAATCTTCTTGGATGTATGGCATTTTTTTTTGTTTTTTAACCGTAATTAATTGAAAAACTGGTTAAGTGCGATGAAAAATTCAACTATCACGGTTCATAAGATACTTGTCACTAGGTAGTGACAAGTGTCGGACGGACAAACAGATAGCGGGGTCTGAGAAATAGAGCGAAAATCTATCTATTTACCTTTTAGATATGGAACCCTAAAAAAATTTTTTTTTTACTATTTACTTTCACAGCTGTTATTGAGTTTGAGCCATATATATAATATCTAATTTAATATTTATTGTTTAATACACAATTCATATCTGTCAAAATTTGATTTTAAATAATTTAGAAAGATAAATATTCTAATTCAGCAAGAAATTCTTTCTAGTTTTCTTTTGTTTGGAAATAACAAAATATTGTAGACGTTGGAAATTTGAAAGACACTTATATAAACTTTTTATATATTATTATGTATATTATTATATAATATACATTTTTATAATATATATTATTATAACAAAGAAATGTGAAATGAATACATAATATAAATATGATATATTTTGTTTAAACTAGCGGTATTTGTTCTCATTCCCACTGTATCAAAACGTATAAGTGAGCTTTCATTTAAAAGTAAACAAACTTGACTTATAACCATTCAAAACTAACTCGTCTATATTGTAATTAAATTAATCTCACACCTATGGAGAACACACAATCGCTTATCAAAAACGTTGACTCGGCTCGTTGGGCATGTTTGGACTTTAATTAAAAGTATACGTATACTACAGATACAAACGGCTTTGCTCGCTTAAAATTATCATTAAATTATGGAGAAGAAATTTTTTTTTAGAATATTTGGTTGCGGGTTGGGTTACAACTTGGGGATTTTTTTTTAAATAGCGTTAGACTCTGTCGTATAGTATCGTCTAATAACATTGTTAGTAATAGCTTCTACAGTGTAACATTGGGAAAATACAAAAAATACTAATTTATATATTTATTATTTACATACAAATGTACAGGAATATTGTTTTTAGTTATACACTGTATCTCACACTATATCGAATAGGATTCGGGTTTATTTAATGAAGCATATTGAAATAAGCCCGATATTATTTTATATACGTATTTACTATTTGTTCAGTTAAATATGTAGTTGCCAAACGGTAATCAATGGTGATTCGTTTAACAGAATAAGGCCGCGGCTTTTAAAATTTGACGGCTATGATTTATAGCGGTGGAGCGCCGGTGCATCATATTCTTATTTATATTACGACATTGACATGTTCTCGTCTATTGGACGGGAACTTTTATTATTCTAAATATTGTAACCTAAAATTAGGTTCCGTAAAAAATATAATAATAATAATATAATAATTATAAATGGGTAATAGAGGGCTCTATTCCCATTCGGGAAAATTAAATATTTAATAAGATTTTAATTTTCTTGCGGTGGTGAGATGAATGAAGTAAATCGCGGCGTTGAGTTCCGTCTCTCAACATGCAATGTTTCAAACCACTAATGGAGAGTAGAAAACTGAGATGTCTTAATGGGAACCGAGTATCTTAACACCCTACGTAACCTGCTGGTGCGGGAAACAGCGTGAAGTTAAAAAATATATATATAGATCGTTCTGAGTATCTACGTATTATTCTCCTAATTTGGATTTCAATCCATTATCCTTATCCAAGTATTAGTCTAACCAGTGTCATGCCAGACATGAAAAGAGAATACGATATTTTTCTATCGAGATATCCGGTTACTTTCACTAATTCGGAAGTAGCACATGTACCAACATAAAGTACACGTGAAAACGGAAGTGGAGCCTACATCCGGTACATCCGGTGCATCCCACAACAAATGGTTTAGAAGATCCTTGCTTTTGATGATGCTTCTATGCAGGTATTGCATAAAGTTTTAGGTTACAGTGTCAAAAGATATTTGATATTTGAACTTTCTAAGCTTTTTTTCTAGTTTAGGTGAGTTGTTGTTTTTTTTTATTACTTTGGTTTTTAGAGTTCACGGTAGCCACCTTTTTCTAGGTGATATATGGCATTTTTAATTCTAAACCAAATATTATGGATAATTTTCTCAAATATTTATTTGAATTGTATAGTTGCGAACATTACACAACTTAAATCGATAAATAACTACTACGCTAATATTGGGAGTCAACAATAAAGTTTTTTTTTATCAAAAACAATAAATTTTGATTGTACCGCGGCGTTAAGGTCCACTTTTCAACACGCATTGCCTTAGAATTTGACGGAAAGTTGGAAATGGAGAGTCTTAAATCTAGCTTAAGTCTAGCCTCTGCAACAAATATATAACTTATATATACAAATATATACTTAATAACTTTCTCATAATGGGTCACATCACTAGCTTACACCTGCAAGACATGTGTAAAGCAAACTTCATCTATTTCCCATCCTTATCCGCTGCGTCCCATATCCGCATCGTCTCACATCCGCTTGCAGGTAGGCGATACTGACTATTGTATAAATATTCACAAACCTAGGTTTTAAGATCTTTCTATACACAAATAACCTTTAGCAGAGAGAATATTGAGGTCACAGGTTCAATTACTAATATTAAAATCATTTTCCTACAGGTATTATATATTAAAATCACGAGGCCGTCGTGTAGCGCTGAGAGGCACAAGAGGAGAGACGAGTGAGGCACAAGAATGTAACGCGACGGTTGTGAGTTTGATTCCCATTTGGAGTACCTAATTAATTACCGTTTATTAATTTTTTTCGCTCTGGCACCATGGCAAAAACGCGGCGTTGAGTTCCGTCACTCAATAATGCAAGGCCTCTAGAGTTAAGCGGAGAGCAAGGAACGGAGTGTCAACAATAGGTTCTCTCGGTTATATCAAGAAGCCGAAACAAAAACCATATTCACAATTTTTCCTTCTTTATTATTAATTTTATAATTAACTTGACAATCGTGTAACGAGGAGACCTATTACTGACTAATATAACAAAGCCTCTTTACCTACTTTGTAAATCGAGGTCAGCGGTTAAATTGCTTACTCGAGCTTAGAAAATATGCTTAATATTCAACTTCTAGAGATCCATAGAGGCCGGCAGGGTGACAGTAAACTCAACAATCGTGAGTTCGATTCCCACTCGAGGAAGTAAAGTGTTTAATATTTTCATTTTCTTGCGACGGTAACGAGGCAAAGCCTGTTGTTGAGTTCCGTCACTTAACACGCAATCTCTCAAGAATTTGACGGAAAATGGTAAACGCAGTGTCTCTTTATATAAATTACTAAAGGTACAGTAGCCATTTGAAATTTAAAAGCGGAGTGTCTTAACACTAAATTCCATCCATCTATATGTTCTGTACAATTATAGTACTAAAGTTCAACGTACACTTAATTGATATTAGACCAATTATAAGACCCTAAACGTATAAAAATCACACTGAATTCTTAATAATATGAGTAAACAGACAAAATGTACTGTGCCTGCATTCCTTTCACTATTTTTAATAAGGCCAATGATTACGTAAATCTAACAGATGGTAACTTTTTTCCGTTTTTTTTTTTATTGGTGTCGAGGCAAAGCGTGGCGCTAAGACCCGCCTCAACATGCAAAGCCTCCAGAATTCGGCTGATAGCGGGAAAATAAATGTCTTAACACTAGGCTCCCTCTGACTACCCTGATTATAACGAATAAACATAAAGGTATAAATTTTATTTTATTTATTCTTGCAAATGAGATAGCTTTACACCATGTATTTTCACTAACTATACTGCCATAAGTGTCCTTGTAAAATATGAGATGAAAAGGCCACGCAGGCCACGGAGGCCATGGAGGTCTTATACCACAAACCACAAATTAAATACATTTAATTATAAACGAGACAAGTCCTCTTTTATATCATTTGCTCTGCCATGTTTCAACAATAAATAATATTTATAATTAAAATTAAAAACAGTACTTATAATTTAAGACTCCAGGCCTACGAATAGGTATTAAAATAATAACTACATGAATGTTATAAATTGTTTATAGTTAATGAGAAAATTGTATAAAAACAAACATACATATATTGTTTATTATGTCTTTTTGTTTTATTTTTATTTATTTATTAAGGTTAAGTTCCTCAAATACAGGAAGAATAAATAAATTAGACAAATAATTTTCAATAATATTCAGAAATATTTGACAATTTATATACATATGTTATTTCAAGTCAAGTTTTTAGGCATTTAAATTTATATATCTCAGATGAAAATATTAAATATATAATTTCCTTGAATGGGAATTGAACCCACTACCCGTCTGAGTTTACAGCCCCTTGCTTGTGTGTGCTCCACAAATAATACAAACACAACCTCTATACAATTGTTAATTTAAATTCAAGTAGTAGCATCAAACGTAATACTCTATCTTGCGAAAGCAATAAAATTAATATTTTTATTACATACTGCCGTACATCCTATAATTTCTACTCAAGCGAAATAAATGCAAAATAATCTATTTATAAAATATAATAGCTAAATAGTGGTGCAATTGAGTATAGTCAGTTCGATTCCCACGAGGGATGCCAATTATATTATTTTTTCATTTATCCGAAAAGGAAGAGCAGACCTAACTTTATGACTCTCGTTTCTCCACTTTCGGTGTAGAGGCCTTGTGTATTGAATGATGAAAGCCAACAAATGAAGATGGGGATCGAGTCCACAACCAGGGTCACAACCAGACACCGCACTTCGCTATGATAGTCGCTACATTTTACAAGGTTATATGAAGCATTAGGTTCTATCATCAAAACGCATACTTCTAAATTTGTAATATATAGGAGAGATAACTAAAAGGGAATAATGTGTCACTACGAGGTGCTATATAAAAAAAAAACAATCTTGCAGTCTAGTTTATCTTTTTTTTTTATTTTTTGATCTAAAACATGTGATCCGTAGCTTCTATGTATAAAATGTATTATTTCTTTTATCTGCTCTCTGCTGCTTAAGCTAGCCTCATGATATTTAACTAAGAAATTCTAATAAGCACTCGATTAGTAAATATATTCAAGTCTGATGTTATTTCACACCTGTCATAGCCTGCTGTTAAATCCGAAACATCTGGACATACTCATATGTATATATACATATATTAATATTCAATAACACACGAATATTAAATTTTACCTAATTAATTGTGTAAATTAATAGAATGTATGTAAAAATTCCATCTACATCTGGCACGGAACCGATGAGTGTTATCTGTTTAACGATGTTATCAGTAAATAGATTAAGTTATAATTTCCAAATTATAGAAAGAAAGTTCTCTTGGTTATCGTAATGAGCTTAAGGTGTGCCTGTTTCGTATAAGCAGTTAGTTTTAAGATATAATTAAACTATAATCGATTTATACTATATCCCACGTAGTGACCCTAGTGTCCTAGTGTCAATATATTTCGTTTTCCACTTTTAAATTTGAGTCTTTGAATGTTGATTGGCGAAATTCCGGTACGCTGTCGCCTTCGATCGGCCATCGTAGCGCAGCGTGCGACTGTAAACGTGACGTTTTGATATATTCATTTCCTCGCTCCAGTAATGACGTAAAGCGCATTGTTGACTTTCACCATTCAACACACAAGGCCTCAGCAGCGGACAGTGAAAAACGAAGAATCTTAACACTAGGCTCCTACTGAGTTCAGAGGGAACCTGTAATCTTAGTGTTATGGTTCTCCATCTACCCTACCCTTTTAAAGAAAAAAACAAATAATAAGTACACATTTAATATAAATAATTTCTGTTGAACGCGTTCCAAATTGCAGCGTCTGTTTGTAACGTGGAACAATCTTTGATATCTCTCATAAATCATTCTAAATGATTGAAGTGATGCTGTACTCAGGCATTCCCGAGTTATGCGGAACCCGCTACTTCCTCCGCTAATCACGCACAAATTATGTTTGATTTGTTCTGTAACTATTACGGATGTTCTGAGCTGCTGGTAAAATAATGGGCTGGATAAAGAACTTCATGATTGATATGAATTTAGATAGATAGATGGTGAATGACTTGATGTGATTGCAACGTTACAACTGACATTATGTAAAAATTAATTAATTAATAATATTTTTAAGTACACATTATATTTAAGTATATTTTTTTTATTTATGATAATTTACGACACTATCGTGGCATAGGGCGCAAGCGCACGACTGTAATCGCGAGGTTGTGGGTTCGAATCTCGCTCGGGAACATGAGATATTTAATATTTTCATGTTGGCGCTCTGGTAATTAAGGCGAAGCGAGGCGTTGATTTTCTATTGAATGTAGAATTCGGCGAAAAGTGAAAAACAGAAGTGTATCAATAGACTATATTATATTATATTATGTATATATAATTTCTAGTTATATCATAAACTGAAGGGCATGCTCAAATTATTATATTAAAACAAATTTTATTATATCGTCTATATAGTACATATAATTTTCGATTAATTATAAATACTGGATAGAAAATGATGGACCAAGTGTCTCAGCCCAGGATAGCACGACAAATACTTCGATTGTTGCATGTACTGTATATTTTTGATCGAAGCATAAATACAAAAAAAAATACTATATCAAACGTCCAAACTAGTAAAAAACTAAACAGCAATTACAAGAATCACAGACCCCCAGACCCTCACCTGCCATCGGCGTAACCGGTGAAAGTGGGTAACCGGCCTGCTCCGCCACGCGACTGTTTGTGGACTAGCCTAATACATATAATAATATATTTCTAAATATAATGGAAGCAAAACCTTTTAAATATTTTGTCTGCTTGTCTGTGCGTTTGTTCACGCTAAGCTCAGAAACGCTCCTACCGATTTCGATGCACTATTTCATTTTGGAAAAATTTAACATTAACATTTAGTGTTTGTTTTATTTCGATCGGTCAATAAATAAAAAAAATTATAATTATAAATTATTTTCTACTATAATTTCTGTGAAATAAAGATTTTATTGGATTGTCTGGATTTAATTGCACTTTGCGAATATGAAAATAAGAAAATATATTAAGCCCGCAATTTATTAAATATTAAAAAAATATATATATCCTCTTGTTTCTAACGCGGTCGTCTCTAAACGTGCGATTATTCCTCTGTCGTGTTATCAATCATCTATTTTTACTATTTACTATTCCAACGCCGGCGGCGTTTGAAGCAACTATTTTTTATATATTTTATTAGATTTTTAGGTCACTTTAACCATATTATATAAGCGTCAATCATGACTGCCAACGCCGCGCTTTATCTCGACGCCAGAGCGATGAAATGGAAATATAACGTAAATAAATATTTCTCTTTCTCGAGTGAGGATCGAACCCACAACCGTCGTATTACAGTCACACCCTTGTGCCATTAACATTATTGGATAACATTAACATATTTAATAGACGTTAGGGTTTTAAGTTATAGAATTGCCGAATTTTTAGGTTTTGACTTTTAACTTGTTAGATTATCAAGTTAAAGAATCGGCGTTGAGTTATGTCACTAAAACGCAATGTAATGAAAGAGAAAAGAAAGTGAGTTCTTTTTTTCTTTTTTTAGGTTCGCGCAGTATCTTGCACCTATAGTAGACAGAGGGAACCTACTGTTAAAATATTTCGTTCTCATTAAAATATTTCCGTGTCTGGGAGCCATTGCGTGTTGAGTGGCGTTGCCTAGTTCCCGCGTTATTTATGCGAGAATAATGAGAGGCAGAGAGCTTTATTTATTGATTAGTTAAGAACTGAATCCTCTTAAGCTCCTATTTAAGTCTAAAGAAGGCTAAAATTAAGAACAACGGCAGGTTTTTTTATCTCAAAAGCACGACTCTACAAAGTAACTGAATATAAATTAAGTATAAAAATAGATTATTATACACTAATTGTCATCATTTTTATATATAATTGTTTAGAAATAAAAAAAATGGATAAAAAAAATGCTTAGAGCTTAAAAAAAAGTGAAATATCTTATTTCCTTTCCCTAGCTATCTTTACATAAAAAAAATATATTTAAAACAGGTTGAAAACAATTTAAATTACAGTCTTACCTTACAAGCGTAACGGTATCAGCTTTTTAACAAAAAAAAAAAACAATAAATAAGTGTTTCTATGGCACACCGGACGTCTCGAACGCTAATTTTATACCTAGGCCTGTATAAGTAATAATCGAAATGCTAAATATAAATAAAATGACAGACTTAAAATATAATTATGGTAATTCTACCTCGTTATCTTATGCTGTAATTGAGCATTATGTCTGAGGATCAAGAGTCAAGACTAGTCAATCAAGAAATAATAGATGTTCTGTCGATAATTTTAGGGTTCCGTTGTACTGTTGCCTGTTGCCTGGTTGCCTGGCCTACTTTAAATTAACCATCTAAATTGTGAATAAAAAAAATATTTAAAAAAATTATAATATATTTTTATTGAATTTATATTTAATATATACAGAAAAAATCTAAATCTACAACATAATAAAATATATAAAAAAAAGATTCAAAATCAAATAAAATTATAAATTTATGTAGGTTGTGTTTATTTTAAAATGTTACGATTTCATAATATTTGTAACATATAAATAAGAAACTTATACGAAACCATTAAAATAATATACAAATTCGCTCTTGGTAAGTATTTTTAAATTCCAATATGTAATTTTGCATTAATCATATGATAGGTAACACTACACTAGTGAACTTGTCGACTTATCAGTCTGTCTGTTTATACTAAAATTATCTTAATTCCAAATCAAATAACTGACACTTCATAAGTAATGACAGAATGAGTGCTGAAAACACAAATATATATTTATTTAAGTATAAGAAAACCAAAAAAATAATTTGAAGATACATAATATAAATATGTAAAAAGGTTACTGCAGATTTATTATTTACTTGGATGAGTTAAATTTTTTTTAAGTAAAATTTTATTATATTAAACATGAAAAACATATTTGACTTATATATATTATAATGGGGACTATAGAGAAAATCTAATGTAAAGATATTTCGTAGGTAAGACACATACCGCCCCAATTCCCACCCAAATTCTACTCCTTGTCATAACTGTAAACTGATACAATTCATTCCCCCAAATGGTGGAACTGGGAACCGAACCCACAACCGTCGCGTTTACACTCAAGCACCGTCGTACTACGACTTCTACGATATAATAAAAAAATAATAACACTTACATAACCACAGTGCAAAAGATTAAACATATAATATAAAAAACTAAATAGTTGCTCTAAATAGGTGAACAGCTTCTTTTGTAATTTATGAAAAAAAAAACACAGGTGACGTCACATGACAACTACCCGACAGCTACACAGATACATACTGTACAGATTAATGACAACTTCGATAGTTGACATTCATTTTAATTGAATATGAATCATGGGAACACTTTCTACGTAGGGTATATTATAAAAATTAAATTCAATCAGCTTCACGCTGTATCCCGCACACAGCAGTGTAGGTAGGTATTACTGGCGGAACTCGTCGCCGCGTTTCGCCTCAAAACCAAAGCTTAAAAATTCAAATATAAACTTGATTAAATATTTAATTTCCTCGAGTGAGGATCTAACCCACAATCACTCCTGTTTACAGTCACACTTTGTGGCATCTGCGCCACAATTGTCTTCAGGCACGAGTATCTTATCACCAAGCCGTTGAATTTTATCACTCAACATGCAGTGCCTCGAAAAATTCGGTGAAAATTGGAAAACAAAGTGTCTTAACTCTAGGTTTCCTCTGCCTTTACTATTGCTGCTGCTGTGCTGTGAAGTGTACGCGAAACTGATATTTTAGACTCTATATATACAGGGACTCTATACACTTAAAGAACAATTAGACACGAAATTAAATTTTAGTTTATATAAATATATTGTTCTTATCTTTTTGTGTAATAGTGTCACCTTGTGTTAAGACACTCCATTCCCCGAAATATTATTTAAAAACCAAATTAATAAATACTACAATAATAATATATGAAACCGAAACTGAAAACTAGTGATAAAAAATAATAAATTAACTTCACCTTGTACGAGAGGTCAAGGAGAACTTTTACTTTTAACAATTATTAAGTAGAGCGTATTCATTAAGTCGGTTTCAGCCTTGGGGCCCACAGTGCCTCTCTATAGTGCTTCTAACTACAAAACCAGCTTTTCAGGTGTGAAACGTGAGCCTGAAATATATAATTTTGTATGATTTTATTTCAAACTTACTGCGACGTGTTTTATAAAAAAAAGTTGTTTTTATATTTAGAAAAATCTACATTTCTGTAAGTTTTATTATGATTTCACATTATAGAGGCCGTTTTGTTAATTCATTGATTGTTGCTTCGATTCTATGGAAATTCATTATTGTATTTTTTTTTTGAAAGGAATATCATAAAACTAAGTTCCCTTTGCTCACCCTGCTATAGATAATGAGAAGTATCCTTTCACAAGTCACACAAAAAGACTAAATTAAAATACTCTAAGTATTAATATTAATTCATTTTATCCTGACGATATAAATTGACTTTATTCATTGAATAAGCTCCAAACTAAAGCTTCCTTTCATTGGGCATTGTGTGTAGATTGAATGAAAATATATAAATATTTCATGTCTTCAAGTGGGAATGGAACCCATAACCTGTCGCGTTTACAATCACATGCTAATACCCCTGCGCCACGACTGGTCTTAAGCTTCATAAATTCATTAAAACCATAATATAATTACTAAAGAAATATCATTTTTACTTTTTAATGAATATTAATGATACTTTGAAACGTTGCCGTTCGACAATCACTTACCAAATAAATATTATCATTATCATTATTTTCGAACAGACGAGAAATTTAGGCATTTTTTTTTTCAAACAAAAAAAAACGATTCTTTTTAATTTAACATAATGGGCCTTAAGAAATGAGTTAATGAGTTGAACATTTAGCTTTGATGATATCGATTCTCTCATTAATTACATTTGGAAGGTGAAGTGGAGTAGATATCCAAATATCTAACGGTTATTACCGGAAATGATTTTTTTTAATATCTTTTTATTCTTTTCCTTCGTTGAAATATTATTATATATTCCCTATAAAAAAAAACTAGTTCGAAACAGTGTAGTAAATGAGGTAACTGTGTGGTAAATTGTGTAGAAAAGCGTTTCGTATTATGTTTTTTTTTTATTTATTCAAAAATAATTCAAAAAACTAAAAGTACAATGTGCTTGTTGACTTGCCAATATTATATATAAAGTAGTAGATCATTGTTTTATTTTAGCTTCATGCTGCATCCCATTTAGGGAGGGAGTAGGGAGGAGGAGGGTAGGCAGAGTGAACTATGAAACCTAGACACTCTCTTCCCATTTTTCCCCGAATTCTGATATTTTCTTTGTATAAATAACTACCAAAAATATGATTGTCTGCCTGATAGTTTTTATAATATATATGCTTATATATTAATTCTATTTACAATTTATTTCACAAAAATAATAAAACAGAAAAAAATATGAATAATGAATCAGGCAAAATATAGTTTAATGGACCATACAACAAAAATATCCGATTTAGAATATTTCACGCGTCCCGTCCGCCGCGCGTGTCCGACTCCACTCACGGGAAGTAATTAGATTTCCTTTATTTTTGTAAAGACGCTACGAGCCTCTGTTCGTGCCTTTTATTAGTTTATGATTCAAAATTAGACTGTGATATTATAAAACTGATTCTATTATTATACAATAATTATTCATTATTCTTTATACATCACGAATGTGAAATTTCTCTTTGAATAATTAATTATATGAAATGGACGAGGTGAGAAATGTAGAGTTAAAATATTTTTTTCATATTAGTTTGTATTTATCATGGGGTCATTTCTCTATACTCTTTTAATTCATAGATTGTTTATAGGTAATTGTTCCACTCTATAACGTTTACTATGTTTTATTTTGATTTAAAATATAATGATTATATAAATTTATTCTATTTTAAACGCCTGCAGGGGCACAATGTGTGACTTGAAATCGACTGATTGTGAATTCGATCCCCCCCTCGGGGAAATGAAATATTTATTTAAATTTATATATATATATATATATATAACTGCAAAACTGCAAAATTACCTAAATTTTATTATATATATATATATAATTAAGTTTAGGTAATTTTGCAGTTTAAAGCAGTTAATGTGCATTAAGATTTACATAAGTAAACATTTTCTCACAGTTAGATTATGTGAAATGCATTATCTTGATCCAAAAACGAAATTTAGAACGCAATCCAACATGTACGCGGTAAGTTTACAATGTATTGTGTTTTTCATTTCATCACATTTACATTTTAATGCTCTAATAAAACAATTTCCTTTGTAAGTAAATTGTATGTCTTATAATTTATTTCCTTAGTGGTTATAAAAGAAATATTTAATTATTAGTGAACTAAACGCGGCTTCGCCCGCTTGAATTTATTGTTATATTTTGACCAAATTATACCAAAATCTTTATATGAAGTTCTCGAAAATGTTAATCATAATATTTCAATATTTATTAATTGTATAAGATTTATACAAATAACATTTAAATTAATTTACTCTTTTAAATATATTTTATAATTTTCGTACAATAAATACGTAAATAGTAGGATCAAATACCTACGATGTCATAATGAAAAATTATTTGCCAAATATATTTTTGAAGACTTTTAAATAGAGTAGTAAAAGAGAGCTTAATACAAAGCTACTTTTTCCAATGTGACTTAATCGTATGTAAAAGTAAATCAAACCTACTAACATCGCGCTTACAGTCAATTTCCACTGTGCACTTGCAGTTTTGAACTTTTTATATGAAAATTAAGTTTCCTTTTATATATTATTTTGAATTGAGTAAAGTTATATTTTTCTAACAGTCACACCTTTACAGTTAATTGTATGATTAGATTAAAGTAAGTAAGTATAATTAAACGGGTTATATTATACGCCGAAAACTGTTGATTTCTATTTGATAAGCAGAATAATTTAAAATACAAGACGGCATGAAATGTATGCATATACTTTATGTCTATATACAAATTGAGCTTGGGTTTAAATTTCAAAAACTTGATAATAATTAATATATTTAAATTTTAAAATATTTTGATTTTTTATTTATATTACTATATAAGTTCTTCTATTTTTCTCTCTCGTTCTCGTTCTTCTATTTTTTAGCTTTATATTATAATCCCTTCTTAATATTTATTAAGAAGGGATTATAATATAAAGAATATTTCTGGGATGGGCACAAGACTATTACTGGAGTGGGCACAGAACACCCAGTCGCTACTGTGCCTACGCATGCCCGTATTATATTTCTATACACAAGGCTGGTATAAAACAAATGTCGTCTTAATAGTGTTATCGTTTAATCGATTATGAAGAGCAAAATCAATATCAGATAATCGCTTAGAAAGTCGTAAACAATTTTGGAATGCTGGACGACCGGTTTTTAACAGAATATACCTTAAAATACTTCTAATAAGTTTAATACCATATATATAGGTATACTTATTGAAAGACAATGATAACTAACTAGTAACAAGGCAAACGGCGAACAAAAAATTGAAAACGTAGTGTCTTACCACTAAATATCCTCTGTTCGGGTTCCCTGCTTTATGCGGGAAGCAAAAAGATATATGAGGAAAATTACAAGTCTACACAAAACAGGATCTGTGTGTCAAAATGTCACTACAACTTAATTGAGCGGCATTGAATTTTATCATCCAACGAGCGATATGGGTTCGTAAATTTGATAGCCTGTAATCTTCCTACTTCACAGGTTACTTATATGTAGGTTCTGGTGTTGTCGTCGCTACAAATGTATTTATTTACAGCACGGCTAACAAATCGTGGCCGTCCAAAAGTTAAATTATCTGAAATTATGCTCTTTGTTCACTCAGAAAGAAAATATTCATAAGTATAAAAAATTTTAGAATCAAATCTGCGCAGCAGTCTACAGCTTACTTCAGGATAGCCACGACTCGGTGACCCTACTGTATATTCTTAATTAAATTTTTTTAAAAAATATAAAGCCCAAAGATGTGAAAGTGTTTTTAATGCGGGGTTGAGTTCCGCCGTTTAGAACGCATTGCTTGCATTTGCTGCAAATCGGAATGCAGTATATATAAAAGTATATAAATATCAAAAACAATAGAAATATAAAACGGTGTACGGTTTTTATTTTCAAAAAAATACCCCCAATGAAAACCATCAACCCGTAAAATTAATAATGGATGTATAAGTTCGTTCTCGTTTCTAACAAAATGGCTGACACCTGCCTCGTTACATTGTAACTATAAATTAATGTATTAATTCCAGAAGTTAAAACTGTTAAAGTCCTATATGGAGAAATAAGTCATGCAGAAACATTATAATCTAGGTATATTTTTTTGCATGAATTAATAATTATCAAAACTCAAAACGATAAAGGTAACTTAGGGTCAAGAATCACTATTTTACACTTTCCATCTGAATATGAAAGTTGGCCTGTTAAAGGCTGTGGATTTGTATATATTTCTATTTTATTAGAAACTATTATCTTCGTTTTTCTAGTCTAGACTTGTTCTTGAATGAGAGTTAGCGCTTGCCATATGTATAGAGCAGCCTAATATATTTTTTGATTACTCTTTTTTTTTACTTCCTTAAAAGTTGAAATATCAACATTTTCCTTCGTTGCGCTTTTAACTCATAAAATGATTTTACTAAGGACTGGAGAAAAATCTGCATAATGTGTATTTTTGTTTCATATTTAGATGATAATCTTAGAATTAAATTAAATTTTCTTGTGCATTTAATTAAGTATGTAGGCTAAAACTTGCTGTTTGCCTGCCCATTAAGTCCTGCGCACGCGCCGTGACCGAAGGGTTGCCTATCCCCTTATATCGTATTAAAATACATTATAATTTGAACTTTAATGCACTATTTATAAAGTCCATTTCTACTATTTGATTTTTTTACAATATTACGTAACTGAAATTATCATCTCAAATGAAATTAAAGTTTTAAAATGTAATAGAAGCTTTAAACTTTTGTATAAAAGATTCAATTTACATTGTATTTGATAAAACTCATATCTTTCACGTTCTGCTTGACAGATCCTGGTATCGTCTGAGGGCTTACTGACCACAAGTTTATTGTTCGTATATTTTATTGTTTCTTAGGGTTTATAATATGGAGGAAGTGATATGTCGTTGGTCGTGGACGTTATTTTATTGTCGGTAGATTCGGTGAAATAACCACAGTCGTTAGAAGATATATTATTACGAGAGGATCTTGTTAAAACAACAGCAAATTAACTAGAGGTATATATTTATATTATATAAACATAATTAAGTATAATATTTTTTTACCAAATGTATAAAAAATTCATAGAATTTCATTCAAAGAAATATATTTTTCTTTCCTAAAGACCTGAAAAAGAATTGTATGTAATTATTAAGTCTGATGCACTAGAATTTGATATAATACGGTTCGTCTCAATGATTGATCTATGTACACCTATTTATCGACGCACTGCTACTTGACAAGTACAAAAAAAATTACCATTACCAGCTTCTCTTTTTTTAATGTTTTAAACAAACTATATTTTCGAATTCAGCCCACAAATATATCCAATATTTCAGCTCCGAGGGCACCCATCACTCTTACTATTTCAACAGGCGAATATTTTTAAGCTTTAGATCAATTAAAGCCCATCATCTATTAGTTCTACCGTTAGGTAATGTTAGAGCGGTGCAGTTTGAGGCCGTGCACTAAACGCTCGAGATCGGATGACCTCTGGTTGGATAGGGCTGTGTGTTTTAAATGAAACTTTTTCTCCAGATTAATTGTCTTTATTACTGTGCTAACATTTTTCATAATTTTTCATATAAACAACAACTATTTTGAGTTTAAAACATTACATGTTACATACAATCTTATATTGAAGATATAGTCCAAATAATAAACAGACTCTAAATATTATCGACAATCTCGTACTAAATTCACAGGATTTTTAATAAAATTACAAACCTTTAATAAATCTTTAACGATTATTAACGCTCTGGTAACGAGGCAAAGCGCGGAGTTGAGAACGCTGCATGCCTCTACATCTTAACACTAGATTCCCAGCTTCCCTCAGCCTACCCTGCTATGCTTAGAATACAGCGCGAGCTAAAATAAAAAACATATTAATATATATTAATATAATATTTCAGACTAGTAACAACCCTACGTTTACGTACCTCTCTCCGAGATGCTGCATGTGTCAAATACCGGAACAACATTTGTAAATGTTTTTGCAATTTATAATCACCATAAAGGTTAACTCAGATATACTATATATGTTACTATATACATATGTTGGACGTGTAATAATTACTTTTTGCTATGTTATTTATATGTATAATTAAGTTATCAAGTACATATATAAAGCTTAAAGCTCTAAAGTATCCATGATTGTTTTTTTTTATGGTTGCGTACGTAAAAAGATAAGAATTTAAACCTTATAGGATGAATAATTTTTATATCCGTCAGTCAAGATCATTTGTCGCCAGATCTCGTGGAATATCAAATATTTAGATTTATATGTATATATAGATCTCACTCTTGAAGTGAGTTACCTTACAGTACAAACAAAACAAAAATCTGAAAAGTGAACATTTATATGAATTAATATTATAATATAAAAATATATTTGTTCTTCAACGTATAGTTATTTTAAATGTTAGAAAATTAATATTGTCATTTTTTATTTGGTTTTACTTCCCTCTGGCCTTGAATAAAATACGAATAGTTCACTTAAAATTCGATATATTTAACTATACTGTACTAAATCGATAATTGAAAGCTCAATGTAGTGGAGGCTGCATGTTTTGCAGGAATCCAGGGCAGTATGCGAGGACAACCTTAGAACCGGTGAGTTGTTAACAATATTTGAATTGAAGTGACTTAAAGATTTATAAAGGAATCGTATAAGAATCCAGTTACATTTCTCAAGCATAAAATAATTATTTTTTTAAAATATTTATTTATTATATTATATTATATTTATTTAAAATATTAATTTTGCTTGTATATAATATATGAAAATAACAAAATAATAATTAAATGTCATTGAAAAATCTATAAAAACGCAAAACAAAATGATAGTGTATTAAAATTTAAATTCATTATATTATATTTTATGAAATTATTTCTCTAATCTAAACTATTACTTTAATATTTCAATCTATTTCTCAGTAAAATTGTTTAAAATATTATATTTATTCTGGAAAATAAAATATTTTAATTAAATGTTTTCAGAAATTACTCGCATACTATACATACATTAAGTTATTTAGTAATTATCAACTAAAAGTGTAAAGGTGTAACTTTTTTTTTAATTTTACAGCTCAACAAACTGGATCTAGATTTAGATTCTTCTAGATATATCTATCGAATTTATCGCAGATAATGGAGAACTTTGAGTTATGACATTATTTTTAATATTAATTCAACATTTTTTATAATTATCTGTACCTATCCTAACATTTTTTATTGCCTTATATTACTATACCTACTACATATTGACTCAAATTAAAGCACAAATAACTTTCAAAAACCCAATCTTCAAACGAACACTGGCCCTAAAGTTTATTATGAGCAAGTAACCACTCAAATAAATCGTTAATAATACCAACGGACTCGCTTAATATATGAATATGCATTTTTCTCCCTTTTACTGGTCTATCAAAAGTTTATATTAATACAGCCCATCAATCAAGGATGAACTTTGAAGATAAAACACAAATGATTTGTGCTTTTTTTATTTTGACAGCTCATTTCAAATAGGATTTTTTTTTAGCTTTACGCTTCTATCCCGTATGTGGCGGCGTGGGAGGGAGCCTAGTGCTAAGACACTTCACTCTCTCCGCGAAATTCTAGACGTTGCGTGTTAAGTGACGAAACTTAATACCGCGCTTTTGTTTCGACACCAGAGCGACGAAATGAAAATATTCAATATATTATTTCCTCGAGTGGGGATCGAACCCACAACCCGTCGCCGTTACAGTTGTACGCATGCGCCGTTGCGCGGCTCCACGAATACAAATGTTATTATTGTGCAATAACTAAAAGATTTGATTTATCATTGCTAAAGTATTTGTTTGATGACTAAATAGACGAAACAGTGTATGTATATTACACAGAGGTCATAGGTTTGATTCCCACGATGGTTAAAGATGAATCACATTTTGACCTACAAATTTGGTCGGTAGAAAAAAACCAATTCAAAGCTTTTATTTAAAAAAAAATATGAGTGAAAGCTACATACTCTTAAATATTTTAAAAAAAATGTATAATAATATAATGAAAAGGTATTTAAAATCATGGTTTTTTTTATCAGCATAACAACTAAGATTATAGTATGAGAAAAAAATGATTGCTTAATCTAAGTAAGCTATCTTACAGTCGACCTTCTATTGTGTTTGCCTGTAATTAAAATTTCAAAACACATTTCAATTTTTCAATAAAATTATAGAGTAGATGCACTAAGGTATTCTGTTTTCATTGTATAATAAATTATCGCTATGATATTTTTGTTAGCTTTTACACTGTATCCCTCATACAACTTGTTTACGTTGTGCTTATAATCAGAATAATACAAGATTACAGGGTCAAACTAGATTTTTCTTTTTTAAAAAAAGAAAATGAAAGTAATTTTTACTTATATTAAAGCTTTGATTTTAGTTTTTAAACGTTCAAATAAAATTTTATTTACTATTAAAATTTTAATTAAAAAAATACACAATACATAGTATTATGTATATAACTATTATATATATACCAACAATGTAACGTAAGGTATGTGCAAACCAACGTTGCGTAGCGTTGCGTCATATAGCGAGCATATCTTCAGTTGCGCAACAATAGCTCACAGGTGGAATGCCCGTTTATAGGTCTCCACGGGTGCGTGGACACGGACACGGTCTTAAGTAACCTATTCAATTTATATATTGTCTATACACTTTTATCTATAATACAGACAGGATTGTGAAGTGGTGTGGCGGCACTCAACACCGCCCTTTGCCTCGACACCAGAGCGAAGAAATGGAAATATAAATTTAAATAAATATTTCATTACTTCGAGTGGGGATCGAATCCACAACATTACATTCACAATTTGTGTCTCTGCGCCACCACTGCTCTCAAAGGTATTTCTATGATATCATCTGTTAATCATATGCTTGAGAATAGAATAGAACAGAATAGAATATTAGAAAATAAAAAAAAAATCTAGACCTACCGCTACAGGGAACCTACCTATCAGAGTGTCTAAGGGTAGGTCCTTTCGGCACTTCCCACTTGATATCGAAACATTATGTGTCGAGTAGCGGAACTCAACGCCACGCTTTGCCTACTTGAGCGAGTACATGGAAATAATGAGTCTTTAATCATTTCTTCGATTTCGAACCCACAACCGTTATGTTAACAGTTCGATGCTGCCCCACGGTCTCTCACAGTGCTACGGTGGTCACATCCATAAATATAAATTTTAGTATTATTTTTTTTACTTATTTATTGTTCACAAATGGAAATCAAACAATTTAATAAATAAACTAATATATTAGTAAATAATTTGTGAACTCGATAAAAATGCTAAGATTTTAAAATACAAAAAAATATAATATTTGACGTATTACAAAATTATACTGTTAAATTTGTGTACATATATTAAGTCTTAGACATTCAATCTTTATTAAATATCTGCGAACAAGTAGAATGCAACACTTACCAACTAAGTTTTCCTACTTTCTCTGTAAGATTTAGAAGAAGATAATAATTAAACATTTTCTGCAATTTCGTCTCCACGGTCTACTACTAACAATATGGTAAAATGAGTAATAACTTTAAAATTATATTCT
>JBAIZZ010000132.1:375221-457006 GCA_037355905.1 Heliconius aoede
TTTGTAATAGAATTTGAAGGCAACACTACTGTTTACATCTAAAAATAATATTTAAAAAATATATACGATTTGAAAATAATAAATTAATCACGTATATTTATTAAACATATTTGGGAAATTATTTTCAGTTTAGGGGGGAAATTTTAAAAAACCATTTTTTTAAAATGAAATATTTTAGGTGTAACGATAATGTAAAGATATAAACTTTGAACCATTTTTTCATCCCTTCAGGGTAAAAATTTTTCAAAATCCCTTCTGACTGTCCTGATAGGGACTGTCCGTCCACATTACAGAAATAAACATCTGTCTGTGTTTCACGTTTCTAACATCAGCGGTTACGGCTAAACGTGTACCTTACCTCAGTCAGTGGGAACATATCCTTTTATATGTATAGATATATTCTATTTTCTCCAAAAAAATATTATATTAACATGTAAAACAAATAACCACGAGCAATTTTCGAAGATAAGCATATATTAGATATAATAATATTATTAGAGTAAAGATTTGAATTTGTTTTCAGCTTCACGCTTTATCCCACATGTAACTAATAGGGGAGGCAGACCCAGACAGGAACCTAGTTTTAAGACACTCGGTTTTACTTAATTCAATTTCTAAACAATAATATAGTTAATAGAGACAAGTTATAAACTCAATATTTTACAATAGCTGCAACTCAAGCGAAAATAGAAAATTCTTGTCATAACTCGAGGTAATGTGAGGTGAAGACGGTAGTGCCTTTGGAACGTACAATTTTACCGTCAATTTGACGCGATTTCTGATTACCCGTAACAATAGCTGACGTTTGAAAGTGTAACTGCATTCGTTCTATATGGAATATCGTAGAGAATTTATTTTTCTAATGCATTTATGGTTTTATGTAGTATTGTTTTACGGAATCAAAGAAGGAATTTTTTATTGAATATATATATTTTTTTTTTAAATCTAGGAATATATATAATTAATATACATATTTAATTAAGAATGTGAAGAGAGGCAAGGAAAAGCCTCTCTACTTAAGACGCAATGTCTCTAATTCGTGTTAAAAATGAAGAACGGAATATCTAGAATAACATTAGGTTCTGCTAAGTAAAAAATTGCACATTTTTGCACTAAATTATACATTTTTATACCACGGAAGGGAATCGAACACACCTACCGCGATCACACGCCTGTGCCTCTGCGCCACGACTGGTCAAATTTTAAAATTGTATTTTCCAAAAGTAATACAATATATTTGAAATAAAAATCAACTTTCACGATAACACTGTCCTGAGCTGCGCCTGCTAATGTAACGGTCGTCGCGGTCTGCTTGGCGCGCGCGTGCAGCGCTATCGTAAGGTGATCCTGTAGATAATATTTGAATTAGATATTTTTTTTACTTTCAAGAGATGTAGGGTGCGAACAACTGATATTTAAAGAAATTATTAAAAATGTTCAAAATTATTGTACTTACTTGCTGACCGTACTAGTCAAGTCGTGGCCGCTATGAGTTGGCTGCGCAGATCCAGATTTTAGGATTTTTCATACTTTTGTATATATGCGCATAAGTTCAGAATATCTCACTGGAGGTTGATCAGGACTTATTGGAATAACAATAATATGCACATAAAAAGATTGAGAAAATTGAGATCCATCTAATACGCAGTGTCCTTGTGGATAAAGCCAAGAATCGAGTGTTCTGAAACTAGTTTCTCTTTGCTTTCTTCCAAGGTACACCGTGAAGCTAAAATATGTTTATAAACATACAATCTATTTGAAAAAACACAAATAATTTCAAATAATAATCTGTTCTCGAAAGAAAATTCAATATGAAATATTTTTGTAATTTTTAAAGTGTTTTTTCACACATAGAGCTCTCTCTAGGTTAATAAAATACTAAATTAGTTAAATGATTGGCCCACTAGATAGAGCGATATTTAGTAGTAATTATTTCAAAATAGAAAAAAAAATCATTTCAGTTAAAAACTGCAGTTAAAAGGTTCTGCACTGTAGGTAATATAATTTGTTAGAAATCGGCATTGAGATAACATTTTCGGTAGTACATGCAGCGATAATTACGAGTTCATATCGTATACAAAAATGTGTGTTTAATTATTTTGTGTCACGAAATTAATTTAAGAAATACAAAATAAGGAAATAGCTTAAATTTAATTCAATATATAAAAACATAAAAAAAGTAGAAACAAATTAACATTTTAAGACTTTTTAGCAGCTGTCGGGCACGTCGATATAAAAAAATTAAAAACAATTAACAGATGTATCCAATTTGAGAAGTCAAAATCATACATCTGCTGCAACCCTTCCGCGGGGTAACAGGGGATACTTCCGAAAACACTGGCCCAATAATAATGCAATTAGGGATGGGCACGCTACAATGTGCATGGACAATGGAAATGATTAAAGTTTCTATCATCGAACTACCCTCTACAAAGATTATTTAATATGAAAGTCCATCGCATAGCGCGGTGGGAAGGGGAAACCTGACAACTTAGTGTTTAGACCATCGTTTATTCCCATTAAGACACTGTCGTTCTTAACTTTTCAGAAGGCTTTGCTTTTTGAGTGGTGGAACTCTGAGTTAACACCAGAGCGAAGAATTGAAAATATTAAATATTATATTTCTTCGGATGGGAATCGAATCCACATACTGTCACGCTTTAAGGCACACGCTTATATCCCTGCGCCAAGACTGGCGTCATATATGCACATATAAGGCGCGGAAATAATACCTATAAATCAAAATGTAACAACCATATATGGCATTTCTTGTGTTGTTATATTTTATTCATTTTCTATGTCCAACTAGAGACATTATTAAAAAAATATTAATTAGTCTTGTTTACTAATCGCTCATGGATAAAAGAATTATATACA
Source organism: Heliconius aoede (assembly GCA_037355905.1). Lineage (NCBI taxonomy): Eukaryota > Metazoa > Arthropoda > Insecta > Lepidoptera > Nymphalidae > Heliconius > Heliconius aoede. The sequence continues at coordinate 378,099 of JBAIZZ010000132.1, forward strand.
ATGTAATACAGGTACATAATGCATGAATTATTATATCTGCCGAGCGATTTTCGAGGCACAGCGTGTTGAGTGGCGGAACTCAACGCCGCGCCGCACCTTCGTACCCATACAAAGAAATAAAATATTAATAAATAATAATTAATTCACAAGAATTTCAATCCATTCCAGAAGTCGCGACAAAGCACAGCGTTGAGTTTCGCTGCTCGACACGCAATACTTTCAGAATTCGGCGAGAAGCAATATAAAGCGTGTAGGTAAAAAAATATATATACATCATTTATTAATATAAATAAATTATGATTTTATTAAAAAGCTAGTAAAAAAATACCTCATGCAGTAAGAATCATTACAATGACATCGTCGAGGGTGTACCGGAAGTACACGTGCCGAACGCACGTGTGGCCAACCCTTCCAAAGGAAATCTGGTGCTCATTTTAATTATGACATTTTTTTTAATGTAAAACTTAGTACATTATTTTGATAGGTAAATAAATTAATGTACTTTTTGTTCTATGGCTATGAATTTTTAGGTGTTTTTTTTAATTCACGCTTTATCCCGCAAGTAACAGGTTAAGCTAGGGATAGGGATCCTTCTGCTAAGACTCTTCGTTATCGAATTCCCGCCGAGTTTTGGAGGCATTAGAACTTAATGTCGCGCTTTGCCTCTACATAAAAGTTCATTGTCTCGAGTGGAAATCGAATCCAAAATCTGTCGCATTTAGAGTCGCACGCTTGTGCCCCTATGCCACGACGACACATATTATACTATCATACTGGATAATTTTACGATGAAAACTCTTGTTTTTTTTTTCATTTTCAAGAGATAAATATTATAATTATATGATAAGAGGCAGAATACTATATATCAATGAATTGTTGATTGATAACATCATAAAAATTGTAATTACAAATTAAGATCAAAGGTCATATTGTCGAGAAACTTTAATCATTTTAGATAAAATAATATATATATTTTCTATCTATTTAACGCACTTAAATTAAATTTATTTCTAAAATATTCATTAACATTTTTTAAAAAGATAACATTCAAATCACAACCTTTATAATATGTATATAATACTATATACTTTTTTTAATATATATATATATATATATATATATATTTTTTTTTTAATGTAAGAATGAGACCATCAATTAATTATGTACGTCTAGATCTTTCGAAATATATCCGTTTGAATATAACATGATATAAAATCTTGCCTAAAAAATATTTGCTTAAGAGTCCGGTTCTACCTAAAATTAATTAGATATTTCTCTATATACATACGCAGGTTGTCTACATTTATTGCTTTTCAAGTTATTTATATTTTTTGTTACGAAATTTATATGAGAAATATAACTTACAAATACCACGGCGACGATTTTTTATGTGTATATCATATTTTTAAGACTATTTTACTTTATCATAATATAGTTAAATTTTCTAATAATGTTAGCAGTTTACACGATACGCATCTCGTCAAAATATTTTGCTTCAACAAGCGTTATCTGGCATCTGCGGTTGAGGCGGAAATCGCCAATTCGAAACAATGCTGGCCTCCTCGACGCTATGACGGGTACGACGAGATCAAACATTGATGATAAAACGATATAAAATTGTTTTGTAAACAATTTAATGCTATTTTAATATCTAAAATTTAATTATTTTTTTTAGCTTTAAGCTATACAGCTTAAAGCACATTGTAGGGTAAGCAGAGGGAACGTGGGTACGTAGTGTTAAGGCACTTCCTGTCTCCATATTTTATGTTTATACTGATAATTGACTCAATGAAATTATGAAAGCCTAATTTAGCCGTGTGGTCCCGGCTTAGAATAGGATCACCCTGGTACTGTCGGTGTCGTAAGAGGCGACTAAATTACGTGTGGTAGAGTCACGTCGCCAGTAATGGCAACACGCATGGGCAGACTCGACCGGATTTAATACCACCCCCGACATTTAAAACCGGCGTGAAGTAGTGGCCCTTGCCACTGCGTTTCGCATTAGGTAATGCCGGGCACCGGTGCCCTTTATCTCCACCTTAAAAGGCTGGCAACGCACCTGTGGCTCCTCTGGTGTTGCATGGGGTCGTGGGCGGCGGTGATCACTTACCATCAGGTGACCCGAACGCTCGTTTGCCTTGTCCTCTACTATAAAAAAATAATAAAAAAAAAAAAACAAAGAAAAAACATCGTAATACCCTTTATTTGACAAGATAAGCGCGCAAAATTGTAATAAGTTCTAATTTATTTTTTTATTTTTCCTCCATCCCCTCAGCCACCAACGCTTCCTTTCCTCCTCTTATATAGGTAAGTACTATGCTTATAAGAATGCAGAATTATCAAAAGCTTTTAACATTCACCTACGTGATGAAGTATAGATAACTGGATAAAAGACCCTTGACTATCCCGACAAGTGTTAGGGCGCGTGCGAATGCGCTTTTTTATATCGTAAGTCCATAATTGTATCCGGTATATTTAAATTTTAAAGTATAAAACCTCAGTCATTCATTCATTAAACCATTGCTCTGGCACCAAGCCAGTACCCAGCATTGAGTTACCTCCATTACCTCCATTTTGTTTCGAATGGACTTTATAGCCGTTGACCTGGACTGGTCTTGACAACGTCACCCAACGGGTATATATTATACCTTCAGAATTCCTATACCTACAGCGTGAAGCTCAAATTATTATTACCTACAATATTCAAGCCTTACCTAATAATTTTTATTTCCAAATAATATAATAATATTATTATTATATTATTTGGAAATAAAAATTTAATTTACAGGCAAAAACAATAAGTATCTAAATAAATAGCTTATTTTCCACAAAACTCGAACCGCAACCAACATTCACTGTAAATAAAAAATAAAGGCAAAGAATTTTAAAACCATAACATGTGAATGTTTATATGCACTAAACAATAGATATAAATCAATATGTTAAAACAATTTATTGGTAATAAATACATTGTCGCCGCATAGCTCGAACGTTCATCATGAAATAAATTCCTACATATGTGATTTTTTCTAGCTGCATTCTAAGCGGGAACCTGTGAACCCAGTGTTAAGACACTCTGTTCTCATTCTGTTCCATACTTTGTGAAAACTTTTACAAATTCTGGAGGCATTACGTGTTGCTTCTAAACCAGGGCGAAGAAATGGAAATATTAATACATAATAATTAATTCTCCCGAGTGAAAATAGAACCCTCAATATATCTCGCTGGTGCCTCCGCGCCTCGGCTCAGTACAATATAATATTAAGACATTTGCGTCGAATTCTGTACCCATTGCGTATTGAGTGGTGGAACTCAAAGCCGCGCGTTGCATCATTACGAGAATGAAGAAATGAAAATATTAGATACCTCCTCAAGTAAGAATCGAACCTACAACTTATGACGCTCATGGATCAGCACCACGACTGGCCTCAACACAATACAATAAACCACCCATTATACAATAACAAATCAATGCGCAATCGAATCTGCCTACAGATGCGTCACACCGTGGGACCGGCGTAGGCGCACGCCCCACCAGCTCACCACGTGGCCTTGCCTGCGATCGTTAGCCGTAATGACTGCGGATCGACAGGGTCACGATGACTTACTATTTGTTTTACACTTCTGCAAATTACGACCTCTGGCTTTATAAATTATTCGAGCTTAGATGTTTTTTAGGATTGTGTAGTATACACTTAAAAAAATTATAATTTTTTACAAAAAAAACCAACTTCAACCGGATCGCGTGAAAAATCATCGAAATCGATTGGTGTGATATTGGGTTATTTGTCCATTTGTCGCGTTAGAAATGGAAATCGGTTCACCAAATCAAAAGTTCTGATGTAACAAACATAAAAAATATTAATTTATATAAATTGTAGATAATGATGGAATTAGCACGGAACCCTCGGAATGCTATTTCAACTCTCACTTTTCCTTATTTTTTTTATTCATAATGTACGCAGTTAGTGTAGATATTTTTAAATTTCAGATAAAATATTTTTTTTCTATATTCTCATGGCGATATAGATTAAATAGAATAGAATTTATAATAGAATAGAATTTATAATACATTTAAAACCTACTTTACGTGAATGTTATTATGTTGCAGATTATTTGTTTGATTATTATGTAAAAACACGGGTTCTTAAAGTCACCGATATTTAAATATTTCAGCTTTTGTTTTTGTAAATAAAAAAACGACATTACTGATAAAATTAAATCAAATCGTTTCGAAAAATGTCAGTGGCCAGATAATTTGAATTTCAATAGTTATATTAATCTTAAGATAAAATTATAAAATAAAATAAAATTAGCCAACCTGCATCGCTATATTCGCATATTAATTGTTAAGTGATTTTATTTTATACTGTCTAAGCCTGCGACTTTGCTTGCACGAGAAAGTAAATTAGTAAGTATATTTAACGTTTCTCAAAGCAACCCTTGTTTCTCTTGCTTTGTTTGTTTCAAGTTCTTGAAGACTTTTTTTTTCAATATATCATCATAAAAATTAATATTTTACAAATAATATCTATGCCTACATTAAAAGCAAAAATTTCAGCTTATTTAATAAAAGAACATTTTTATAAAAAATATTTTGTTATTATTATTAGCTTCACGCTGTATCCCGCACGCAGCAGGGTAGGCAGAGCGAATCTCGGTGTTAAAACACTCCGTTCCCCATTTCGTTATTAAAAATTTTTTTTTTTTCATTTATAATCCGATAGATAAGAAGATATAAAATTTAAAAATCACATTTCTATAATATATATATAATATATATTTTTAAATCTTAAATGAATACGTTACTGGGCCGCTCTGTGGATTATCTGAACGCGTCCAATGCCACAGCAGTCTTTGAGTCACAATTACAGAACTGCGAGGTTTCACGATCATTAACCATAATGACTTTAGATTGACAGTTTCAAGTACTAAGCATCTGGATTTAAGTTTTTTTTTTTATTTAAATAAAATACATAATATTCTTATTTTTTTTAAAGACGAGAAGTCTGTTTACCTTATCTGGATATTGATCGCTAATTTAAATTCAACATTAATTTTTAACTTAAAATGTAAAAAATATTATATTAATTTTGCTAAACTTCATAGCCATTTTCCACACATTTAAATCCCGTTTTGTTCGTTTACAGCTGAAGAAAAGTGAGTGATGTGTCACTACAATTGTGTAATCGTATAAAGAAATAAGCAGTTATTGTACAAATTATTTAAACATATGATTTATAAGAGTGCCATAAAATGTTTTTTTCTACTTCACGCTGTACGTAACAGAGTAGACAGAAAGAACCTAGTGTTAAAACACTCGGTTCACCACTTCCCGCCGAATTCTAGAGGTATTGCGTGTTGAGTCGACACGACTATGGCCTCAATGTTATTATAATATAATTTTATATAATATAATATATACGAATTATTATTATCCTGTAAGTCAAAAGATTAATTATGTTATAATAATTGTTATACTGCATTGCGGATAATGAATTTACTATGATATCATAGCGTCTTGAGACATCGATGACGACAATTCATTGTTGTGGCAATAATTGGAAATTACCATTAGTCTACGATCAAATTACAAGAAATACATGTAAAATTATATAATAATAACGGCCACAAATGATGCCAGTCGTGACGCAGCGGTACAAGCGCGCGACAAACTGTAGGTTCGATTTCTAGTGGAGAAAGTCAATGTTTAATATTTACATTTCCCAGCTTTGGTGTCGAGGCAACACGCAATTCGGCAGTAAGTGAGAAACGGAGTGACTTATCTCGATGTTCCCCCTCTGCCTATTTGACGGAAAATGAGATATAGAATGTCTTAACACTAGGCTACCTCTGCCTACCCTGCTATATGCGGGATAATTATATACCTACTTATAGCAAATGCGTTCAATTTTATATTATTTTAATGAGTAAATACCTTTATTATTATTACACTGTTCATTCTAGTATAAGTTGTGCCTAATCGAAGATTACTTAGAAGCCGAGTCATTTACAATGTGTAATAGGCGTAAGTTAATGCTGTGACTGATATCGACGAACTGCCCAGTGACATTAGTGACATGAAAATAATTTAACTTAAATAATATATATTGTCTGTTTCAATTAATTAGTTTATTGAGGCCGTCGTGGGGCGCAGCGGCGCAAAGGTGTGACTGTTACGCAACGGTTGTTGGTTCGATCCCCACTCGAAGAAGTGAAATATTTATTTACGTTTATATTTACATTTCTTCGCTCTGGTGTCGAGGCAAAGCACAGCGTTGAGTTCTGCCACTCAACACACGATGCGTCCAGAATTCAACAGAAGGTGGAGAACGGAGTGTCTTAACATTAGGTTCCCTCTGCCTGTCGTGCTATAAGCAAGATAGAGGTGAACCTAAAAAAATATTTCTTTTTCTATTTTTTATGGCATTTTATAGCCATGAAGACGTCACAATTACTTACGTTATGTCAATCCTTGTTCCTAATACGAGATAATTACCAGCGATTAAATGATAATATTACAATTAAGTACGTAATTGCGGCGTAAGACCGATAGATATGTTTTAATTTAATAATTGTATAAGAAACTAACTATGCCTACAGATGATAGAATGATTTGAGTTATATGCTTGTGGTTTGTTTTTTTATTTTTATAAAAAAAAAATATTATATATATACGAGTATGTAGATTCTCGAAACCGTTTAAAATATTGACAGTGCAACTTGACATACCGCGACTTCGATGCAATTACCATTATTTTACTTTGTATGCTTTGTTTTTGTTGTAGTGTTGTTTTGAGGTAAACTAGGTTAAACTTATTTTATAGGCAAACTAAAAAAAATTAAATAAAATCACTTCACGCTGTATCCTGCACACAGTAGGGTAGTCAGAGGGAACCTTGTGTTAAGACACTTCGTTACCCAATTAGAAGATCAGGTATAGATCATAAGTCTCAATCATAAGTCGAACACACAAATAAGTAAACATAAATGAAAGTGAGAATCGGAGTGTCTTCACACTTTGTGTACCAAAGCGGCAAGTTATAATATAGGTCACCTTTTAGCTTCACGCTTTATCTCGCAGTATCGCAGGGTTGGCGAAAGTGACCTGGGAACCTAGTTCTAAAACATGCCATACCTATTCAACCACTTCCGTTCAATATTTTCCATCGAATTCTGGAAGTAATGCGTATTTAAGTCATTAAAATATATTTAACTCATTAAAATATAAGTAATGTGAGAAGATAGTCTTCATTATTTTCCCTTAATCTTAACTTATTACTAAAATTTTGTATTGTATATAACTTGTACATCTAAGTATGACCTTTATAGACAAAGCCTTAGATATCAGACAGTATCTATAATGTATCTGTTCAATAGGTGACAGTACTAAAAGCAATTTATTATCTCAACCATTACTAAATTAATAACAGTGTGTAGTTAAATCAGATTCACGCTGTATCCCGCTCATAGCAAGTTAGGAAGAGGGAACCTAGTGTTAAGAAATGAAAACATCACTTCGTTCACTTAGAATTCTACACTTCGTTCCCACTTGTGGTTAACTTAAAATTAAATACCTAAACTTCAAATATGGGGCCATTCGTGGCGTAGGAACACAAGAGTTGTAAGTTCGATCCCCACTTGAAATAATTTAATATTTATTGATGTTTGCATTTCTTAACTCTGGTGTTGAGACAAAGCGCGGCGTTGCGTTCCGCAACTCAACAAACACATAATGCCTCCAGAATACGGAGGAAGAACGGAGTGCCTTTACACTTTGTGAAGCTGAATTCAATTGATTTCAATTTTACTGTAAATTTTATCCAAAATTAGTCACAAGTCTCACGTACCAGTACTGTTGATCTAAACAAAAGGACATGGGAAAGAAAACCATGAATGAGCTCCATTCATGGAATCCTATTCTTTAGAAACGGTGCGAATAAAAAAACTAATAAGGCAGGGTTCAGTTAAACGCTTAATATAATTATCTTGCATATAGCATATAACAAATCCCCGGAACCTAGTGTTAACACACTTCTCATAACGACGAATCCGTTCCGTAAGTTATAGACCTATGAGAACAGTGAACATAAGAGGAGATGCAAAGGCAGTTTCTAGTTATATATTAAAATTATTCGCAATCTGTCTGTCTGTCATCTATATATATACATATATCATCTTCATTTTTCACCAGAGAACCAAGTACTAGGACACTTCCGTTCCCTCCTTTCGCCAAATTCTGCAGACTTTTCTTTTTAATTTGTTGAAGGGCGGAACTCAACGCTGCGCTTCGCATTAATACCAGATTGTATTTTCATACACCACGTATCTAATATATTAGGTAATGCTTGCTTAAATATGATCGAATTTAATACCACATTACATTACGAAACGACGCATCGCGAAGATGGCTGAACGGTTACGTATCGCTTGCGCCTGCGCATGCTCATACCTTAGGTTACCTAATTTTAGTGCTTTGTTGCGTGGGCTGCGTTCATTGTTATTGTGATTTACACTCATAGATATGATATGGTAAAGTAATATTCGAATTGATAGATTGGAATTTAATTTGCGTTTTGTAAGATATATATATTTTTTTATTATAAAATATTATGAATAACAATAAAACAAATAAAACTCTGAAGAAAAAACTTAGTAATTCCATTTCTTTTATTTATAATTATCTTCAAGCTGTATCCCCCACATGGAGAAATTAATAATTTCCAGAACTGAACGCTGGTAAACCAGTCACCTGTAATACTAAAATAATGAAAAAAACTATAGACACACAAAAGTATACTCAATCATTCTAAACGCTTGTCATACTAAATAATAAAACTCATTGAATCTATCAAAACATTTGATAACACTGCGTACACCCACGTGTTAGCCGCTCATTTTTAAGTATAGTTATAAATAAATAGATTTTTTTAATATAATTATTATTTAAGTAATTACGTAAATAATTGTGACGCGTGACAGTTGTGAGGTAGATTCTTAATAGGAGAATGAAATATTAATATTTAGTATTTGTACTTCCTGGCTCTGGTAACGAGGCAAAGCGCGGCGTTGAGATCCGCCATTTGACATGTAGTGTCTCGAAAATTCGGCAGAAAATTATCATATTCTTTTGTAACATCGAAGTGTCTTAATGAAAACGAAGTGTCTTAACACTGGGTTCCCTCTGTCAACCCTGCTGCATTATAGGAAAAGGGGGGGAACAAAAAATAAAAAAAAAGAAATTCGCTTAACTAACACAGCAGGTATAACACATATTTAGTCGGAGAGCCTCTAATATATCACTTTAATCTTCATATTCTCATAAGTTTCAAACTTTGTATGTTGGGTGGTGAACTTAACGCTGCATTCTGTTCTGTTCAATAGACTGCTTCACCCCGCATCCCACACACAGCAGGAAAAAATAACATTAAAACTCTAAAAGAATCGAGTGTTGAACGGCGGAACTCAACGCCGCGGTTAGCTTCAACATCAGAGCAAGAAATGAAATTTACTCAAGTAGGGATCGAACCTACAACCTATTGCATTTACAGTCACATTTTGTGCCCCTGCGCCACGGCTGGCTTCAACACTATATAAACTTACAACTATTGAGTTCAGTAAGTAATATTAGCGAGAAACGAGCCAACTGCACGACGATGTCGACGACATTAGAAGATAGATTTATTATTAGAATATTATTAGAATAGATAATGGTTTGAAGCTAAATTTGAAGTATAATATTATAATTTTAGGTACTCGTATACACAAACATATAAAGATAATTTTAATTGGAAAAACTTATAGTTATAAGTTTATGGAACTAAATTAAATAACTATGTTAAAACACTCCGTTCCCTCTGTTTATCTCAATAATACATTAAATATATGTTAAAAAACCTACCTATAAATGACTATAAAATTGATCGTTACTTTTTATAGCGTCGCGGCACAAGGCACTCAGCGGAATATGCGAAGGAAACCTAGTGTTTAGACACTCCGTTAATATGTACAGGTAACGTGGGGTTAAAAAGTTCCGTTTTTCATCCCAATCCCATCTTTTGAGACTTTGCGTGCTAAGTGACAGAACTCAACGCAACGCTTTTTATTGAAAATTTCCATTTTATCGAGTGGAAATCGAACCTGTTGCGTTCACTGACATACTGGCCATATAATAAAATGCATTTCTCTATTCCAATCGGAATTATGAATTCATAATTCTAGTAGGATTCGACTAACACGATTAATACATCCGTACATATGTATTCCACTTTATAAAACAAAATTTTACCGCTACATAACTTAAGAAGTCTCAAACAACGGAGAGAGAACCTAAAATCCTTCACCGATGATTTCAAATAAGAATTTCAAATTGTACTTACTTGTATTGCATAGAATTAATAATTTTAAACTCTATTTTCAATATATAGAGTCCAATATCTCTTTCAATACCACTACAGCCTTATAGCGTTGATCCAATGGAAAATTCTCTTTATTTTGTATTGGATTTGGTTTAGAGTTGAATGTTTTCATAGATATGTTATAATAATAACCTGTTCTGCGGACGCCGTGGGAACGAAGTCGGATATGCGAGGTAAAAATGGCTGTCGGAACAGTCTGCAATAGTCCAATTTCTGCCTTTTACTTAGATTATGTTCAAGCATAAAAACTAGTTTAACTATCTCGACGGATGTCGTACAGTTTCCTTTTTCTAACAGTAGGAAATAGATTGGATGAATAATTGATTCAAATTCGGTTATTTTTTTGTTTGTTTGTTTATAGTTTATTTGTTCTTTATTTTCTTATTTGATCTTTGCTTATTGTTATATTAAAGTATATATATATTCTTCGTGATTGAAAAATTATTTTCTCCTTTTTGTATCTAATCTAAATTGAATTTAGTACACCTTTCTAATTTGGCTCGACATAGCTTGTATTTAAAAATACAAGCTATAATAATAACTTAAGAACTATGTTTAAGTGTAATTTGTGTAGAATTTAATATTTATATAATTTCGCTGTTTTTTTTCACTCGTCAAGTTAAATGATTTGGAGAGACGCTGTCGTGGCGCATTGGATGATGACAGCGTCTGTGCGTAAACGTAGCTGGTTCAATTCGGAGATGAGTTCCGCTACTCAACAAGTAATATGTTGAAAACTTAGTGGATAGGGAAAAACAGAGTGTCTTAGCACTACATACATATATATAATCTCTGAATAATTTGGTTGCGGTTCCCAGTAAGTGTCCTGTCATTATATTTGCCCCAAAAAAATAGTAATTTCGTAAAGTAACGAAGGATTGTAAATTTTTATTTATGTAAATGAAACTAAGTGTGTGTTTGTCTTCATATGAGTTTGACGACTTTCTTGAGTCGTTCAATCACATATGACCTACTATATCTCGTTTGTAGTATCTTTTAAAGATACACATTTACAATTAGAAAAATATTTTTAGCGTTTTATTTGCTTATCTTTCTGACAAAATATACTCGACAGACTTTGTTAAAAACATATAACTAGGGGAGACCGCGCATGATGATCAGTTTATGTAAATAATGCAAATTACAGTACAACAAAAATTACAATTGCGGCCAACCGTGGCGCAGGTTCAAATACTGTGACTGTATACACGATTGGCTGTGGGTTCGATTCCCAGAAGAAATAAAAATTCGGCGGGAAGTTGGGAAGTTAGTGTCCTAACACTAAACCTAGAGGGAACCCCTCTGCCTATCCTTCTGTGTACGGGATACAGCCTAAAGAAATCAATTTATATAATTTTATTGGTTAAAAACTTCTAAATAAAATCTCATACATTGTTCTAGCATGACTATATATGCTAACAAGTGTAAGTTTATTGACATCCTTGTCGTACGCCGACATTATAAGCGCTATAGCGTTACAAAAAACGGCAACCATTTCTTTTTTCGTATATACTAGACGATTTAACTTTCTAAGTTAACGTAAAATGTACGTATTAGATATAAATTTATTCTCTAACACGTTTGTTTGTGTGAGTGTTGCGCAAGCGCATTCGTCGAGACGTCGCTGACTCATCGCACACACTAGGCTGTAATACACTTAGCTTTCTTAAGATTTACCTAATTTTTATTTTAATAATTTATATAAAATTTTAATATATATTTAATTTTATTATTTAATGGTTAAGACAAGGGGAAATTAATCCTTGGTAATCACAGATAACATTTAAATATAAATATTTATGAGTTTTAAATCTGTTACATGATTGTTGATGATTGATTAATTATTGTTAAATTATTTTTATATATATATTATACAAGTATAAGCATCTCGTTCGATTTTAACTGATGTTGACCTGCGAAAATAGCTGAGAATTGCATATGCCATATTTAACATAACATATTCCAAATTACAAGTGGCCAGTATAAGCAAAATATGACAGGTTGTTGCAGGCGTGGTAATCTTTGACGTTTACCATGTAACCCACTACGGGTTACATGGTAACGATTAACATGATGCTATATCATATCTTATAGCTGTCCTCGATAAATGGACTATAACCACACTCAAAAATTTATTCAAACTCGACTCGCAAGAGATTAGCAAGTTCAACCTAACAAACAAAACAAAAAGTACTGTAGACATCTTAACATTAATTCAAAAGTTAACCGTTAATATGTAAAGGTCAAATAGTTAAACATGAATCATACATATATTTAAATTCTTCATATGTTTAAATTCTTATTTACATAAGGATTGGTGAAGTTAAATAAATGATAATTAATTAATAATTAATTTGGAACCATGTAATGTCAATAATGACGAAATTTATAGAATCCAATGGGTTAATTTTAAGATTGTAGTCCACAGATCTTGAAAATTTTGGATATTTAGAGACTATGTAATAATTTGTGTAAATACTTAAGTGCAACATAGAGGTTATATAAGATTCTTTGGTATTTATTTTTTATTTTATTTAATTAAAACTAGGCATGTATGTTGAGCTCCGAGGCTAAACACATAAACACAAGAAATCAGCGGAAATTATGGAAGTATATGAATGGGGAACAGGCTTAATGGTGTTTCCAGATTCTTTCTGCTGTTAACCCTGCTATGTGATGCAGCGTGAAGCTTATTCCATTCGTTCCACCCTCCGTTCTACCCTTTCTCTGTTCTCTCTCTCTCTCTCTCTCTCTCTATATTGCAAGAAACCAAGGAAATATCTATAAACATCTGCATCTACTAATGCAGTGAGATAAAATATCTTGTATTTATTTCACTACAAAATTGTTAGCAAACGGTTGTAAAAATTTTATAACCTATTTGAAATCTTATATGTATCGCTGAGCCAATTTTAAAATACATAATTTTATTCTTTAAATTGTAATATGTATAGTATGTGAGAAAATATCAAATATCAAGATGTCAGTTCAATTTTAAGATAGAGTTGAATCGTTTCAGCTGTTTTTTTTTAACACAAACCGACTTTTAAAAGATAAGTTTATATTATTTTTGAAGAATTTAATAAACAAGTTAATATACGATTAATATAAACAAAACAAAAAACCCGGTGGCATAAACTAAATTACAGGCGTCTTGTATGGTCGTGGCGCAGGAGCACAAGCGTGGGACAGCAAACACAACGGCAGTGACTTCGATTCCCATTCGACAAAATGAAGTATTTAATATTTTAATTCTCTTGCTCTGGCAATACGCGTAGCATATTCCACTCAAGACGTAAGAGAGAATCCACTGTAAGTTGAACTCTCCAGGAAAGAATGGTCTTAATGAGGACAGAGTGTTTTAGCACCAGCTTCCCTCTGCTTACCCTCTGCTGTGTGCGGGATACAGCGTGAAGCTAAAAGAAAAATAAAAAGCAATGCCAGATCTATTTCATTTATTGTCTTAGATGAACCATACAGCCTGACCTCGTAATAGAGATAAAAAAACGCTTTGAACTTTAGCATTCTTTACGACCTGTTCTAAGTGGACAATCCGAATACAGAAACAAATATTAATACTATAAAAAATAAATGTTCATAAAAAGAGCTTTTTTAGCGTTTATAAATTTAATTTATTAATTTCAGTGGGTTCCAGTCATGACACAGGGGCATACGTGTGTGACGGTAAACGCGACTGGTTGTGGGTTCGATCCCCACTCGAAAAGATGAAATATATAACATTTTTCATTTCTTCGCTTTGATGTAGAGGCGAAGCGCGTTGTTGTGTTCCACCACTCAACACTCTATGACTCCACAATTCGACGAAAAATGAGAAACAGTGTTTCTTAACACTAAGTTCCCTCTGCCTACCCTGCTGTGTGCGGGATACAGCGTGAAGCTGATTTTGATTTAGTTTGGATATGCATTATTTGAAATAAAGCCTCATTGGGCACATCTGACTGTCAAAGCACTGATCATGATATTGATCCCCATCACGCAGTTAACTAACTCTCTTAGCATGGAATTTTACATAAAAAAATTAAATCTAAATTGTAGATGTATATATTGGTAATAGCATCACGCTGTATCCCGCATACAGCAGGCTGTGCCCCGTCTAATTACACTGCAATATGATCTAAGCAAATTAAACACGTTGTTTTTTTTTATTATTTGAACACCAATATAAAATAATATACCAATATAACTTCTATAATTTCATACTAAAAAACCAATTTGGTATGACGAATCATCTACAAACAAATCTCGAATACGTTTCACAAATCTGATATAAAATAAACAGCGAATATAAATAGTGAATCTAGTAATGTATACCTAAGAAGCCGCGTAGAGATTTAACTTAACGGTTTTATTAATATTGATTTTGACTACTTAAGCGGATTTACATAGTTTAAAGTTCGATTCCGACTGCATATTTCATAATGCATTTAGGTAATTTCATTCAATTCGTTCACAGAATCGTGTCGTTTATATAAAGTTGAATTGATAAAAATTTCTTTAAGATATGTTGACTTTTGAGCACACTATCTATAATATAGTATTGGAGAGGTTTTTATGTGAAATGTCATATTGGATTATATTTGTTTTTCTGATTTGAATTTAATTTCTTGGTTTATTCTTGTGATATATACATAATTTAGTTAAATTTTACGAAATTGTAATTTACATTTATAAAGGTAGAGGTCGAGTATACATTGTGGTTTTTTATATTTCACAAAAATAGTAAATAAATATTCTTTCAGTTTCTAGCATTATGTAATCTTTTATTTTTTTAATTTGTTTTTTATTAAACTATAGTACTAATTAGTTATTATACGTTCAGTCTTGGCGCAGGGACGAGTTCTTGCTAATATTTCCATTTCTTCACTCTGGTGGCTCGCAACGCCTCCAGAGTTCGGAGGAACGTGGGGAGCGAAGTGTTTTAACACTACGCTCTATCTGCCTACATAGAGTATACACAGTGAAGCTAAGAAAATACTCTATATGTTGCTGTGAAAACTCCTTGCTGAAAATGTGAAAATTGAAAATGTGAAAATCGAAAGTTCTAACTGAAAACTCGAAAAATGTCAAAATTTAAATTAAGACGTTAAAACCCAGTTTCCGTTAACCATTTAATATTCTATTAAGGAAGTGGTGCCGTGGGAAAAACCATGTCTATAGCTGAGTGATAAAAATCGAGTGAGCATCATGATTTATACATCCTCATGAGTTGTCACATGCAAGACAAATGTATAGAATCATATAATTACACATATTTACATTTACCTTAACAGGTATAATATGGCAGAATATTATTTAATATAAGAAATACAAGAAGAATATCTTATAAATAATAGTTTAAACGCACAATAACGATATATGCTTTGGAAAAGTGGAGAGTGGGGAACAGAAGTACTTTAATGGAAACGGAGTGTCCTAACACTAGGCTCCCAGTTTCCCACTACCTGCCGATACTTGCGTGATATAGAGTGAAACTAAAAAAATAAAGAAGTTGAGGCACTAAGCACATACTTTTTTACTTATTTAAACTAATAGTAAAGAAAGAAGTCACTTTTCACTGGGTTCAATATAGAGAAATGAAATTTAAAATTATATATAAATATGTATATAATAATTTGATTGGTTGGTAGCTTGCTGATCTCAGGAACCAATGGTTTGAATTAAATACATCTTTCTGTGTTTGTTAGTCCATTTATAGAAAAATGCTTATATTATATCACGTTAATTAGAAATTAATTTTATTAAATCATTTCTATGTATCCTGAATATACTAAGTGTCGGTGATGACTGACTACAGTAGTACCTGTGGTCAGTCATCACCGACACTCAGTATATTCATGACTCATTTGTCATACAGAACTCAACTCTAAGCTGTTTCCAGTTAATATAATCCTGTATGGTTTTTATTTTATTAACGCCACATTATAGCGCGAAATTATTTCTATTTTTAACTAGTATTGATATAAATATTTCAAACAGAGGCCAGTAGTGGCGCAGGCGCAGAAGTGACTGAATGTGACTGTGTGATTTTGGGTTCGATTCCACGCGAGAAAAATGAAAATATTTATTTAAATTTACATTTTCATTTCTCCGGCTGTGGTGTCTAGGCAAAAGTGTAGTGTTTTAACACTAGTTTCCCACTGCCTACCCAGCTGTAGGCTCGATATAACGATAAGCTGATTTGATTTATATAAATACTTAAAACACCATTTTTAATACTAAACCATTTCACAATATAAAGTTACCTTCTTTTATTTCGCGTCGTGCGCAGTTGAAGCGTAAAATGACCGCGGACACAATGTTACGACGCTCTTTTGTTGGCGAACATCATCTTTTCTCTGCTCTACTCGTACAAAATTTACCTAAATTATCATCTTCACTCTGTCAGGTGTCCCGATCACTCGTGTTCTCAATGGACCATCGAAAATAAATGAAAATTTCGCTCAAATTTCGACTCTACGACTCCACAATTAAATATTGTGGAGAATAAAGCTGAATAAACTAAAAGTATTATTTTTAAGATACTGTTTCTTTTTCTCGTTGTATTCTGAGGCATCTGCTTTTGGAATTCGCGAAATGATCACCGTGACACGTGCACATCTGTCGCTAACATTTGGTACGTGCCGTGCCGAACAAATCTTCATTTTTTTTTCCTCCTTCCATTAAGAAATATGACAGATCGCGATGCGTTGCTTAAGATTTTTTTTTTATGTAATGTATTTAAATGCTTGAAATGAAAAATATAAACTCTATAATGTTACAGTTTTAGAAATTTTATACTTTATTGTGGATCTAAATTAATGCTGACATTATCAATACAGTTAAGCTGTCGTTGTCTTAAGTTGAGTTTATTTGTGAAAATGTTAATACTTAAGTAACTGTGACATACATAGTATTTCTTTGATCAAGCAAAGTTTAAATGGATATTTAAAAAAAGCGGTGACGTACGAATACGTGAAGTTTGTAATTATTTTTGCATTTTTCGACTTGTTTCCTGTATTTATTCTGCAAGTTTTCGCTTCTACCTACAGCCTACAGCCAATATATGAGTTTAAACATTAAATTATTATCATTTTAAAATAACAGTATAAAATATTTATTCGGTCTGTATATTTTTTGTATAATTAATTCCGAGACGAATTATGAGCTTAAAAATTAATTATAATAAAAACTTCTCGTGATTTTTGTACTTTTTATATTTAAAATGTACATATTCTATACTAGGATACGATTACTTTAACTACAATACAATACAAGATGGTGTGTATACCTACCTGGTCTCGGCCTGCCTTATGCCTTCCTTTTCTCAAGAAAAAAATATAATGATTCAAAAGTTACTCGAAACTGTGTGAAACACATCTGCTCTCACTATGACACAGTAGAATTTCACGATTGTGAACAAAAATAAACCTTACACTGTGATACTAGAGTAGAATTTACGTTGCCGTCACTTTTCTTGGTATCTTAAGATCTTCGTCCTACTTAGGATATATTCGAGTGCACGCCTGAAGGATGGGCACTGCCATATATTTGTGATAAAAAATACATTTTTTATCACAATTTTTTTTTTAATTTTTAATAACTAAAATAAAATTGTATAATTTCTATTCATAGAAGGTGATTGACCAAAAATTTTCGTAATTCCATCGGGTTCAAGGAACATTACGTAGCTTTAGGAGTTGAAGTAAAAGATTTCTTACTTAAATGCTTTATAAGCTGTTTTTTTTTAAATATATATTTTACAGTAACACCAACCATTACATTACAATATTCAAAAACGATATCTCATACACATATAGAATAAGTAGAGGGAAAATAGTGTTAAGACACTCCGTTCCCCACTTTCCGTGGAATTTGGAGTCATTGCGTTTTGAGTGCTGAAACTCGAAGCCGCGCTTTGCCTCGAAAACAGAGCGAAATATAAATTTAGGTAATTATTTCATACCCTCGAGTGGGGATCGAACCCACAAACACGGCGTTACAGTCTCCTCTTGCCCCTGGGCCACGACGGCCTCATACATCTATTATAAAATATAAGAAAAAAATACACGATGGAGTCCTAAGCAAAGGTGTTTACTTTTTTTTGTAGCATCTTCAAGGTCTGTCTGTACATCTGCCTGATCTCGGAAACGTAATTTTTTAAATCCACATCTGCATACTCGTACATTAATAGCAAAAAGTTGACCTACAAAATTTAAAAAATCACCTAATGATTTTTTTTTTGTCTTTCCCCATCTTTTTGACTTGAACTGATCGCACGGTTTTTAATAAATGACACAAAAATGAACCTTATGCAGTTGTAATAAGGTTCTCAAAGTGTTCCCTAGTAAACGTTTTGTTGAATGTTTGTTAATAATATAAAAAGCTGCCAATTTCCGTTCGGATGTCGAATATCCGTTTTTAAAAATCGGCAGCGAGTGATTAGTGTCGCATGTGCTTGGATTTTTTGACATTTTTAAAGATTTTTCGAGGTCTGAGAACAATTTATTAAGTTTTTCTGCGTGCAGCTGAAACTGCAATTTTTTACACTTCTTATTATATAATAAGAAGTCTATAGTAGTCACTTTAACATCGTTTGCAGCAAATGTTTTACAGGTTGTGGGTTCAATCCTTACCGGGGTGAATGATTATAAATAAATTCAATACCCCGTTGTAGTAGACTTACTTACGTATCTTCAAGCTTTATCCCTAACGGGGTAGTCAGAGGGAATAGAGCGCCAAACGCTACGGTCTCTACATACTTCTTTCGCGTCGTCCACTGTCATAAACCTCTTCACACATTATAACAATACATGCCTTCCGGGGCTACCTCATGCTTTTCAGGGGCCTTTTTCCATTATCTTCGATACTGTGTTTTCGAAGATCAACAGAGTTCTCCCCCTACTTCTCTTATCACTCATTTTTCCATCATACATCTTTTTTGCCACTCTTTCATCACTCATTCGTTCAACGTGCCTATACCATATTTGAGGTAGACAAAGGGTGGATAACTCTTTCCTGTAGAACAAGATTTGCTAGTCAATAGATTTAAATCCGCTTCCAAATATTAAATTAACGTCATTAATTTAGTTAATGTAATTAGACAATATGTTTGTATATTTATGCTCAAAACTACTTGAAAATATATATTTTATATTATGTATTATTTTCACGTCTTTTTATTCATAATTTGCAGGGTACACATTTAGAATGTCGCTTTATTCTGCGATTGAAAAGAAAAAACTAAATTAATTGTAATTTTATGTTCATCTCGTACGAGGCTTCGTGAAATTTCACACCGACGAAGAAAATACGATTCCCATTACTATACTACATGTGTTTAAAATTTGCCACCACCTATTGAAATGATATAAATAACAAAAATCTAACTTCCGATTCTTTTCAATGGAGAAAGACACCTAATCTCCAAACACAATGGCAAAATAGCAGTAAATATATAGAGAGACGCACCTTGCTCGATTTCGATATCCGATGCGATTTTCCCACAGCCCACACCTTTGTGGGACTCTTTAAATCTGCAATGGGGCTGCACCTTGCACCCTTAAAAAATTTCAAAGTATGGTTTAAAGGAGAAAATATATACAGGTGTATTATTTTTGAGAAAACGTATATATTAAATATTTCATTTCCACAAGTAGGAATCGATCTGACAACCTATCGCGTTGAAATATTTAATATTTCCATTTCTTCGCTCTTGTGCCGTGGAAAAGAGCGGTATTAAGTACTACCACACAACTCGCAATGCCTCGAGAATTCAACGCAAAATGGGGAACGGAGTGTCTTAACACTAGGTTTCCTCCGCCTACCGTGTTAAGAGCGGGATACAGAGTGAAAGTAAAAAACACGCTAACCGCTTATAAGTTACACCTGATATCACAGATAGCAGATGCCTTCCAACCCGTTAGGTGCTCAAATATCACAATACATCTCAATTCTCATAATTTACACACGCTAGTCGGTGACCAACTGCCTTAATATAGCTTTTATTATTGATGCCATGTTTTATATATCATATTGATAAAAAAACCACGACTGTTTTATTTTATCGCTTGTAAATCTAGTTTATAGACAGATATTTCTTGAAAAAACTATAAAAAACTGAAGCTTGGCTGAAAGCGCCGATGTCGATGCATTAATCTTTTCGATGTCGATGTTCAACGTCGATGACAATACTTGCTGTCAGAGTTATCTCCAATTCTTGGAATAGGTTATAAGGCATACACAACGCGAGTGACGTCGTAATTAAAAGCTAGTTAAAGTATAAAAATATATTAATAATTTAATATAACATAATTTTACAAAATTATTTGGCTTTACCTTTGTTACAAATATTAAGCTTATTATAATACGAAGGTCGTTGTTCTCTCCACATCAAACGCCTGATAGAGAATCATTTGTTTAAACAAACAAATTATACTTTAACGTAAACTAAAATTGATCGCGCGTATTTTAAAATAAATATAGTGGCGCAAATCCAGGAATAGCTCATTTAAGTTGCCGAAAGCACAGGGATACGCGCATGTCATATGCGCCATAGGTTGTAGGTTCGATTCTCACTGAAAGAAATGAAATATTTAATGTATTCATTTCTTCGCTCTGGTGTCGAGGCACAGCGCGGCGTTAAGCTCAGCCATTCAACACGCAATGCCTCCAGAATTTGTGTGAAAGTGAGGAACGAAAGTGTCTTAATAGGAATAGAGTGTCTTAGCACTAGGATCCCAGTATCCAAGGAGGCTTAAAAAGCTCAATAATATATCCGAGACTCAAATTAATTAAAAGTCCATCGTCAATTTACTTGATATTTTCAAAAACAACTACGCTCTTTGAAAACAATTTTCATAGCGCTATTTGTTAATTATAAAAAAGATCGTAAAACTTTAACTCTTTCCAATAAAACGTATGTAGGTAAAGAGGTAATACAAACAGACATGAGATTTACTGTCCGTCTAATATTAGATGTAACCTGATGTAACTGATGACGATGACTGATATAACATATATTTAGTGCTTCATCGCGTGGTGTCGAGACACAACGTGGTGTCGAATTCTGCCACTCAACACGCAATGCCTCCAGAATTCGACAGAAAGTGGAGAACGGAGTTTCTTAACACCAAGTTCCCTCTGCTTACCCTGCTGTGTGGGGGATACAGCGTGCAGCTGATATATTCTATTTTATACAATAACTGTAAAATGTCTTCTCAATTTTAGTATTGGAGCCCTAAATTAAGTTACAATGCCAAAATATTTTTAAATTTTATCAGAAAATACAAATATGTAAATATAATAAAATTTTGGATTCTTGTTTAAACTATAATTAAAGGAGTTAAAGAGTTTTGTAAGAATTTAGGGCTAAGTCAATCTACACCTTTGCATCGGCAGGTGACGTCGGTATGACAGTCCGTCGTTTTTTTTTTTTTTTTGGTTTGGTTTTAATTAAAGAATCATGAAGGCGTCATGTGTCGCGATGCAATCGGTTGACAATATAATACGTACGGTAAATAAAGGTGCGTTTTGATAAATCTTTTAACTATATTATATACATTAATATGTAACTCAGTAGCGTTGATGTAAATAGGAGAAATTAAACTATTGAATATTTACCTCTCTTCATAACATTGTTTTTTATTTTTTATCTAGCAGGGTGGCTAGGCTGTGGGAGCGTAGTGCTAATACACTCCGTTCTCCACTTTCCGCCGAATTTTTCGAAGCATTATGTGGTGGAACTCACCGCCGCGAACATTCTTAACCAGAAAAAAGAAATAAAATAATACTAATTCATTATAGTAGTCATAATTTTAGGGAACGGAGTGTCTTGGCACTAGGGTCTTTCTGCACACCCTGCTATATGCAGTACATCAGTAATAATTAACCATCCGCATTGCATTACAGGTACACATTTATGCCCTTGCACTATATCGGCTCTATATTATTATATGTACTATATGTATATTTAATAAAATATATAAAAAAAATACAACCGTATTATGTATGTACATATATGTTTATTTTACCTTGATATTTTTCTAATGACCTTTTACAAAGGTCTCTCTCTCCAGTATAATAAATATATTATTATCACAATATCGATTTGAATCTATAAAGAAATAAAAAGCTTAAATACAGCTTTTGTCCACAAAATCGTCATCACGGGGCTGTCGAGGTCCGATGACATAAAAGTGTCGCGACCGCATCGAATTATAATAACCCGTACGCTTTACGACCTCCTTAGCATAGCATATGCAAAATTGGCACGTGTCGTTTGACTTTAGTTTTTGTTTGTGTTTTTTAGGATTCCGTATCTCAAAAGGAACCCATATAGAATGATTAGTTGTCATGTGTTCGTCTGTCTAGAAGTTTTATCTCGAGATCGCATGTATGTATCTGAAATGAAATAAAATTAATCAAATAAATATTCAGATCTACGGTCCCTTAGAACACAGAAAAACATCAAGTTTTTAGTGAGCAATCAAAAATACGAGAAGTGATGGTTTGCAGTACAAATAAAGAAAAAAATCCAAAAGTGATAATTTATAGATATTTCATAGACAAAAAATCATTACAAACTTATAATTGTAGTTCATTTCAGTCAAAATAAGTGCATATGCCCGTAAACTTCAGTCGATCAACTCTTATAAAATCTACTTCCCGTTAAACTATTATCCTGAAATTGGTACGGAACCCTCAAAATGCCAATCCAACTCGCAATTGTCCAATTTTTTATTTAATTAACCATATTAATTTCTTGTACGCAGCATCTGGATCAACAGTTGGTTTGGCCGATGAAAAATTCGAGGTATGCCATTTTAATTTTAGCTGTATCAATACTAATTAAGCAATTGTAACAAATTATTGGCGATTTTTCAACTCTTATCTCTATTATGATAGAAAACGTTACGAACGTTTTAATCCTGCTGCCTCGTGGAATGTAATTAATATTTGAATAACTTTATGTAATTTTGTTGGGCATTGACAGCCGTGCGGCTATTTAATGTTTGTAAATTTTAATTTTTCACGCTGTATCTCGTATATAGATGCTGCACTTTGCCTTGAAACCATAAAAAGTAATATTTGCATGCTATTTAAATTTTCGACTATAATGAAAATAAATTATCATATAAAAAAATTAGAAACTATATAAACATTTACATTTTAAGAATAAAATATATTAACAATTTTACGCTAAACAGACAAAAAAAATCAAATAGAACTAAATTAAAAATAATTAGTAATAATTACATTTTTTTATTCATTAAGTTATTTTTACGAATAAACAGTTATTTTTTTTACAAATACAAAGTGTTATTCTATACTTAAGAGAGAAAATAAGTTTTAGAAAACCTATAAAGATTTGGATTTGAACCCGCGCCTTTTCGGACCTTGGACGGTTTTCAAAAATGCGCAGGTCCAAATCCCGTTACGGTAAAAAAATTTATATGTTTTCTAAAAAGTAAACAGAGTTTAATTGAACATTTCTTTTATGTTGTTTCTATTCAAAACCGACTAGCTATAAAAAAATATTATGTATTTAATATATACCTAAGCATAATTAATAAGCAGTGTCGATATAATTCGATACTCGTGGGTCTGTGAGATGGTTCGTGACATGCAAAATGACCATTAAAAAATGCATTTGAGATATTTGGACGTGAATTGCCATGAATTGACATGCGAATATAAACACGATGATTGTGGGTTCGATACTCACTCGTGTATTTTGAATCCTAAGTTATCATGGTATAAATGAACATCTTAAATATCTATATATTATCTGTAATATTATTATATTACAAAAAAAAAATTTCGGAAACGGTAATAAAACTATTGTAGTGATGTATGCATATCTTAAAATCAAACTTCATTCATTGAAACAAATAAACAGTTCAGTCATTCATCTCAGGTAAGGAACAGATGTTAGAACGTTATAAATCTCCGTCCCTATTGTCCGCCTTGGGCCGTCTTGTTTTTTTAACAATTTCATTTCTCTGGACACATGGAGCCCTAAGGGATGGCAGATGGTGAAGCCGTACTGATCTTAGCGCTGCATACATAGCCTTCAGTAAAACAGTAGTAGAATATTTAATTATATATGGTGTAAACTTTTTTCTGAATTCACAAAACCGGTGTGCTGTCCCAGGTTTTTTTGGGAAGCCGATTCTTGTAATGTCGTTTTCTGCCTTGAAGAAGCGTCTGAACGTATACGCGATGATTGCACGTTCAATTCTCGCTCGAGACATTAATTAATATATTTTTTAGAAAACAAGTAGACTGGGGTTCCCAGTGTTGAAATACTCCGTTCCGTTCTCCACTTTCCGTCGAATTCTGAAGACGGAACTCAACACTTTGCTCGCCTCTGCCTTACTAATAAAGCCTCATTATTTTTAAATATATATTATAATATAAAAATTATATATTTAAAAGTATAACAGAGCATATCATATTTAATTTCTCTAGCTCATGAGTAACAAGTAACTATTATATTACAGAATTCAAAGCCCCGTTTACACTGGAATGTAAGTAATTAAGATAATCTATTTAACGTTTTTTTCTCAAGCTTTTGAATATACAGTCATATTTTTGGTTTATTTGATCAGATCATATTACAATTTAATGGTAGTCATGTGGGGAATTACAGACAGTGATGTTATATTAAATTATTATTTATATTTACTACACGTAGACTGTGAATGGCGAGTTTAATTTTATTATTAAGATATTACTTAATACGTTTTCTTTATGAGAACCAGGATTATATTACAGTTATTAAAATTAATTAATAATAGTAGAGGTATTAATTAATAATACGTTTTAAAAAAAATCATGTCTTTTTGTCATACACACAAATCTAGTCGAGACTGTTATTAATTTTGTGACGAATTTCTATTGTAAAAATAATTAAATTATAATATTGCATTCATTTTTGTATTTAAAATACAAAATATAGTTATGTAATATTTTTTAATTTATTTTTTAATTAAATAAATAGATTGTGTAGGAATTTGATATTCTGAATAAATTCCTACATAACGATATTGTTACGATTATGTAATAATAATATAATATTTAATCAGAAAAACATCGATTTTAATTACACTGATGATTCAAAAACCGATATCTAGCGTCTTCTAAGTAAATAGTTAGGCAATTCCAAACTGAGAGCTGGATTAGGTAACTTCGAATTCCTTACCTTCACGGCGTCGGTCGTGGTGGTGCCGATGATCTTTGTACCTTAAATGTTTCCCGTTACAACCTGTTACTACCTATATTGACAACAGATATAATAAATAATGTCTAAATTATTATTGATTGCAATAATTGACTTATTTATATATGAAATTATTTATATATATTTTCAGATTTTAAGTTCATTTGAAAATCTGATATGATTATATCTTAACAATATATATTATAATATTATTTAATTATATATTTTAAACGTATTTTTAATATGGCCAGCCTCACCAACCCTGTAAACTTAAAAAAATCATTCATTTACAAGTAGGTTTTAATTAATTTTATTAGTTCTTCATTAATACAATGTAGTAGTTATTTATTATTATAATTTTCGTATTGCCTTGGATGGCATGACATAACATCACCTACTGTAAAAAAACCCTTCATTGATGGCTGATAAATACCGTGATGAATATATATATATATAAATAAAATCTTACAGTTTGAAGTTAGGTATAAAGACAACTGGATAAAATAACCATTATATAAAATATATTATTTCAAATTGGCAAATAATAAGCACGATCTACACAATGGCCTACAAAATGTCACACAGAAGTTTGGGAGCCGGGAGTGCCGCGAACCGACCTCAAAAGGTCGCGCGGCCGGATTCCTGACGTGAACGACGACTGACTGTCTCCCAAAGCTTTACTTTCTATATACATTTATTATGCTGTCTATACACATTTATTATAATTTCTATTTTGTATATTTAATATTTGTTTAGTATTTCAATTTTTCTTTATATTCTGAGCTCTTTATATGTATGTAATAGTTTTTTTTTAAAATATATATTAAATTGGCTTTATTTTTATAGGAAAGAGAGCTTTAAGGCAAAATTTTTGAGCTTTCAAGAAATGTGCGTCGGGTGCTATTTATTATAAGTGTATCTATATAAGTGTAACAGCTTATTGTATTTCATTCAATCGAGCGATCGAACCTACAGCAGATTATATTTATAAACTTAAATAATAAAATGTGATAGATAAGTCTGATATAAGTTAGTCGTTTCAATGCTATCGGCTGTGAATGTACAGTACAGTAGATGCATTCCCCAGCCCGTATGCTATATATTTAGAGATAGCAACTATACATAGAGCCAGGTGGCTATCGAAAGTGTGTCTATAGAGAACACATTTGATAAATTTAACATAAATTATAAGCTTTAACGAATATATAAACAACTGTGATGTCATTTTACAACACAAATACCGTAAACTGTCGCTGTTATAGTATAAAAATGCATAATTTCTTGGTAATTTTTCAACACGATCAGGCATTAATCATTTGAAAATTGTTTGGAATTTGGGAAATTTTACGAGTCGGTCAGTCAATGAGATTAATTAACGCTCGCACTGTAATCGTTATTTGTATGAAAAATTCAAATTCGATGAATGGGTGAAATGATGAAAAAAAGTAAAATTTTCTTGTTTTTTGTATATTTATTAATACATTGTTATTTTGAAAATACATTCAATAATATTATTTATTAAAGAATCTACAATATATATTATAAATTATATTACGACTTTTATTTAGGTAATAACATTAACATAGAATGTAAGACATAAATAAAATTCCAAATATAATACAGTGTCTTAACACTAGGTTCCCTCTGCCTACCCTGTTGTAAAGTTGATTTATTTTATTTATTTATATATTAATAAATAATATTTCAAAAATCTTAAAGTTTTTCAGAAAATATTTCCATGAAAGCGTTTGGGACAACAGTGGGATAGCATCTGTCTATTAACACGATTGTTATAAGTTCGATTCCCGTTCAGATAAATAATGTACTGTAATTACTCCTCTATCAACAAACAATGTTTCGAATTCGTTTTAACACTAGATTTTGCGTTTGCCTATCCTGCTATGAGCGGGATACAGCGTGAAGTTGAAACGAAGCAATACACTTAATAAACATACATAATTATAACTATTTGAGTAAATTGCACAATAAATAGTTTGACTCTACCAACTATGCAACATCGTTTAGATAGAGACTGCTCGCGGATCTCTCGACATTTAACTGTAATACAATCAGTTGCAGAAATATTTACTATACTAATTTGTTCTATTTATTTTGTCTTTACGTATATATATACATAATATTTTAAAGTAAAGTACAAACTCTATTAAAATAACGTATTTTGATTTTGACATGTAAGTAAGTAAATTTGTAACTGACTTTTCCCACAGATATTTTTTTAACTTCAAGCTGTATCCCGCATGTAGCAGGGAAGGCAGTGCAAACCTAGTGTTAAAACACTCCAACCTCTAAATTCCGCCGAATCCTGGAGACATTGCGTGTTGAGTGGCCGCACTAAAGAACCCAGAACCTGTCGCGTTCACAGTCCCACGCTTGTACCCCTGAGCCACAGCTGGCCTCAACAAAGACAGATAATAAATTCTTTATATATTATCATTAATATACGAAAGGTAAAACTAAAAACGCCAAGTCAATACTTGTCGGCGTAAAATAGAGTACACTGTATTGTATATAAATGCAATGCACCATTTGGTTTGGATTAAAAGAGAAAAATTCCATAAACAAAAGAAAACAAAAAAAAACACATAAAACTTAAGCTGTCAATGAAACGCTTTAGTGTCTGTTCACTCTTTTATTTGCCTTCTAGATGCAGGTATACACTAACAACTTTGAACAATGGTTGGCGCATCTGGTTGAGATAAACTTAATTGCTGACATCTGTTTATATTGTTTTTAGCTTTTGACAAACAACAAATGAGCTTTAAGAAGTCTAAAGTAATTGTATTTGGTGTTATGGCTTACTTTGCTAGTCTGGGAACTAAAATAAATTGTTCTTTTTTAATTTTTTGCGATTATTAAACACGTGTAACGATTTCTTAAGCGCATTTCTTAAGCGCACTGTGGGAGTATCCGACTGTAAAAGCGATAACTGCGTTTTCGTCACGATATTCCATTTTGACACCTTTTAGAGATTACGTTTTGAAATAAACATATATTGCTAATTATATAATTGCTAAAACGACTATACATATTGATATACTTAAAAAAAATTATCGTGGATTCCACTACTATATAGCATACAAAATAGAAAAGCGATGAAACAGGTAAAAGTGCGCTTTAAAGTAAATTTCAAATTTAAATCCGCTGGCTTTCTGCCAAATGCTGGAAGCATTCCGTGTTGAGTGGCGTAACTCAACGCCGCGCTCGATACCAGAGCGAACAAATAAAAGATTAATTATTTCATTCCCTCGAGTGTCCATTAAAAAAAACCTGTCGCGCTTATAATCTAATATAATCACACGGTGGTGCATCTGCACCACGCCTGTCCTCATTATAGCAAATTTCATATAACATAAACATTTTTTCATATATTATAATATATACGTTATGTAACACTATATTATATTATACTTGGTACTTTAAATTGTACCAAAAGAATATCACTTATAGCGGTTTTTAGTCATCTACATGGTTTATGTAAGGATTCCGTATAGGATTCAATCGAACCCCCAATCGAAATCAAATTTCACTAAAAGCTTTTGGTCGAAATATATGTGCAGATTTTACGTTGTGAAATACTTTATAAATAAAATGCATTTTTCTTCAATATATCTTTTTTAAGTTCACACTTTATACTATACGTTGGCAGTAAGCGACAGAACCTAGTCACATTAAACAAATGAATCAAAAATTAAAAACGTAGTGTTCTGTCACTGGGCACATCATTTCACCTCACCACAATCAAAGACGTTCTTAAATATACAAAAAAAAAAACAAAAATACCGGAAATAAATGAAAGTATCCATAAATAAATGAAATTCCTCTCGTGATCGAGACGTATTTACTGATTTAATGCCAACGACCTGTTCAGGTCACCCTACATTTTATAATTCCGTTTGCAAACTGAGCAGCGATGATTCAAACGAAGAATATTACGGAAACGGATGAAGATGAATAGACAAATACTTTTCAGTTTGTGATTTATAGGTTTATACTAACTGGAAGTTATTTGAATTTCACATATAGATTTTATGTTTCTATTTCTATTAATAGTAATAATATTTATATTAAAAAACGTGAGAGCGAGGCGCAGGTTTATAGTCACGTGTGACTGGTCGACTGGTTCTAGCTTGGTTGTAACAGGTTCATTTCTCGATAGAATTCGGGGAGAAGAGTAATAAAAGTAAAACATAAGTAAATAAATTTTAAATAGCAAAAGGTAATGAACTTAAGTCAAATAGCAAGAATGATTCATTTCCCATGACACCGGCGTGATTCAGAAATGAGTTATAAATCCTGAGATCGTGAATCGTGATGCATCATGCATCTGCAGTATGCACATGGTGAACTGTTAGTTCTTGCATTTGCATGTTTACTGTAATCTTTGATTGTGGACGTTGAAATTCGCGGTCATGGCTATAATTACAACCTTTGAGGTGGATGTGCTTAGCACGCTAGCTAGACAGAGCCATACAGTCTTGCTTTTGATTCTGTAAATGCGACTTGTTATGGGTTCGATCCCCGCTCCAGCAAATTAAATATTTATTTAAAAATAATGTTTCATTTATTCGTACTGGTGTCGAGGCAAAACACGACGTTGACTTCCAACACCCAAGTAATACCTCCAACTCCACCAAAAATGAGGAACAGATTATCTTAACACCAGATTTCCCTTTCCCAGGTCCTTCGAATACCCTGCTATATCCGGGATACAGCGTAAAGGTGATAAAAAAAAATATTTTAGTTGAAAACAAATATAAATATATTTAAAATGAACCGAAGCCTTGAAGTACCGACGTACTTGTGTTTAGTTCGACCACGATATCGCTTTCCAGTGAAAATGGAATCATTCCACGCTCGGTGCGCCATTTAGCATGCATTGACCTGAAACAATTTAGTATCGAATATTATATTTAAAGTTGTTAAAAAATATATATTTATTGAGGCCAGACGTGGCGCACGTGGCGCGACAGGTTGTGGGTTCAATTCCATTTGGGGAATTAAATCTTTGTTTAAATTTATATTTTATTTCTTCGCTCTGGTGTCGAGGTAAAGCGCGACGTTGAGTTCCGTCACTCAATACGCAATGCGGGAGAATACGGTAGAAAATGGAGGACGGAGTGTGTTAACACTAAGTTCCCTCTGCCTACCCTGCTGTGCGCGAATCAGCGTGAAGCAGATATTTTTATTATTTATATTAATATTATTAATTTCTATTACATTAATTATAATAATTACATGATTGAAGGTTATCTCTTAACTATTACATATAGATAAGGATGTTGTTTTTATTATTACAATAAATAATTAAGTATAATAAAATAATAATAAAAGAATAATACAGTTTCTGGAGCTGAAAAATAATTATTAAATTTTAATCAAACCGGCAACCAACGCTAAAAATTTAAAAAAAAAACCACAACATTTGTTATTAAACAATGCAAACACATTCGTGTTAAGGCAACATGTGTACACTACGCTACACTCTACATATGTGTAGGTGAATAACTATAATGATATCCCTCCCGCGAGCTCTAGGTCGCGGCCCATGCGCCCAAAGGTCGGACGCACACACAGACATGTACGGTTGACAAATTAATAATTATAATGAACTAGATATTCGATATATACGTCAACGTTTTAGGAAAATTTAACTGTACTGTATTCCACATATAGAGGTCACCTAGTGTTAAGACACTCCGTTCTCGTTGATTTAATCTGAGTTTTTGAGGCATTGCATATTTGACACACGTTTGTACCACTGCGCCACGACGGCTTCATGTGCGTACACATAAATTAATGTAGATCATACAATAATATATATGATAGTATAAAATATCTAGGAAACTCTATATGCTAGTGATATATTAACATATGTCAATTAATTGTACGTAATACAGTATAACATGGTATTAAATAGTACGTAATACAAGATACGAGTGTATATATATATATTTTGAATATATTTAAACAAAACTGTTGATAAAATTTGACAAATTGCGGAATTGCGGCGGTGGTTTTGGGTTTGATTCCACTCTGGGAAAGTTGAGAAATAAATTCTTTTTCATTAACCTTTTTTCTAATACATTGATAGTATTATGTCATCTGTACTGTTCACGCGAGTAGGTTGCTATGAAGACGGCACAAGTTCAACCTTAGCTTTCTATGTTATTCTTAAAAGGCTAGAATCCCCTTTCATTTTGACTTTGAAAAGCAAAATCCTGCCTAATAAAGTGCATAACGGTTCCTGCATACCTCGCTGCGGTATTTAAAATATTTCAATTTCTATACAAGATGCACACTGCAATGAGGTCAATAAAGCTGACTGTGATAGCTTCAGACTGAAAGCTCGATAGCTATGAATTCCATGCTCACCTAGATAACCATTAAATTTCAATTTCCACATTTTCCATATATAATTGTTTCAAATTATATAATATAATATTATATTATTTTACCTATTATAGCTAAATTAACAGCAAATATATCATTTCGGTCACAACTTTACGTACAAACGACTTTTTTATATGCAATATCATATTACTACAATATTATACTGTTCATTGAAAACTTTTAAACATTTTTACATAAAAAAGTTACAAAACTATAAATATTATAATAACGGTGCCTAATTTCCTAACGTGCATTTAGAAATACCTGTTTGAAGTATTCACCAAAGGAAATATCCTAATCTACTTCTTACTATGAAAACAAAATCTGAAAGTTTAAAAATTTCCGTCCATGCCACGCTGTGTGCCAGAGCGAGGTAATAAAAATATTAAATATTTCATTCCCCAAGCGGGGAAGAGAATCCACGGCCTGTCGCGTTTACAGTCGCACTCTTGTGACCCTGCGCCATGACTTGCCTCTATGTGTTACAAAATTTACTATTAATTAGAGCCTTATCTATGGCGGCATAGCTAAGGTATCTGTGTTATCTATTGAATTATGTAATGATGTAAATATTATTTTTTTATAAACTACATGTTTTGAGATAAATATATATTTTTATATATATTAGGAAGAGCGAGCAAGTGATAATATTTAATATTTTTCTCATCCAAGTGGAGATCAAACCCACAACCGTCACGTTTATGCTCACACTCGCCACGACAGCCTCATTGATTATTCTAACTCGATAATAATCTAAGTACATAACACATTAAATAACTTGAATAATATTCGTATCTTCCTCACAAGATAATTTAATATAAATGTAGGCAAGTTATTGCTGTTATAAAAAGATATTTTTATCGTAAACAACATTAATTATTAGTAAATATTGTAAAAAGGTCAAAAATGCAATTTTGTTACATTTGTATGTATGTATGTATGTATGTTGTATGTTTTCTATGGTATATATAATTAGCACTAACAAGAATAGGCCGCCATTTTTATAAGAAAAAAAGCTAATATAATACTGAATATATATACATTCTACGTATTCACATCTATAATAAATGTGCGGGTTACAGCGTGAAGTGTAAAAAAACTAAGGAGTTGGTCAGTCGAGCGTGCTTATCTTAAATAATAAGCGCGTCGGTTGTGGGTTCGATTTCCACTCACGGAATAGCCACATAATGCCTCGAGAATTAGGCGCAAATTGGGTGAAGGAGTGTCTTATCACTTGGTTCTGCGATTTCCTCTACCTACCCTCTTATGTGCGTGATAAAGCGTGAAGCTAAAAGAAAAATGAAAAGCTTATAAATAATTAAATTGAATAAATTATAAATATAAAATTAATATTTCCATATAACTCGCAAGAGAGAAAACTATCCATCTAACAGTAGTTGACTGTGAAAGCACCTCGTCCCAGTCACCGTCACCCATCTTGCATCTTAGGTCAGACCTTTAAATTGCATTCCGAACTCCAATCCACCTTACATACGTGTTATATAAGCGCAAAAATAAACTCCATCTGTCGCTATTTCTCTGCCAAATTACATCTTATTTTAACTGAAAATAGAGTCGATATTTATATAAAATAATAAAAATTTACATAGCACAATATGTCGAACGCCGATTTCGATCCTGTATCCAATATACTAGCGGTCACCAAATCACCTGTTTCTCTCGACACCTGTTCGACAATCACATCTGACGGCCAGGTCTAAGCTTAAGGAGCTTTATCCCAACACCAATAGAGTCTAAATTCGTAGAGTCTGAATACATTTTGGTATTTTTTGGATCAGCCGGCAGAAACGAGTTAAAAAGTTTTGGACAGTTGTTGAGAAAAAGATATGGTTGTAAAAGAGCACCTCGTTGATGCCGAGTGCTGGGACATGATATTATCAACTTAGTAAGCTGATGTGAGCTGGTTTTTTATTTTGTATAGTCTATATTAATGAATGTATAAATAAGTATAAATATACTTTACCTTTTTATATACGCCAAGACTTTTTTAAAGTTTTAAAGTTTGTATTTTTCTTGACACGTTAAAACATCGATGACTGAATATTAAATAATTATTTGTTTTTTTTGTTACATTTGAAGTTAAGGCTTACGAATTTTAATTAATATAAAATGAAATTCAATCTGAAGCCATTATATTTAAAGAGGAGATAGAGATTTCAGACACGTTCCAGCCACCTCACGATATTGTCAATTACTTGAATAACAAAGATTTATAATATATATAAATTCATATATATATATATTATATATATATATATATATAATATATATATATATATTTAAGGAAAACTCGAAGCATTAGAAACCTCCTTAAACTTAGAAATACGTAATTCCGATAGGTCATAATTCTGTCACTTTATAGACTTGTTAGTAGTTCAATACATCCTCTTGTACTTTCACTCAGAAATTATAATAAATATATTTTGTTATACTTTAATATATTTATTATAATATATTAATTATAATAAATATATTTTGTTTTATAAAAAAAAGTCGAAAAAATAAAAATAAAAAATCTTTTTAAGTACATAATTTATGTTTTCATTTTATATAGATTTTTCCTTTTATTTTGATTTTCGTTATATTAGTGTGTTGAGTGGCTGAACTTAACGTCAAGATTTGTTTTATTACATGACCAACAAATAAAAACTTTTAATTTAATGTATAGTAAATGTATACATTGTTAAATAAAAATAATTCACTTCCCCGAGTGGGAATGGAACCCATAACTATCTCGTTTACGTCGTAATCAGATGTTCTGACACTGTGTCACGACGGCCTCTATGTAGATAGTATAATAAAATATATATAGATATCTAAAGCTACTTTAAACGGAAAGCAGTGAATATTTACTTTCTTCGACTTGTGCTAAAGATGTGAAACAGGATGCTTAAAATAATAACACTATTTCATGTTTTTGTATTCGTTTCTCTTGGTGTCAATGACAGGTATAGTGAGTAAATGTTGCTTGAGAACTGTGAAAATGGAAATAATTAAAATATTATCACTAAATATCGCGATTGCCAGTCAAACGTTCTGTTCTGTGTTATATACCTAAAAAGCTCCTTTAACACATAAAGATATGATTGATAAAAACTAGATATGTAAATTTGTTTAGTGATCAATCATTATTTTAGACACGGAAAAATTGCAATCCCTCTAGAATTAGGTGTCATTTGGGAACGGAGAGTCTTAACACTAGGTATCTTCTGCCTACCCAGCTGTCTGTGGTATGTAGCGCGACGCTAAAAGAATTATTAACAATCGCTTATTAAATCACTTTTAAAAAATAGTTCAAAAAAAACTAACAACATCAACGTTAATAAATCAAACAAAATTTTAAAACCAATTCGCCGACATTAAAAACTATAATAAATCTATATCATCTCTTGCGCAAGCATGTCAAATATTATCACGTTCTCATATTAATAAGAATATAATAGTGATAATTAATTATTTATTTTTCAAACCACCCACTGTAAGGCACGAATTTACTTGCAATATAATAAATTGTATGACAGCGAATCTTAATTAAAAGGCCACGAAATTGTCTATAGGTCCGTACTTATATATATATATATATATATATGGAAAGGAAATGTTAATTTATAAAAATATATCTTGATTATATTATATAAGTTATGCGAAAGTTAACAAGATATATTATATTTAGATTTGTTTTTTTGTCATTCTTACACGGTGTAAATGACTCCTGACCGTGACGAGAATATATTTGTAATTACAAATAGTTTAATTTAAATTATAAAGGCAAATATATACACTTATGCATACAATATATAAAAACTTACGTCACATGCATACATAGAGATACATATATATGTATGATATAAGTGTTTATGTTTTCATGTATATTTATTATATTTTACTACTTTACGATGCGTTTTATATTTTTTTTTTAGATTTTAATTTTAAAGCGCTATCAAATAAATTACGATATTGAAATATATAAGTGACACATATTAAAATAAACTATAATTACAAACAGTACTTCCCTACAGTACAACACCTTGATGAACCATAACTCAAGAACAAACTTTCAAACAAACTCCAGACATCCTTGTAACTTTAGAAAGTTCAATCTCAATTAACCAGAAAAAATATTTTAATTACATATACAGCATTCGTTTGACTGGATCCACCAAAATCTTTAGACATTATAAATGCATCAAAGTCTAATATAATCTGTCGGCGTTCACAAAAAAAAATTATTAATTATACTGATCTGTGGTCATCATACGGTAGCATGAGCGCCGGAGGCTGTACTGCTGCGGGCCGAGCATCCTCTGTCGGTGAGTGAATGATTTCTCAAATTATTGGCTAATATTTATTATAATTATTAGGATAACTGTTTCCTTTTAGGTTTTGAGTTATAATTGGGTGTTATATCTTTATCATCACGTTACGTACCCTGTAATTTTCAATATGGGTGGCGAAAACTTCCTTCGAGCTTCTTAAAACTATTAATACTATTGTTCTTATTATAATTGTAAATAACAAACGATATATTTTTCATTGAGAAGTATAAAATATAAAAAATAATGTATATAATAGAATAATAAGAATTTACTCACAAATTTACCTGCTTACAATTTTTTTTTATCGCAATTTGACACAAAAAAATTGTACATGGGTGACACATTAGTAACACTATTAAGAGTAGAGTCAAAATGGACACTCTTTTCTATTTTTAATTGTGGGTTCGATTTCCTTTCTATGAAATAGAATATTTAATATTTTGAGTTCTTCGCTCTAGTGACGTGACAAAGCGCGGCGGTGAGTTCCGCAACTCAAAACGCAATGCGTCCAAAAATCGGACCAATATGGTCAGCGGAGTGTCTTATCACTAGGCATTCACTGCCTATCCTGCTACATGCGGGATACAGAATTATTAAAACAAAAAATATATTTTTTTTTTACCAACCTAATATTTTAATAATTTTAATTTTTAACAATCATGACTAATTTATAGTTAGAAATAATATTTGTAACTATGAAATTTCACGGTATTTTCGTCAAAACGACTGGTTTCGTCAATAGTTCGGTTGTTAAATGGTCACTTCCATCTTAAAATTCGTCAGAATGTAGCGCACGTTCCAATTAGACGTTTATTGCTATATAATATTAATATGCGTGTCTTTATGTCTGTCTGTGGTGAGCACGCGAACCGATGGGGTCGTGTACGGAATTATGCCGTGACTTTTGTCTGACCACACTATGGGGTTTTTTGGATATTTAGGTAAATATTGTAGGAAATATCTATTGGTTGTAGTCTGGTCAATGAAACTACGGCGTTGAGTTCCGCCAGTCTGCATTAATGTCTTCAAATTATTTATTAATTAGCGAATATTTGATAGACGAGCGTTCCACTAATAAAGTTACATGTGACAAGATAAAAAATGCAATAACTCTTAAATCACGCTACAGAAAAAACATTATTAATCTAAATTCAAAAACAAATACTCGAAATAAAATGAAAATAATTTACATTTGTAAAAAAAATCGCGTAAACACGCGTTTTTTTCGTTCAAATGAGAGCATTACAGTTGATCACCTCTGTCCAAATAAACATCATTTAAAGAAACATAAATTCTCACGGCTACTACATATACTCGTATCCTGGACTCAAGAAGGTGGAATGCAAAAATCTTAGGCGCGTCGCCAAAAAAAACATTCACGAAATAAATATATGGACGTCAGCTATGTATGTGTCTTTCTAAAAATGTCCTATAATTCACTTTGTGTGGACAAAACATAGCAAAAAATAAATAACTAAGGAAAATTGTTAACATAAATGAATGTATAAGATTTTCCCGTTTTTTTTTTCATTTTATTTTTACGCTGTATCCGGTACATATAATAGGAAGAGAGAACCCGAGAACCTAGTGTTAAGACACTCCGTTCATTTTATGAAAGTTTTGTTCGACTCTTTCCGCTAAATTCGACAGGCAAAGCGTATTGAGTGGCGGAACTCTACGTCACACTTTACCTTGTCACCAGACCTAAGAAATGTAAACATTTAATATTTTATTTCCTCAACTGGGAATCGAATCAAATCACTACCCGTCGCGTTTACAGTCGCACACTTGTGCTTCTGCGCCACGACTGGTCTCAAAGAATGAATAGACTAAATAGAAAATATAAATAAACAAAGTGACTAAACACTTAGCTTTCTCTGACTTCCATATGCACTAATGCATGAAGCATTAAAAAATAATTATTCATCTAAAAATTAAG
The DNA here is from genome assembly GCA_037355905.1 of Heliconius aoede. Taxonomy (NCBI): domain Eukaryota; kingdom Metazoa; phylum Arthropoda; class Insecta; order Lepidoptera; family Nymphalidae; genus Heliconius; species Heliconius aoede. The sequence goes on from JBAIZZ010000132.1 coordinate 416,424, forward strand.
TGGATATGCAAAAAATGTAATCGTATTTCAAGTGAAAGTAAGCGGTATTCAATTTCACGAATATATTCTCTGCGCGCTGTGCGCCTTATGTTGTAGACATTCTTTAAGTCAAGTTTTTTTTTCAGCTTCATGCTGTATATAGCGGAGAGGACAGAGAGACTAGTGTTTGAAGACACTCCGCTCCCCACTTTTTACCGAATTCTAGAGGCGTTGGGCGTGGGCGTGGTGTCAAGTGGCGGAACTTAACGCCGATTGGCGGGTAGTATTTTTACTTTCATATATTATTACTGTATATTTAATGGTTAATATTGTACTTCTTAGTGCTTCAAACGCTTTGTCGTAAATTGGATTTCTTAATTGAATTCATTAACACGTAAAGATATTTAATATAATGTCAATTTATATTTTTTCTTTATTACACACGTGGTCGAGCACACCTTTTGCCGGTTATGAGAAAAAAATGACGAATTTTTTTTAAAATATCTATGCGTTTTTATAAATTGTGGAAATTATAAAGGAAATGAACATAATTATACGGTTAATATTGAATATAAAAGAAAATAATCGAATATCTTTAATTTCATATATGTTTGTCTTTGTTCTAGTAAATTATTATCAGAAACAAAAGCGCGTCGTGTACACCGCCCGTCACGGTGTGGATTGATAACCGATCTGTCGATTCGTCACAAATCATAAAAACTATAACATATACACACGATAGTTCACTTTATATAGGTACAACACTTATTTTACCTTTAACATAACTTTACGGCTTTTACCTTATTTTACCTTTACCTTACCTTTGTACCGCCGATTGAATGAAAAAAATAGTAATTAATGCCGACGTGAGAGCATTCTTCTGTGTTGTGAATGTATTCTCAACTATTTTTTGTCTTTTTTTTTATAGAAAAATCAAGCCTCTACAGTCGATGCAATTGAAAGATAAGAGCGAATTGATTCAAATATAAATTTGTATACATTTTTCTGAATTTAGAATGAAATTATAACCGCCTAATCAAAACCTATAGTATACTTCCCGTTGACCTACATTAACGAAATTGGCACGAAGTGAGAATTTACAATACAAAATTAGGAATATAATACGAAATATGAAAATTTATAGGAATTTGTACTTCCCTTATACCTATAATCCTGAAATTGTACGGCAAGATCGATGGACGAGCCCGACTCACACTTAACCGGTTTTTTATTTTAATTGATTAACGAACGCTTAAGTAGCCATACAGCCTAATATTCGATATCTACATCTATTATTATAAAGCAGTCAACACCGAGTGCCTAACTGAAATGGACATGCATTAAACACTATCAAATTATGTAAATGTAATTTACGCACCAAAAAATCGAATCGGCATTACACAATCTATAATCGATTAAAATATACGAGTTTAATGACAGAACTTCACTCGATCCATCGAAATGTGGCAACTCTAATAATCTAAGAACAACTCATATAAATGTTAATTGATGATTTAGGCATTTTATTTTTAAAAGACACGTTTGTAACTAGATACATCCAAATTACCTTTGATTTCTTTTATTTAGTGTCAAGACACTTCGTTCTACAAATCTACGTTTTCGGAAGATCGTTTATTTTTTCTTTCACTCATTTCAAATACTCCGAATGGGAACCGAACCCCCAACTTGTCCCGTTTACACTTTGTGCCCCTGCGCCATAACTGACTTCACCATATCATACATTTTTAGCGCATATTACATGGGCCCCCATTTTCTTATACCTATCTCTATCTTTATATATTATGTTTAAATTGAGTTTGCTCCAACAGCGAAATGTCACAACTGTCCCGACAGTCAATAAATAGCACGCGACGAAATAAAACATTTTTTTGATTATATTAATAGCATTTTTTATTTTAAATTAGCTATTAAAACAAATATATCATCTAGACATAATTTTTTTTTATCTAGACCGAAAGCGTAATAAACCAAACTCGGTCTAATTAGCAGGTTGTTAAACGAAACCAGATGTCACCCGTGAGAATGTTATGTTGGTAATAGGTCATCTAATAAATGGTTTTTTTTTTAATTAAAATAGAAACAGTTTTTTTTATTTCTTTGAAATTGCTGTGTGTTTGATTCCAGTCTCGGGGAAATTAATTATTTTCGTTTCAACGCTCCAAAGTTGTCCGTGTGACTGTAAAGCGAAGGTTAAGAGTTCGATTCTCACTCGGAAAAATGAAATATTTAATTCTTAACGGGAACGGAGTGTCTCAACACAAGGTTACATTCGCCCACTATACCCGCTATACAAATATATACAAGTAAGTTACAAATGCAAAATATTCCCATTGGCAGATAGTTGGCTAAAATTATTTAGTCTTTACAAGCGGCGGCAGCTTATTCGGAACTAGTTACGTCTCCGGCTTCGGTATTTTGATATTTGCAATTGAATCTAGACATCGTGTTGCGAAATTGTGTGCTAATAGAACGATCTGAAGATGATTGCGCATGCGCAGTAACGTGTTTAGTTAATATTATCTAGAGAACTAAAAATTTATGTTTGCTTCTGTTTGTATTTTATAAATTAATTATTGCATGTGTGTGGACGTAAGTGAAAAACAAGTGTGAGTTACGGGTGCGGGTTGGAATTTAAATTTGGGGAACTATTCATATTTATTATATTATATAGATATAGAACAGAATCAAAAAATCCGCAAAAAAATGTTTTATTGCTAGTCCTCTTTTTATAATTCTTACACACTAATTACATACCTAAATATTAATTCTTTGAAATTAATACAAAAGTCTTTAACAAAAGAGAGAAAAAAACGATTAAGGTAGGAATAGAAAACATAATATAGTTTTACCTAATGTAATGTAATTATATCAAAGTAATTAATATAAAATTTTATACTCTGAAAGGAACTTTTATTACCTTAATTATCTGTTATAATTTATTAACATATTATAAAGAATTATAACACATGTACGTCACAAAAAAAACACCTATACACTATCCCACGCATAGAAGAATAGACAGAGGTAATCTAGTTTTCTTTTCTTCTTTATGATGTCATTCTATGTCAAGAAATTAAAAATCATCACAAATTGAAATTTTATTTGAGTTATTTTACATTTTAGAAATATGGATTGGGCTTTCAATGTCTCTACTATAATGCAAAACTACTAAACAAAATGTCTATTCTATCAAAATGGATCCCGAATATTAATCGTATTAAATGCCGTACTACGTTGAAGTATTGACTGGACAAATTCAGTACAAGCTTTAAGAAAATAAATACGAGTTTATTTGAATGTAATATAGAGCTAGTGTTGAAACACTCCGTTCTCCACTATACGCAAGTGAAGAACGCAGTTATGAAAGCTGTGTCGTACAAGATTTGTTAATAAAGCTTTATTATAGAAGCTCAACCTTTACAGCTGTACTAATTCTCTCCACGAACACCGAATCAAAATACCAGGCATCGCCTTAAATGTCCAACGAACGCACCGCGATAAATGCTAACTCGGCTTACAAATAATCTGATTACCGAAGCAAACAATGTCACCGGCACACACTTGTTTTTCAATTAAATCATTTTGTATTTTTGTTTTGTGAAATTTACTATAAATAATTGTTTTTTTCTGTTTTATTATTTTGTAATAAATTCACAGTCTCACGATGGAGGATTTTTTTGGAGTTAGTTGGAATCATATAATTATACAATGAAAAAACATTTGAAAGTATTTTTTTTTTCAATTTCATACAGTAAGAAAATAGTGTCAAGACACTCTTTTCTCCGCTATCTGCGAGAAATTGAGACATTGCATATTTATACTAATGTAATGGAATTATTAAAATACGTTATTAATAATAAAAAACATTGTATTCCTGTAACTTCACTTTAATAATTTAGTATTAGGTACACATCGTATGTTAACCAACGAATGGTTTTATAAAAGAAAGTGAATATAGCAATTCCTTTGTACAGGCGAAAGCAGCTAGTGTTGTACCGATGCCTCCATCCCGGCGTGACCCCAGGTCGAGCTTTCTATGACCAACACTAGTAATTAATGGCAGACGGGACCAGAAAGCCGTCTTTCCGTTTACAAGCCGGTCTTGAATTACATTATTGAATAATTTTGTACGTAGGAATGCTTAAAAGTGGCAAGTTTATATCTATCTATACGTATTAAAAGGTAAGAAAACACATTTGTCAATTGTTAAGTGGACAAAAGAAAGAGTTATTATTACAATTGAATACTCAGGCCCGTATTTATAAACCGCTCTCAGATTTGAGATCGATCTTGAGACACCCTTTTAATCCATAAGTTGAAAACGGCATCTTAAGATTGATTTGAAAGTTGAGATCGGTTTATAAGTACGAGTTTTAATATGTATACAGTGTAATACATTTTTTTTATATTTAAATTAAAAAGTTTAAAACTTATACGTATTCATAATATTCATATTTAAGTCTTAATTTTGTACGCTCTAAAAGTAAATGATTTCTTTTTCAACTTTCATACATTGTTAACAACGGTTTCATACAACGGTATAATCTATTATAATATTTTTTTATACATTATAATACAATTCAAACTTATTGCTTAACTGGCTGAATATAGGTCTTGAAGGACTTGTATCCAGTGCAGGCATTTCTTAAAAAAATATATTCATTTGATTAACTTTTTTTTTTATAAATATGTTATCAAATATACAGGCAATTTTAAAAACTAAAATACAATTTAAACAAAAAACCAAATCCAAATAGACACTAAAATATTCGACAAAACCTGATACTAATTATGAAAATTAACATAGAATAATGATAAAAACCGTAATATACTTGCAGTATGAAGGAAATAATATAAATGTATGTATAATTAAAGAACCAACGCCATGTTTGATAATATTCTACTTCATAGTAAATTTGCTAGTACCGAAAATCATCAAAATAAATTGTTGTGAATTTTAATTATATAATAAAATTTAAGTGTTTAAGACAATTAAATCATTCATTCTTCTGAACGGGAATCGAACCCATAACCTAGGATGGGATTTACATACAGACGCTATCACAATGCGTCACGACGCGACGGCCTCTATCAACATTCTACGTTTTAGAATAATAAAGATATAAGAGGCCAGTCGTGGTGTAGTAAGACAAGTGTGCAACTGTAAGCGCCACAGGTTGTAGGTTCAAAATATTGAAGCAAATATTAAAAGCAAAGCGCGGCGTTAAGCTCCACCACACAACACACAATGCCTCTAGAATTTGGGGAAAAGTGGAGAACAGAAGAGCCCCTACCACTAGGTTCCCAGGATCCCTCTACCTTCTCTACTATGCGCGAGATACAGCCTGGAGCTAAAATAAGACATTTATTTAAAATAAATAACATTACTTAACTTTTTTATTTCAAATAAAAAAATCCCACCCAAAGAGATATCTCATACAACGAGAAATAAGTTTACTTAAAGCTTGTATGAAGCAATTAATCAATACTGCGTCTTTTATTATACTTTCTAATCTCAGATCCTTATAGAGTTTATATTAGACAGATGGACAGTGATAAGTGTCGAGGCCAGTCGTGGCACATGGCCACAAGTGTGTGTAGTTAACCCGACAGGTTGTGGGTTCGATCCCCACTTGAATAAATGAAGTATTTAATTAAATTTATATTTTTTATACTTGGTGTCGAGGTAAATGCAGCGTTGAGTTGCGCAACTCAACGCGCAATGCCTCCAGAATACGGTACTGTGTGAAAATGAATTTTTTTGATAAATGTTAATATGTAGGTACTTGTATTGCTCCTTTGCATTAAAAGTTTTAATGCATCTACTGGGAACCTAGTCTTAAGATACTCTGTTCCTATTAAGATTTCACCTAAATATTGCCTAGGTGCCAAGGCGAAAAAGTGAAAAAATATTAATAAATATTAATTCGAGTAATAATACCTCGAGTGGGGATCGAACCCACAACTGTCGTGATACAGTCACATCCTTGTGCCTCTGCGTTACGAAGGCAAGAAATGAAAAAGTCAAAATTTMCTATAYCWTTTTGCCACTCGCCATTGACAGGTTGTAWTAATCTTTATATTTATATTCTTTACGCAATTAAAACAGAGACATCTTCTAATAAATAAGAGAAGCCGTTTTCTTATTAAAAGCTGTTTTATCGTATGACTTTCTATTTACAGCGTCAATAAACCTAATATATAATCAAGTATGTAATTAACCATACAATCAGATATAAAGAGCTTTTGGTATCTTAGTACTTTTTTTTAAATAATTTCTTTAAAATCTGTAATGTCTTTAAAACAATGGCAATTAAGTCATGCCCTTAATGTGCACATACAGTTAACGCTTTAGTTTCTTAACCTTATTTAAATAATGATAATAATCTGCATTCCAATTAAGAAATATAAATAAACGTATAAATGCGCAAGCGCATACGCAAGTGTTCCACCGAAAAATTTTTGAATGAAACAAGTAAATCAACAAGAATCATTATACTTTCAGTGGCATATAGGTAATAGTTATGTATGAAACATTTACACGCAAGTAAAGGTCCATAACATTCATATTTTTTCAGGTTCACAGTAGATTTACCCTGGGAACCTAGTTTTACAAGCCTCCGTTCCCATTAAGACACTTCAGTTACCAATTTTCCGCTAAATTTTATAGTCATTGTGTACTTAGTGACAGAACTAAACCTTGAATGAGACTCGAATCTACAACCAGTCTATTTTACAGTCACACTTGTACTACTGCGCCACAACTGGTCCCAACACACATAAGGTGTATAAATTGAATAAATTCGACGTTGCATAACTGCATTCATGCACCAACTTGCTTGCATCTGAAAACGAAACTTAGTAAATATTTTAACTGATTAAGTTAAATTTCTAAGTAATATTCAAATTATGTTGTATTCTGTTGACCCGTCAAGACGACAGGTCACTCATCTTTGGACCGCTTAGACCAGTTTACTTCTAAGTCAATAACCAATGTGTGTTTAAAGTTTATACTTTGCTTGGTCTTTCACTTAGTAAGATTTGTTTTTTAGTGTCACTAACAGTGTAGGCAGAGAGAAACTATTATTAAGACACTCCGTTACCAATGGGTAACGATTGAAATGAAAATATATAAATATATATATTCTCTTCGAGTGGGAATCGAACTCACAACATGCCGCGTTTACAGTCACACTTTGTGCCACTACACCACCACTGGCCTCATTATTTGGAATGCCTTATGTATTTCTATAGACGATTATTAAATAACTTGTTTATGTGATTGGATTTCCAATATTTTAGTGCTACTAAAGCGAGAGTACTAAAGTTTTGTATAGAACATGAATTAATACATTAATTTATATGAGCTCAGTTTCGTTGTATGTTATCTTGCTACAAAAAATTCTGATAATAATTAAAACGAGGTAGTGCGACGTCACTGTATTTTTCATATTTTCATTTTGTCCATTACAATCTAAGGCCGTTGTAGCGCAGGGGCACAAACATGTGACTGTAAACGAGACAGTTATGGTTTCTTATAAATATTATTTTATATATAATATTAGTAGAATATATAATATTAATAGCATATCTTCGCTCTGGTATCAAGAGTGACCGGCCACTCAATACGCAATGCCTAAAAAATTCATCGGAAAGTAGGGAAGGGAGTGTCTTAACACTAAATTCTCTACCTACCCTGCTATATGCGGTATTCAGAGTGAAAAATATATAATCTCATCTATTTGCAATAACAACACAAATTTATAAACATGATTTAGAACCAATGCTTACTGACGCATCAACTTTGGTTCGGAGTATATATGAATAATATATACTTACATCCTTAAGAACTGATAACATCTTTTAACCTACAAGGAAATTAATTTCGTGATCGTGAGGTATCTGACTAATGGGTATATCTATCTACGTACCTGCTTACAAATATTCAAGATTATTATATGATAGATAATCTTGAAGTAGCTACATCCAATACCAGTTATTATGTTATGGCCTTGGATTTGTGTGCACAGCATTCCGTTAGTTTCTTTTTGTTTTAAAATTTTTATGCTATATCCCCCACATAGTAATGCAGGCAGAGGTAACTTGGGAACCTAGTGCTGGGTCACTCTGTTCCCATTAAGATTTCTATGCCCATTTCCCGCCGGCATTCTGGTACTCAACACCACGAGTTGCCCCTGCACTAGATAGAACAAAAAAACTATTAAATTTATCCTTACCCCGTGTGGGAATCGAACCACAACCTGTCGCATTTGCAGTATGTGACCTTAACTTAACATAGGATTTATTACCGCAATAATAACTACTTATATGCAATTGTTTTACTGTATTGTTGTAGATATCTCGGTTTTTCCTACACCGGAAATCCTTCAGATTTCATCAACGTCCAGTGTATTCTAATTAAATCATTTTAGAATTATATTACACAGTTATTTAATGATCTATTAAATTAACTATTAACTAAAATCTTAATGTAGATTATTAACAGTACTTCCTGTTGACTTTTTTAAACTAAACTGGATTTTGGCACGCACTCTGAGACATATTTTTATTATACTTTTTTTTTAACACGATAGTAACAATTAATAGATAAAGAATCTGAAGGCTTAACTTCATTAGGCACAAAATCTACTAAAAAGGTATTGTTATAAGTATAATAACAACTTTCCATTAAGAACTTTTTTATATTGCCATCATCTTACACACAATAAAAGGATAAATAATAAAAATAACTATTATTTTTATTTGTTTCTATGTGTATAATAACGTTTATATTGAGGTAAAATCTGGCAACACTGGTGCCTTATGTTTAATTTAATTAATTATACACATTCAATCAAAGCAATCAACATATTAAATAAAACAATTAATAAATATAACAAACAAATAAAACCTTTCATAACATCTTCATACAAAATTAAATAATTAACACTTAATTGTATAATCGACCAAAACAATAACATTGTAAAGAATCTGAACACAATTCACAGTAACTGTGAAACTTTTACTTTTAAAAAGGAACTAATTATAACAAATGAATTGAATAATAGAGAGGTTGTTATTATGTCAGGGGCAGTAGGCGCGGTGGGTGGAGTTCTTCATTCATGACTACATTTATTTAAATTTATATTTTCATTTGTTTGATCTGGTGTCGTCGCAAAGCCCGGCGTTCAGTTCCACCACTCAGCACCCAATGCCTCCAGAGTTTGACCGAAAATCTGGAATGGAGTCAAAGTCTAAATCTAATAATTTTATACAAAATAAGAAGTTACATGCTTCATTTTATGAACGTCAATCAATTTACCACCAGTTCACTAATATCAGCCCTGGAAAAGAACCGGCAGAAGAAACTCGGTGGGACTCTCTTTTCTTTTTAAATCAATTTTATACAAATACATATTTAATTATTTGTGTCTGTCTGTCTTAACACTAGGTTCCCTCTGACTTTCCTGCATTATGCGGATTACAGCGTGAAGCTTATTAATTTTTTTTCTTAGTTTTAATTGAATAATAGAAGGTGTTATTGTGTCAGGGGCAATAGGCGCGGTGGGTGGAGTTCTTTGTTCATCACTGTAAGTAGGTACATTGTGCACGAAAAACCTGACCTCGTTAAAGTGAACGATTAATTGTGGAATTTGTGAAAAAAAAATCAGTTACATCCGCTTGTCAGTTATTCTTAGTTGTTTATTGTATTTGTTTATTTGTAAATATTATTTTTTTCAGATTCATTATGTATCCCGCATGTAGGGTAGTAGGGTAGTCAGAGGGAGAGTACTAAGACATTCAGCACTCCACTTTCCGCTGAATTCTGGAGTCATTGCATGTTGCTCCACACCAGAGCGAAGAAATGGAAATGTTAAATTTCATTTTCCTTGTGTGGGAGATGGACTCACAGCCTGTCACGTTCACAAACACATCCTTGTGCTCCTGCGCCGCGATCATCGAGATCAAATCTGTTTAAATATATAAAACTGACCAATCATCTTGAAAGAATACATATGTTTTTTTTATTAAATAACAAAACATAGACTTGGCAAACAAAATATATTCTGTATTATACGTGAGTTATTCAATATCGTATAAAAAACTCTATTAACATTTAATAGATTGGAATCAGTAAAAATAACAGTCAGTCAAAATTAAATATCACAACACTGAAACTGAGCTCCATTACCCAAGTTTTTGGTGACGAACTCAAGACTGCAATTTCCAGAACAGCTATTTATTTTGTTCATATACGTGCACCTCGCACTTGACGTGGAAATTAAGCGGTAAAACACTCGGTTTATTTTAATGCCCCTGGAAAATTACATGCACATAACTATAAAGTTCGTGGCCGCTGCGGCGTAACGGCATAGCGTCTTACTGTAAACGCGATGGTTGTGGGTTCGATTCCCAATCATGAGAATAAAAATTACTACGTTGAGTTCCACCACTCAACACTAAATACTTATGATGCGGGTGTTGCTTGGGGAACGTATCTAACGGCTTAACAATAGGTTCCCCCAGCTAATCTCGAATGTGCAAGAAAAAAGTATACATTTCTCGTGTGGTAATCGAACCCAGAAACATCAAATGAATTTAAATCATTAATAACGTTCATATTACTGTTAATATTTACATAATATGGCACTCTTTCCAATATGTCGTAAACTATAAGCGGAATTACTATTTCTACAAACATTATAATTATTTTTATCGTTCGAAATCAACATAAATAGTTTTCGTATGTTACGTACACAAATTTAATTTCAATTTTAATGAAATCACGCAATTCCATTTGCGAAGTAGCCGCCATTAAAGAAATGTATTTTATAAACAATTTATTTTTTAATTTTTTAATAGATATATAATAGCAATGAATCTCGTAATTTGTTTATATAAATAAAAAGACTATTAATATACCTAAGTGTATTGCAAAGATATTAAGATTAATTTTAGATTCAAATTTGATTAAAATATGTGTTACAAAATAGCTACATATGCTGCTAATATAACAAGATCGCTGTATTGGAGAGTTAAGACGCAGTGACACAAGCGTGTAACTGGAAAGGCGACGGTCGTGGGTTTGTCACTAGGAGAAATGTGTTATTTATTTATTTCTTCAGTCTTGTAATACGTCAAAGTATTTCGATAATTAGGCGGAAAATGGGGTACAAAATGTCTTAGCACTAGGACTTATAAAGAAATTATTGCCAATATGATAAAATTTAATAATATTTTAATCTTATTTTACCTAATTTATAGAAAGGAGTCACTAAGTCCCATGCCTTCCGGTAATATTAATATTTATATGGAAATATATTTTCAAAATGTAACTATATTATAATCACAAGAGTTAACACTATGAAATAAAATAGTACATAAGTATATATTTCTCACGATAATATCGGCGTCACGTCGGCCTTATTGTACTTTGAATTAATATTTCAAATGATAACATATTGTAATATTGTGAAAAAGTGTATGAAAATTACAACTAAATTTGCAATTCCGTATCTAATTAAATCTAATTATTCTTTCATATAAATATTTAATAAACTTAATGAATCCTAATTAAGTATTTAAAAAAACAAAAAGCAAAACACCGTTTCCGCCATTGTTGTAAATTGTAATGAATAGAACACAAATGTCAAATTGTTTTTTTTTTAAACGCTCATTAAAAACATTGGTCATTGAACGCGTTATATAAGGATATCTTAAACTAGTTTTTTTTTTTAATTTTCAAATAGATGTTACATCAAATAAATTGTATCGGACCGTTTTACGTGCTTTAATTAACACGAGTATCTCAGTTACCGTTACATATATTAGTAAATATAATTTCGTATTTTACACTATCTACGAATAATGACTTTTTATAATCAAATGTTAATGAACAAGTAGGTTTGGTATTTCCAGAAATAATTATATTTACGACCACGTTGTAAATATATCACTCTCGAGTTAACTAATTTGATACATTTAAAAAAGTTTTTTGCACTACTTTAATGTCTTCACTTGAGATCTTTTTTTTTTGTGTTTTTTAGCTTCACTCTTCATTCCACGCATAGGAGATAACGATAAGACACTCCGTTTCGTAAACACCGTGCTTTGTCCGGTTGCCAGAGCGAGGAAATAAAAATAATATTAAACAATAAAATTTGAAAATACTTTTTGATTTTCAATTTTTATTTTAAAGAGAGACATACCATTCGGATGTACCCCAAATCTTATAGTCTAATCTGTCGTAAGTGTCTTGTTATATTGTCTACGTGTATCCCACTACATAATAGAAAAGTCAAAGTTATGATTCTATGCCGCGTCACTTTACCTACTTAGTGTAGGCGTGGCCTAAACGACCAATAAACTGTAGCGGTTAGGTCTAATGCCATTAGCTTTAGCATACATAAAAAAAAACTAAAGTCACTTTGCGTGTAAAAATAATCAAAAACAAATTTTATATAAAAATATCGATAACAAAAACTATAAAATTAGATAATTACTGAAATAATAGATTCTTATGCACAGGAAACAGATTTCAAAAATTAAACGTTTAGTAGTTAATTAGATGAAATTTGGAAATTACATGAATCGACTTCCTTTTTATTCGCGTGTTAAAATTTAAATCATTCAATGTGTTGCGTGGCGCTGGTACTGCTACCACGTTTAATTTGGCCGCAGGATAATATTATTAATGTTAAAATATCCTGCAATCACCCTTCGTGAATATGTTTATCGGCTTGCAGCGCAACGGGCAGCTGCGTTTTTAAAGATTCCAAAATTTGCATACGTGAACGGACCTCTAGCACGCGAGCCGAAATTAATTAAAATATAAATATATTAAATTTAATATATTATCATATTTAACGATCTTCCTCTTAACTCTTGGTTTTTATAACTCGCTATTTGAAGAAATTCTCATCGCTAATGCTACAGTTTGAAAAAAATATGCAATAGATTCTAATGTAAATGTGTTAATGAAGTAATTAAAATGATGTCATATTTAATAAAAGGTCAATCATATAATTCATTCTAAATGCAATTGGTACAATAATTTAAAAAAATTCTATAAAAGTCTATAAAAAATAAAAACATTAATTTACACATAACTTTATATAATTATTCTTTGAATAATGCATTATAAATAATAATGTTTTAGCGTCCTATTATGTGAAATTATTTAGATAATTACACACAGAAAATAAAAAAAAAATCTTCTAAAATCGGAAACGCAAAAAATACCAAATTCTATAACTATTCAAAACACAGCAATTGATAACAAGCCGCATCTAAGATTTTTTTTTTTTAATCCTATCTTACTACGAGCACGTGTGCGAGGGGCGAGGGGCGCAGGGGGGGCCGGGGGCAGTCGGCAGATGTGCCTCTCAGCGCCATCTAGCGTCGCCCCCTCCCGCCAGGTGCGCGGCCCGCACCGCCGCCGCCGCCCGCCCTCAGCCCTCAGTCCGCCGTCACGCACCGCCGCGATCGCACGTCCGTACGCCTCTCTAAACACACGCCGGCAACGCGCGCGAATCACGTATACTGTACGCCGTAGTGACACCGTAGTGTTTTGTGACTTAGTGTTAACTTAGTGGAATGCATGTGATGGATTTAGCAGCTGTAGACTGCTGACGGGTGCCAGGTCCCGTGTATGCTCAGGCGCCGGTAGTGGACGCGCCAGCATGCGCGCCCAAACGGTGCTCATCGCCCTCTTCGGGTTTCTGCCCCAGGTACTGCGAAAACCACGCTCAAACCCTAATTCCTAGTTTGTTTACGATATCCTAACCCTACGACAGTAGTCGACGCTTGCGAACTGAAGCTAGCTTTGCAAGAGACTGTCCGTACCGTCACGACACTCACTTTCCCACGGACGCTGCTCTAGGCCCTAGATCGTCCAGGATAGGGGGGTGTAGGTTAGATGAGTCGTGACCGGGCCCGAGCCAGTCCACAGCGCCTGTGTGTGCACGTTTCGAGCAAACATACTTAGTGCATAGTTGTAAAGAAAGTTCAGGTTTTAATACGGACGCGGGGTCAGCTAGGTCGCGAGCCTCTTCGTTTAAAATTAGATGCATACCGAGGCTTCGAGATGAAGTCCATTCCTAAAAGGACTAATCTGAAGCACGGACGGGAATAGCATCAGACATGTCGATGTTAAAATTGAATACGTATTTCAGACTTAAAGTTAATTTCTATCTAATGGTACATAAGAAACAATTTTACACTATTCAATTATTATTTCAAAGTCGTAATAAATGTCAAAGAATATAATCTATAACGTGATGAAGGTCGGTGCCCTAAGAACGGTCAAGGTTTACTCCATACTAAGGGATGTAATTATTTGCAAATGATTACACGAAAATTTACTTACACAATATTTACACAAACTAAAGATTTGTTTTACTTACAAATATAAATTTTCTTTCTAATTGTAATATACATACATACATACATATTCTTATAATATAGTAAATTCAGTTAACAAGGTAGATTAAAACTCAGTAGAAGTTATAAAGGCAAGAACAGTAAACCTACAGATATTTATTTTCATTACATACTAACTGATCGTAACTCTATTACTCGTAACAACTTAGCCGCCAAGTTAATTTACGACACAAATAAACAGATAAAAAAAACCGAAATAACCAATTGTCAAATAAAATCAATATTATGATTCTCTTTCCTTAGTAACCATTGTTTAAGTATTGTGGGGTCCCCATAGAAACTTAAGATAATAAATAAATCAGCTTCACGCTGTATCCCGCGCACAGCAGGTCAGACAGAGGGAATCTAGTGTTAAGATATTCCATTCCCTACTTTACGCCGAATTTTTTCGAAGTGTTGCGTGTTAAGTGGCGGAACTCAACACCGGGTTTTGTCATAGTGCCAGAGCAGAGAAATGAAAACATTAATAAATATTCATTAATTGTGAGTGGGTATCAAATCCACAACCTTCCATTGCAGTCACATCCTTGTGCCTTTGCGCCACGACGACTAGTTAGTTAATACTATACTTGAATCCAATGCGCTTGCGCATACGAACTATTACTTTATTATATTAATATGTTCGCGTACATACCGTTATTACAAACACAAACACACCTTATAGATACATACATATATTATAAAACTTGACTCTGTAACCGGTGTGCTGAGAACGATCTTGAGCTATCGTGTGATTTTCGTGCACTTTCCGTTGCTCTTTTTTTTATACGATGTAGTACAATTATCCGAATGCAACCATTACCAAGGTACGTATTACTGTGATCGAGTAAAAAACTCTAGTTTGTAATTCAATTTGTTACGCTTTTTTACTTAAATAGTGAAGAGAAAAAGTTGAGTTAATTACGAAATAATTTGTTCACTTCTTTACTTCGTTAATTCTCTTTTGCTATCTCAATGAAGAACAATTGATATTTTTTTTTTACAATATAATTAAATTAAATGTTCAGACAGCAAGCGTTAGAGAAAATATCTTAAGATACAGAGAAACATAACAAAGTCCCATAATAATCGAAAAGTTAGGTTTTTACTAATATGAAAAACCAGCATTCGTCGACTGGTTTGTCCTGTCCGCTGCCAGTGCTGTACGTGCGGTGGTGCACTGATATAATTGTCCCGATCCTCTCATTCTTGTGAACCCAGTACATCCGGAGGAATCAATCGCATTCTTGTTCTTGTGCCACGTGCATATTTATAAGGATACACGACTGTAGACGACAGGTCGTGGATTTCATTCCCAGTGGAAAAAATGAATTATTTGTAATTTGAAAATTGGAAACGGAAGTGTCTTAATGGGAACAGAGTGTTACACCAGGTTAGCCTACCCTGCCATACAAGGGATAGAGCGTGAAACTAAAAAAAAAAATTTATCCGGCTGCGCCAAATCGCGTGATACCATTTGATCCATCCAACAACCATCGGAAACACGTCTGTCTGTCTTAAACCGCAACCGAATAATCTCAATTTCCATTTATTATAAATAATTCGACGAAGCGAAGGTTGAGTTCGTTCGCATCCCCAATTATTGATAGAGGTTAACTTAAGCGGCCACAACTCGATATTTAAAAAAAAAACAAATGTTTAAAAGAGGCACAAGTTGTGGGTTCGATGCCTACTCGAGAAAGTGAAATATTTAATATTTTTTTATTTGTTCGCTCCGGTGTCGAGGTGAAGCTGGTCCTCAAATGGCCGGCAATAGTATTTTTGTCGGTTTGCGACATTGCTGTATTAATATCGAGATTGTTCGGTTGCCTGTCGGCTATCTAGGACATGCATGTCAGCTCGCATGGAACGTAGCAGGTAATAAGTATTAGTTGCGTACGATTCGTGATATAATCATTTATATTTCTTAAACTGTTACCAGTCGTGGCGCTAAGTGTGACTGTAAACGCGACTGGTTGTGGGTTCGATACCCACTCGAAGAAATTATTTAATATTTATAATTTTTTCGCTCTAATGTCGAGCGCGTTGAGTTCCGCCACTCAACACACAATACCTCCAAAATTCGTGTCTTAACACTGGATCACTCTGCCAACTCTGCTATGTGCGGGATACAGCGTGAAGCTGATTAGATTTTTTTAAATATATATTTTTACTTAGTATTTTTAATATGTGTCCGCTCGGCCCACATTGCAAGCAGGTGCTACATTAATGGCTACTCTTAAGAACCCTAACATCTGCTTTTTTTCCATAAATGACTTGCATACAAATTTGAACTGAATGTGTTGAGGAGTAGAGTTCATTTTCCGGACAAAATTTACACAAGTTTTGGTACAATAACTTAATTGGCATGTTTATTGCCCAAATCGGTATAATAAAAATACAGTTATTTGAGGCTAGATATCAAAAAGGCGAAAGCGCTCGCGCATGACTGTATGTCTCCAAATGTCAGCTTGTGACGTTGAAATTGCGATTGTAAGTAAAAATATTTAATGTGACTATTTAGAGTTCTCCCACATTTTATAAGAACTTGATTTCTCAACAGAAGTACCAGGTATTATGTTAATAAGCAAGGTGGATAAGACCGAGCAATTTCCTCCCCAAATTTTCCACAAAAATACAATAATAATTAATCGTCACATGTCACGCTGGTACACAATAAGCATATAAGTATGTGAAGGTATTTAACCCTGTTATAATTTGGTCCATTGTCCAAACGGTTTTTGTTCTATGTGAACCAACTCAATTATAAGAAAACTCATACGAAATCTGTGTATAATCGTCGGTTTTTAACGTTTGTTAACTATGTGAAATTTCAGCTTTTCGTCTCATTGTATGACGGGGAGCTTATAATGACCGATTGTGAGTCTACGTCATCTTGAGTTACGATCTGATTATCCAATCTGACCATTATTTTACCATATTCCATTCAGTATAGAGTATAGCGTTACAACACAAGTATTACATATTGTTAAAATTTTAAATACACCTCCCTCTAGTTGTAAATGCGATTTTCAACTGGTGGAAAACAAATATTTGTTATTTTCGTTTCGCTCTGATATCGAGATATAACGCGGCGTTGAGTTGCGCAACTCGAAAAGTGGAGAGTAGAGTGTCTTAGAACTACACCAAAAAAACAATAGATAGTATTTCAATCGCATGCATCTCTCTCACTACTTGATCTTCGTATCTGTTAGACAAACATTGACAAATGACAAATCCATTACGCCTCCGAGGCGGCAGTCACGCTTCATTGTGTTCAACCAGCACCGTCTGTCTCCTTTACGACCATCGTATTTAAAACAATTTTTATTAATTTATTATTCTTTTCTTTTCTGTCTTACTCAGCTTCACGCTGTATCCCGTACTCAGCAGAATAGACAGAGGGACAGAGACACTCCGTTCCCCACTTTCCGCCGAATTCTGCCATTAATTGTCTTTCTTTAATGTGTATTTTCTTTTCAACCCCGACCGGACGCGATTCGATTCTCGACGAAGGCAAAAAACCAATATGGCGGACAGGATTATTGATCAGACTGCGCAATGTCGCCGAACTGGATGTTTAGGGATGTTATTATGCATTATTTATCAACACGCGCATAGCTCGGCCCGTACCTCGAATTAAACAATCGGCACTAACCACTTACATTTGTTATTTGTCCTGACTTTTATCGTCTAATAAAAACAAAACTTCACGCTCTATCCCGCACATATAAGAGAGAGGCAACCTAGTGTTAAGACACTCCGATCCTCACTTTCCGCTGATTCCACTTTGTCATAAATTTAAATAACTATTTCATTGAGTTGGGATCGAAGCTACAACCAGTTGCGTTTACAGTCGCACACTTGAGCCCCTGCGCCACGACTGGCCTCAATCTACCATTTAAGTTTCACCAATTTTGTAATATTTCTGACACCCAATATATAAGTTACGTAAAGTTCTATTGTTTAGCGTCTTGTGAATATTATTCAATTTGTGAATGTGTCAATTGGTGCCTTCTGCAACGCTTCAGACTCTAAGAGATGAGACCTGACGTGGGATGGAAGTAAAGGTCGAAAGATATTAGCTACATATATATAAACTTCAACATTAATAAATCTGGCCTCGTAGAAAAATATCTTAAATTATTATACTATTATATCGTATTATTTATGTACTGTAACATAAGTAGGCTCTTTTAAAGTGTAATTTTAAAACAATCTTTGGAAACAGGGCTATTAAAGTAACAAACAGCCACAACTATTAAGGCACTTTATAGTGACGATCAAGTAAAGCTAATGTCGAGATGCACGCAATTCGCCTCCCAATTGTCAAGGCAAATTGTTAATTTAATATTATATATATATATATACATATATATACTAAAATATATAATAAAATTCAGAGTTTAAAGAGGTTTTTTTAATCCATTATTTAGTCGAAGCGTTTTCAATCATTAAAATTCTTCTGTACTACAAACGATTTTAATAAGTTCCGTTCCGCCAGTTACGCCGCATCCCAGAGAGGTTCACACGTACAAACCCAATAACAATCCAACTCGGATCTGGTTTACGATACAACACGAATTCACTCTCATCCTATAATAATATCATAGCGTACACCGCCGCACGATATCTCAATTCTCTTGGGCAACGCTTAAATAACCGCAAAATACCTCATTATTCGTCTTCCATATACGTTCTAGACAATACGCTTGGAACGTACCCATTACCCTTGGATGCTGCGTCCATTTTTCGCTATTAGATTGCATGTTTCTTTTATCCTGACGCAGGCAGCTGCCAGGAATTAGTCGTCGCACAAAGACATTGCAACTTTTGTCGTGTCGAACGTCGATTTCTGATCGTTTTCTTTGTTTCGTTCCCTTTAAGATTTCTTCGTTCATTTTCTTGGTACAATTGGAAACTGTAAGAACATATCTATTGTTGCATTCTCAAATTTTACCCTCTCTTGTATTATATATGACTTATAATTCATCAATTATCTACAGTTGAAATGGTTTAACGTTAAATCTATATAAGTTCAAGCGATATTATCGAGGGCCAAAAAAAAAAAATCATACCAAGTAAGTCCAAAATATAAATTTCCATTTGTGATTTTGATGCAATGGCCACATCGTCGCGCTATTAAAAGATAAGACAAGACAAGACTGTCTGTGTGTTTATTATAGCACATTTTGCGTGTGTATAACGATCCAGATGAAAAACATTCCCCAGTGTTTCATTATTATTTGAGATATTTTTAGACATCGCCCAACCTGACTGCTGGAACAAGTGTTTACTCTCCTGTATACAATGCTGTTCGTGTAATGGCTCCTTAATTGGATCATACAATTTTTTTATTTAAATATTCCAAAGTCACCGTAATTAATTATTTTCTACTTGGAAATAATTTTAGATGTGAAATAATCAGTGTTCCTAAAATATGAATTAAAAATATGGCGATCGATATTTATAGAGAGAACCTGGTGATTGAAATTGTTAACACACGATATATTAAAGAATAGAGCGAGATAGACGATTAGGTGTTCAAAATCAATTTGGTATCGAGACCTGCGCCGGCGCAATTAATGTTACATGCCAGTGTTACTTTCCATTTAAAACGGATAAAAAAACAATATTGATGTTCACGATTCTAACGTCCGATGCATTAAAGCAAGTGAAATAAATTAGTTACAAATATATATGTACTTGTTTGATTCATTGCTAGATGGATTAAGTTAAAGTTTTCGAAATTTCTCACAGATATAACTGTTTCTTCTTCTTTATTTAAAGAATGATATTATTATATGATTTTTTGTATTATTTTGTTTTAAATAATGAACAAGAAGTTACTTAGCATTTTTTAAAACTATAATGAGTAAGTTTTTCATAGCGTTAAAACGCCTCAAGACATTGTTTTATAACTTACACGGTAGTAAATAAGTATTATTTAATGATCGAGCAGTAGTGCGCTTGAGGCAAAACGTATCTCATATAACAAAACTCCTTTTAAACATTATAATTTGATTTTCTTTCATAGACTTGGTGGAGTAGAATCCATGGGATCTTCTTTTACATAATTAATTTTGATAATTCTATGCTACTATGCGTTTGATAAACAATCCATCAACTTCGATAAAAAAAGGGGGATGTTTAGAGTGGCAGTGTGTTTTTTATGTTCCGCTCCTACCTGGCGTTTACCACGTGGATGTTATACTCTGTCCCGTTCTAATGTTTTCAATGGAACGGGACAGATATATGTTTTGCGCGTTCAGAAACAACCCCCTATCAACTTGACAGGAAGTTGGTAGAAATCTGGTCTTTTTTTACATAGCGCTTTGTTTAGTTTTGTGGTTATTTTTTTATATTAATACATTTAAAAAAAGATCTACCATCTCTAGATAAGACATCATTTGAAAGCTTCATTGTTCCTTATTTGCTTTCTTTTGTAAACTTTTGACAAGTTCAGCGTTGAAGTTCACAGTGCGTGGGAAGTTTTAATTGTTCGTACTGTACGAGGATGGTTATTATTTAACGTTAATTATTATATTAATTGTCGTATAATGTCGTCTAATAGATTAATTAATACTAAAACACACTGTACATATTATAATAATACCATCTACAAGTTGGGGCTGTCGTGGTGTCGGGTAACAAAGCGTGCGAATGTAACGCGATGGTTGTGAGTTCGATCCACACTCGTGGGGATTGAATATATTATTTTTTTAGCTCTGTGACGCAAACGCAGCGTGTCTTAACTAGGTTCCCTCTGCCTGATTTATCATATGCGGGATACAGCGTGAAGCGTGAAGGCAAAAAAAATGCAATAGATTTAAACATTAATAGCGAAAGTGAACAACAGGAAATTACAACACATTATTTTCGCGTTATATACACAAACGCCATTACACAATGAAATAGTTATAAATCGTAATGACGAAGTGCTATTTGTATAACGATTTAGTGTATATCACACATTATATAGAATCGGACAGCTAGCTGACTGTTAGTACTTACAGTAATGATTCAAAGAGACACGATCGCTTCCAAGCTCACCACTTCCTTCCGATGCCGTATAATTACTTACGGACGTCTACTTTCCAAATTTAAGGAAATGGCACTTCTTTAAAAAAAACATCTTTGAGACTTACTTTTTAATTTCTCGTGGATGGCGTTATTAGAACTGGATCAAATTGAAATTTAACCACACGGAAAGCACCAGCTTTCAAATAAAAAAAATTATCATCAAACACAAACTGACAAACTTTTCAAAAAAAAACAGTTGAATTGAGAACCTCCTTTAACAGAAGTCGGATAAAAAGTAAAATATCTTGTAAATTTGCTTAAGTTAGTTTAAACTTGTGACGATTCTACTCAGCAGTCTATAATGAATTATTGAATTAAAGCTAGTTTTAATCCCACATGCGTCGCTGCCAACTGCGCATTCTTTCATTTTATACAAGGGTTGCCACCCTAGAGGGCAGTGCGCTATTATTATTTATATGACAAAAAAACAATACAAGCCATTCAACTTATTTAACGTCTACGTATCTGTCAACGCTAAATAGATTCTTAAAAAACATGTCTAACACAAAAAATATCACTTAAAACAAAGCTGGGGGGCTTGTAAAAACTATGACAGTTTTATACAAGTAAATATTAATTTTTAAAATCCTCTCAAACAAACGTAAGTCGACGTTCGATTCGAGTTAGGGTTGTCACGGTCACCCCATGTGTGCACTGCCAACCCCAATATTAAGCGACCTACATAACTGTCCGGCGGAACCGTTAATGTCTCAACGGGACTGATCTCTCGGACAGTTGTGCAAATAATTTATTTTTAGAATTATATCTTATTCGGTGTCGAAACTTATATTGCTATTTACTTTTGTTTCCATATAAAGACTCATAGAATTTATTAGATACTTAAAATAATTATGTATTTAAATTATTTTTTTCTATTTCAGGTGCTGACGTCTGGTTCCTTCGAACTTAGGATAAAAAGTTTTACGAACTCATTGGGTAGGTTAAGTAGTGGCCAGTGCTGTGATGGTTCGTCAAGTAGTGAAGCGCCGTGTTTGGCGCCGTGCAGGACTAAATTCCGAGTGTGCCTCAAAATTTATCAAGCAAACATTGATACAACATCACCGTGTACGTTCGGTGACATCACTACTCCAGTGCTCGGAGGAAACTCCTTGGATGTGCCGAATCTTAACGTGGAAGGATTCACCAATCCTATCGTCTTTCCCTTCGACTTTACGTGGCCGGTAAGTGTTAATTTATTCTCTATATAACAAGATATTGTTTTTGATTTGATTGATGGACTGCCAGTAACCACTTCTCATTCTAAATATTAAATCTTACATTCACGTTGATCAAGCTCACGCTCTCAAATGAAACGCTCAATAAAAACGTCGTATTCGTTTTGTACTTGGAGTAAAATCGATATATCATTAAAGAAATATTAAGTAGCAACCCTACATCAATAAATCAAAATCGATGTTGGTAAGAAATTCGAATAATCCACACCAGTTGGCGTCTCAGCTAGTAAATAATAGAAGAAAAAAAAAAGAAATTACGAGATTCGATATTCAAATTTGACAGAAGCGATGACGATAAGAATACTTGATGGTTTAACGAGTCGCCGCGTGGGACGGTAACAGCGTTCTGTGGTTCATATTTAATTAATTATGAAGTCGGGTTTATGTTGGAGCTATTCAAATAGTATTAAACGTATCTACCTGGTGGTTGGTCCTCATCGTGCTTTCTGATGATAACGCGAGTGCCAGAGGCCGGCACGGATCGTGATCCGATATTACAATTATCTATTATTTGCGAATCAAATGTAACAGATATCTTATTTCCATCTTAGTTACTTCTCCACTTGCGTGAACTGTCTTCGGTTTACACTGTTTCCGTATACTCGAGAATTGGAGAGCTATTTGTGTTTTATTTAGCGGCCCACTTCAAATGTCATGCCGTCTCGTAATGTTTGAGCAAACAAACTCCCATGCCGCTTGCACAAGTCCGACCATCTGGAGAAACGTGTCATTTGGTAACTTAACAGGTATGAGGATGAGAGGCCGTAGATGAAATTCTAAACTTTTTTTTTTATTCCCAACCGTCGATATGCGTCCGGTTCCTTTTCTGCCAGTATCATTCCATGTGAATTGGCGTTAAATTGGAGCTTCCTGTTTAATTTCCACATAGAGTTTACTATTGTCAGACATTGTGACATGCGATCAATTGAGCGAAAGTGACGCGTAACAATCCTCTGGCGAGCTTGTGACAGGTTAAGCTTTGAGAGAGAGAGAACTGTCGAATTTATGCCATATGCCGCGTTTATCTCACTTGATAGGAATTCGACATCTACCACATGCCCATCCATATGCCATCAGTAAACAAGGCTTAGGTACGCGAAGTCGTGACCTTTACAAGTCATGTTATACTTGGGTGCGCTGCATTTAAATTAAATAATCTTCCATAGACTATATTAGCTGTTTTTTCGCAATGAGGTCATCGAAGAACCGCCGTTTACATGAGCCATAACGTTCATATGAATAAATATTATTTACTGCATAAATACCAACTTTGTATGATTTTTTTTAATAAAAAAAAGTTTTAGAATACTGATATATTACATGTTAATTAATTATTAATAAATATATGTTGCTATAAGTAATTATGAAGCTCGGGTCAGTGGCCAGCATCACAATATTTTGAAACATGACGCCGTGGTCGTCCCGCAGGCGGAGCTGTAACGGTTGTACTCGTGTTACCTGGAGTAGTCAACTTTGTCGCCACCGTACACCAACTTCATCTTGATCCCATGAAACAAATCGACCTCAGAGCCCGCATGGAGAGATCTGACCCTCCCGATAATAGGTCACAAGTAATATTAATATTACTGACAACATTGAACAGTAAAATTACAAGCAAAGCGGCGCGCGAGTTAACGACCCATAGAAACTATTTATTATAACAACGTTTAGAGAAAGATGGCTCACTCGAAAAGAAACTCATTTGTATTCACAGCTAGAGCGTCATTTATTTTACTTTAAACAATTTGTGTTTGTAAATCACAAGTTCTATCGGGCACGGATGTGACTAACGCCGTGGACCGGATTAAAACAAATATTACATGTACATGCAAAAACTTGTTATTTTACATTTTTTATATACAATGAATGGTTAGAAATTATATATCGTGGGGGGGAGGGGGGTAGCGGCCTTTAGAGGGTGTGAACCTCGCGACGACATGAACGGGTTCATTCATTCCATGTGAAGGGGAGACCGTTACGAGTTTGCGACAACGTTCTTGTTGAAACGAAAAAAACACATGGAAATCCACAAATAGAAATTCAAAATGCACCTGCTGTACTACATGATGTTTTCTTGAGATACATTTGAACACCTTTATAATAAACTGGCCGTGAACTATACTTTTTATGGGCAAACATAGATCCGTATTGCTTCAGAATATCACTTTAAGGTTCCATTGTTAAATGTTATCATAGTAGATTGTCTTCATCTCAGATTCTTTGAATACAACCTATCAAATGATTAATTACACACAAATTAAACATCAGTTATTTTATATTCGATAAATAACTCGGATATCCCTGGGAACATAATTTTGTTTTGGCAAGTCACTTTCCCACAAAACTTAAGAAGGTCGGCCACGTCTTACAATAACAAGGCGATGGTACAGTATGAATTCGAGCGAATGATTTTTTTTTTTTATTTTACCGTCTCTTTTAATGGCAGAATAAACATTAAAAAAAAAAGGTCTTAAGGAAATATAAATTATGACTGACTGACTGACTGCCTTTACAATTGATTTCTAAATGACTTTCCAATACTTCGGTGACAAGTTTATTTTTAAAACCAATGGTCCCGGAAGGACATTAATTAATGTGGCATGAGTGGCCGACTACATCGTGAGCTTTATAATTTTTAGTGTAGATCATAGACAAGAACTATCATAGTTTTGTTTAATATAACTAAAAAATTAGACATTTACTATGGATGATTATTATACATTTTTTTTTTCTAGCATTTTTGTTTGTTATATATTTATTTCCTTGTTCGTGATCTATGTTAGCCATCCATGTAACGCGTCAGTTTCTAATAATTAACAATTAATATGTAACAAATAATTAGATTTCTAATGAGAAATCAAATTAATATGTTATAATCGCAAGTGGAAGCCGCACTTGATTAATGCATTTATGTCATAATGTGAAGAAACACGCTTCTTTATTGTGGAGCAAGTAGACTAAGCAACGGCGTAACTAATTCTAGAGATTGTTACTTATTTTGCATGTTTCGACAATGGTTTCACGCTCTGAATGTTTGGAAAAATTTAAATGAAAGTAGCATCTCCTGAGACGATGTCGACATATATTTAATATATGTGGATACTCGGCGTACGGTATGTTACTTCGCGGAAATTAACTCTGCTTTGACGTTATACACGATCAAGAGGCGTTGTCACGTGCGGCCTATGGCCACTCATTAGAAAGCAATTAAAAATCTGTGCGTACGGTATGTCATAAACTGTGTGTCGCCCTGGTGAATCTTCACATCGAAATGTGGGCGCCACGAAAATAAAGTAATTGCTATTGAATTACAATCGGTTAGCATATCCGGCATTACTATTCTGTTCGCGACACGGCCATTACATAAGTCTGCAGTCGTTTAGTATGAAAAAAAAAAATTCAAACGCAAACCATCATCATCATCATCATCAGATCTTCGGCTTATTACTATATAATTTGAAAGCGTAACGCGATATGTGAACCCCTCGTAACCTCGTGTACACGAATTGAGAAACTTCCGTCTACTAAGTTTTTTCCGAAAGCTCTTGATAATTTCCTTTATCTCGATCCGCTCGCGCCGGTATCCTCTTAAAATACTTACCCCCACATCCGCTTCTTTTAATAATCCACCGAAGCTGTGGAATGCCTCATCCGATCGTGTTCCCTCTTTTATCTCTCTCCTTTCCGACGAATAGCAATTAAACTTGGACAAAAAAAAATATGTATTGTGAAATGAAATTCTTCGCAAGAGTGTTCTGAGGGACGAGCGGATAATACATACAGGGTTGCGTGTATATATATATATATATATATATAATTTATATTTCAAATTTAAACAATCGGAGCGTATATAATTGCCGGGCAGGTCGCATTGTTTTCAGCCACTGCACAGCTATTCGGCAACATATTAATTATTAACACATTTTTTTTAAAATTCCTCTAAATAAACTGACCACGTAATTAAATGGCCAGCCTTGAGTGTTTCGGGTGCTAAAAATAACACAAGTCCAGAATTGGTTCCAAAATCCCGACACCATAAATAATGCACAGTCATAGGAAAGATAAAGAAAATAAACTCATCAAGAGAATGAATGGACAATAAAGTGTACCAGTCTTGTTATTATAGCGCGTCTGGGCTGATCGCTTAAAATAACACTATTTTTTTTCTCACGTACAATCTTAAGTTCTTATTCTGACCATTTTGTAATTATCTTATTACATTTCTGTTTAGTAAAAATTTTGAAACTAATATACTTATAGCCGTTATAATATAATTAAAGATGAAAAAAAATTACAACAATATAAATTATAAATAAATTCCAGTAAACTATAACAATCTAGAGTCTAGGGTCTCCGAATACGTTCTCACGTCAGACCAGGGAGGGAACAGCCCTAAAGTCTGCATTGATTAAATTCTTCGCATTCTTCTCTATATTCATCACACGCACAGTGTTTCTAGGTATTGTGAGTAGCACCGCGAACGCTCACATGCTCTGCCTGTATCCGCAACTGAGCGAATAAATTGTTGCCATTATTTTGTATGGAAGGACGCATTATTGCGTGCGTCGCCACTCACTTCGTCGAATTTATAGACGTGTCAAAATACGAGCGCAGTCTGGGAACCTCCCGCGAGAACCTGCAAATTGGAGGCGGCGATGACCAATAATTTTAGTGAATCTAAATTTATCCGCGAACTGTGAATCCAAATCTTAAATCTATCCTAGGAAAGCCGAAAATGCCTTGGAAATACAAACTACGGCTACGGTTATCGCTAGCATCGAACTTTTGTATGTTCAAACAATTTTCTGTTTATTTCCATATCGTTTGCCGTGATGAGAATATAAAAACAGGTTAATATCCTAGTTACATAATATATAACGAGAGCCACTCATTGGTCTTTTATTTGCTTGCTGGCGTAGGTATGCAAAGTGGATTAGAAAAAAATGTTAGATACGTATCGAAATGATCATGTCTAAACTTGTAAAGAAGCCTGGCGCACTGTGATATCAAACCCGGATGACCAGATCTGGAGATTTGTTTTTTAACGTGGTTTCGATTTCAACGCTCCACCCTTCTCAGACGTTATCGCCGATCGCGGTGCGGGCGAAGCCGGTGCGGACATCGGCCGTCCTAAATTTGTTAACTCGTTTAAGTTTTATTTTTTAATCTTGTGCTTCATTCAAATAATTCAGTTGTTTATGGCCGACATTTTCATTTTTAGAATTCTTGAAGTCCTGAGTACGGTCCGTCAGTCGGATGCCGCTAATGCCATGTGAAATTAAAGGTAGAGCGTTCTTTTTTCAATTCGTCCAGTTCAGAATTCCATGGTTCGAGAGTTTTTTTTTTCGCGATTGTTGTAATTGGTGGTAATAAATTGTTGATGTCAAACGTATTTCATGTGAGCGACCACAGACGAGCTGTTAGTGTCCAAAATGTCTATTTTAATGTACCTCGACTCCATCGCATTAAATGAACGTCGCCGGTACAAGGAATAACATTACTTTTAAGTTA
This sequence comes from Heliconius aoede, assembly GCA_037355905.1. NCBI lineage: Eukaryota > Metazoa > Arthropoda > Insecta > Lepidoptera > Nymphalidae > Heliconius > Heliconius aoede. The sequence goes on from JBAIZZ010000132.1 coordinate 444,674, forward strand.
CGACTGGCTCTTCCACTTTTAATGTTACCTAGTGAAACGATAGAGGCAATTAATCCTTTTATAATTAAACTCATTTGATTTTTTTTCTTTTTGTATAACTCAACGTTTACTTTTCTAAGTATCTTGAAACTAACGGTTTAAAATTACAATTTTTTTTTCTATTTATACTTATAATTTGAATGAAATATTTAATTCCCTATTAAAACTGTATTAAATACAAAAAAAGATAAAATGAAATAGCCAAAGAATACAATACAATTTATTCAAAAGCACACACTTCTAAAACAATCTTAAGCTTAAACGACTCGTCTAACTATTTGAATTAGTAACGCCATAACTTCTCTTGTATATAAGCTCTGTAGAGTAACATACAACTAACAAGTATAATCCGACCACGAAACGAGGTAACGAAGATAATGAACAGAGCTGAGGACGTTATGGAATTCACAATTTACCAGCATAACATGTAGGCTCTATACCGCTCATCCGTCATAGTTACTCGTGTTTACCACGAAACTGTTTAGCATTCTGACCTGTGCATGTGGTGTACTGTCGCCAATAAAATGTCGACCTCGATATTTTTTTTTTTTCTTACCAAATATTTGTGTACGGAACCAGTCGTTCGCACGGTGTGAGACACGCTAATTGTGTATATATTCATTTAAACCTTTAATTTACTTAGTGACTCATATCAGGTCAACGCGCTGGACGACACTAAAATAGAATATGCTTAATTAAAAACATTAATAATTTTGATTATATACAAGACGGAATTACTTTAATAATTTTAGCTTCAATTATTTATCTGGCGGCGGATGGAATTTGCATATATTTTATTTGACTTATGGCTTGAGGATCTGAATCGTCTTGTTATCTTGAATTCGGCTACATTGTTTTTTTTTGTGTCTATATATATGTTTAATTTGTTGCATATAAAGCCTTATTTTAATAGGTCGAACACCTGAAACGGGTTCTCGTCGGGTTAGAGTTTGAGAGGGAAAAAAACCTGTCCGGAACGATGTTACCACACTAGTGAAGTGTGAAATATGAAATCACGACTCCTCCACTCGGCCGGCTGTTTGCGTTCCAAATAACTAGGTATTTTCTCATGTTTGTAAGACGTTCTTTTTGTAACTTTTGATTTTGAATGCATAGTTTAACTGGAAAATAATATTCTCTTGGCTACAGTTTATTATAAAAGGACTATTAATATGCTTTGTTTAATAGTCTATGGCCATACACATAATTATGAGGACCATAAATACTAAACATCTGCGTTATTTTCTTTTCCTGTCCGAACAAAGATGAATAAGGAAGACAATAAATGAAACAAAACAAACAATACTGTCCCAAACACGTGCAGGAAAGATGCGCGAAAGTATCGGTCACCTGATTATACCTTTTGTAAAGCTCGAACTCGAAGCTGTAAAACCCGAACAGATGGCGCTCAAAAACAAAAACCCCAGTACACTTGGTTCCCACGTATCTTTTCATTTACTTCCTCGCCTTAATTAATACAAAAAGAAGTTGGAAACAGGCTGTGTTATGGAGTAGCCTCTCTGAACACCCTCATAAAACCATTATCAAGCATATCCCCCGACATTTAGGCCACGATATCGCTTCGTTCGCTTTCGACTGTAATACTATTCAACGTATCTATATACCGAGTATATTGTATACAAGCGTACCATACGCGTATTCTTATATTATAACCAAATTATACAAATCTAAGGATATGTAGAGTTCGTAGGCTATGTGTTATTCTGGTGTATAAACTATATTACTTGTAAAATTACATCTAAATCGGTTCAGTGACTTTCACGTATAAGTGGAACAAAATCCATTTGTTCCAAATCCTCGTAAACTTTCACATTTATAATATTAAAAAATATAGGATTAGATGTATTAATAAAATGAAAAGTACAAGAGAGTCGGTGTACTCGACTAGAGTTGAGCAAGTATCATAAGCGTACGGTATCACCAGCTCGGCACGTTTATAAAGGCTACCTGTACACGTACGCTTACGTCGTCGTCCGCTTTTTATGGGCTGCCTCGAGAGTCACTGTCGTGGGAACCGGCGTGTACCTACAACCATCTACAGCTGACCGAAATGCGCTCTCCATACTCGATTAACAAATCAATACAGCGTGTACTACGACTCACCATATTTGATCTTGCCTACAAATTGTAATATATTTCGGAAAACGTACCTTAGCTCCTTGTAGAGAAGAGATCATTAAATTAAATGGAGGTTATATTACTGAAGAATTATTAGTTGTAAAGAGTCAAATATGTTTTTTTTTTATAGTACAGTCGCCTTGTTTGTATTCAGTAAAGTACTATAACATGTTCGCCAGTTCGTGTATTGATGTTGAACTAGGATAAGTTATTCAAAATTCATCAAAACGCCATATCGAAAGCTTAATCGAACACAACCTATCTACGTATACGAGATTAAAAAAACCCCATGCATTTTTACCGTATACGGCGTGTGATGTGCGAAACCGCTGCTGGGAAACTGGATTTCTACTATTGATTTCCACTATCCGACAATGATGATTGTTTCGTTGGAGAGGCTCGCATCAGCCGCCGCCATGCAAATAGCTCATTGTTAGTTTCTGGTTAATTGACGGGGACATCTGTCAGATCTGAATCACTCGCTTAAGAGTGTGGTGATCTTGTGAAGAAATTAAAATGGTGACCTTAGCATCCGTTGGACGCAGCTGCTGCCCTGGCGACGTGTGACGTGCATGTATCTAATTACGTTTGGTCACGGGCCACGAACACCATTGAGGATTTCGAGCGTCATTTAAACATCGGACATCGGCGTCTGATTACCATATTGATTCTGAATGACCTGTTTCTTTTGGGAGTTCTCGCGGTTGGCGTGCTATTGTCAAAGCTTGTCATTTATAGTTATCACACCTCTGGTAAAATAGGACGCGATATATTACCTTTAATAGGTGAATAATTTGAAACATTCTTTTGCTCAGTTTCAAACCAGTAATGTATGTTAGCTCGTGTGTAACAAGTGGTAACCGGTAATCGAACTTACATTAATAAATTAATATTTATAAATGTGTACCGTGCATTGAAATTGTACTTTTTTTTATACTTAACACAAGTAACCTATCCCCGCAAACATGTTTACTTAGTTCACCATATAATTTTACACATTTTTGCATTAACTAAACTTAAAGAGTCATAAAATTTTCATTGATAATTTGACGGGGGCGCCTAGAAGCTGTTGACTTGGTATCTTATCACCGATAATCGATTTTCGACTGCCGTTTCGCCTCCTTACGTAAACATCGACAAATGTCAACAGCTCACTATCTGATACGCGACCGTTTTTAACATATATATATATATAATATTTTTTTTTCCGATGCAAAGGAAACATTACAGGATTCCATATTGGGCGGCCGGCTCATTGCGCTAGCATGCATTATTTTTAGCTCGGTATTATAACAAAAGCCATCTGCTTCTCGGTTCACCTGTCGATCACGATGTTAATTTACACTTATACTCATGCAGAACTGCGTCGTAAAGTGAAGAAAATATTTGAAACGCTCGAACGCCGCACCCATTTTAAAGGTCTTCAGTTGGTCTTCGATGGTGGGATATCTTGCGTTATCTCATTGTGAGGAGACACCAACTAGTACTCGTTGAACTTTCAAATAGAGATCGTCAGATCTATTTGTTTATGTATTTTAATCTTCTATAAATAATTTTCATTGTTTAATATAATATTGATTTGATATTAATGTTGGTTTTATTTCCAGGGCACCTTCTCGCTCATAGTCGAAGCTTGGCACGACACAAACGAAACGTCAAGATCTGATGGTGAGTATATTTCATATTTATCGCGATTATGACGGTGAGGTTAACGAAATCGTTATAAATTTTTGTAAAATGCATATCACGTCCGTCACGACTCCTTTACATTCTTATTTCACTGTAATTCTGGGTGTTTATCGTGCATTTAACGGACAGTATGTATATTTGAATGCTTATATTATCATATCGTGGAAGACAAAAATGTTCCCATGGTGTGGACGTTATGTGTTCAAAGCACGCGGCGCTGCGCGTGAGCCGCCTCGCAATGTACGCCGTATTCTAATAAACTCAGCCTTCTGTAGGACGAAAATTTAGTAGAATTGTTCTAATGTATTCTGATGGACATTGACCGACACATAGACGAAAAACCTCATTTCGTATTGGAGAATTACGCGCGCTTTTTATATTTTTCGCGTTTCCCACCATATCAAGTAAATAAAAAGATATAAATTGAAGTATGCCCCAATACATGAAAATAGCTATTATTTTCATAATACATAAATGAAATCAATGCGGGAGTTTGGCTTATTGTTAACGACGATATCGCAGTTTGAACGCTCAATAAAGAATCGACAAGCTAGCTTACCGTGTACATGCGACATGGCGTGATCTAGAGAAAAATTCCGAAACGATTTCCAAACATACGAACTTTAATGTAAATATATCAATATAATAATTTGAAACATGTATACGTCTTGTCGTCGTTATAATATTTATTATTCTCTAGACTTCTCGCAAATATAAACGCCGGCGACGCCCATTTCTTAATTAGTTTTCCGTCCCGCTGCACTCTGACCGACATAATTACAACTTCTGACCGAGTAACAAAAATTGTGGGTGATTTACTTAAAAGAGATTAAAAGATATGAGGATGAGAAGGAGGAGTGCAGTCCGGTTTACCGAAAATCATTAGCAGTGGATAGCTTAAGAGGTAGAGTATTTTTAATACGGCGCGGGAGCGATGGGCGGCGCCGGCGCACTACCGAGAAATGTTACCAACAGAAATCTAATCAAGCATAATAACAGGTTACGTGGACCACGCTTGTGTTCACTCACTATCGAACCATTGGGCTAATGTTTAATTAAATCACATTTAGTTTTTCTAATGTGAAACAGCTGCATTATAAATTAATACGATTCTTCCATTTAATACCAACGGCATCCATCTTTCGATTTTACACCGAATCCGTTGAAGAATTGGGAAGAATGGCGACGCGCGTCTAAGTATGCAATATATCACAGATAAGTGGGAATGCAACAAAGAGATGATGGCTGACGGTGATATATAAAGGGATTCTTGCACTAAACAAATAGCATCGCGACAATACCCGTTTCGCTTGCAGTTCAGACGTAGCGGGCTCCTTCACCGAAATCTTTTGTGCGTCGCCCGAGGCGAGCGGGGCTGCAGGGCTGCACCTGGGACGCAGTAACGGCTTCGTGTTTTGTTTACTCGACACCAAAAAATGTATTTTTGGGGGAAGTGGATTTTCGTTTACACTTCATCTTTCGTCGTCATATGGCTAACAGTTGAAAATCACGGAAGATCGTCCGGAAGGCACGATTTATGATGCAACAGACATTGGCGTGCTCGGGAAGCGATGTCGACAGACAGTAAACACATAGTCTGTATCCAGAGTATACGTGTCGAACAGTGTCCCGAATGTCTTGTTTATCGAGTTGCCACTAAGTTTACAATTATTGCATTGTCTCGTTTTACACCTACCGACGTATTGTAGATACAAGAATAGGACCGTGTGAAAAGAGAGTAATGATAACAGATTCGATAGCAATTACGTGTCTGGTCTGGCGCGCCGCTCGTGGCCGCGGGGCCGCTACCTAATATTACAAAACAAGATGAGATTACTACTCTGTTATATGAGATTTAACTTACAATTAATTATTATTAACTTCTTTTTTTATTTATTTAACTTTAAGGGAATTATATATAATATTATAATTATATAATAACATTTTCAATAAGTTTCATTCTTTACATTAATATACAAGTATATAGGTATTAAAGACATTTCTGGTATAAGTACCCTATATAAATGCTAGCAGTCAAACGTAGAAAAACTCATAAATTAAAAAAAACCTTACAAATTCATTGGTTTATTTATACAAGCGAGCGCGCCACTCAAATTGAAATACCTTTCGAGCATTAGAAGTGGACAGTTTTATAAACAAAAGGAGTGCGTTTGTGTACACTCCATTGACGAGATGGCGTTTCCCACAGCGAGCAACAGGTCGGCAGCGGCCGGTCGGGCAGGTGACTAAAACGAGAAACCGAAACACCGGGCAACCGGTGGACAGACAACTGGGTTATTTTATTATCGACCATGCTATGTTATGCTGTTCTGTGCTATGCTGTGCTGTTCTACGCGACTGAACCAGATCTAGTACTTGACTAAGTGGGGCGCGTCCGCTCCTCATTGATTGATCGAATGTTCATCAACGGAAGCCGGTTCGCGTGTTCCCTAAAAGTCGTTTTAAAAATATACCAACATAACAAAAGCTCAGCGTCCGTCCCACAGCCTCGTCCAATTATCTCTTATTTCGCTTTCTTTTGTTTGTGTCGATCGATCGACGGTTTCATTGTTGTATCTTAGTTTATAATTTTGAGTGACCTCTGGGCCCGTAATTACACGTTACAGTCCAGCACGTACCGGTACACCTCGTTCTGCTTTTAATGTGTTATTTAATATTAAATTTGTGGTACATTAATAGACTACCTTCATTTAATATCATTTCGACAATAATTTTAAATGATTGGTGTTATTTGGTCGGAGTCGGCATCGATACAAAGATTTTTTTTCTAACAATAGTATTTGTAAAATACATTATTATTATTATTATTATTAATAATTTGATACATTTTGAGTAATAAACAGAGTAATGTATGTAAGAGTGGTCATATTTCAGTTAGGTAGCAGCCCTAGCCCACCTGGGCCGTTTGCACGGTCGCCATAACTCTCCGAGCACATTCGAGCTAAATTACTTCGAGTACGTTCCCACACATATTTTTTCTAATTTCCTACAAACTCTCCACTTGTGTTTTAAAATAAACACTCCTTTGAAATAAACGTGTCATATGTCATTTAGAATTTTAATAAAGATTTAATTGGTATTGGCGCAGTGCCACAAGCGAGTGACTGTAAACGCGACGGTTGTGGGTTCGATTGCCATTTGGAGGTTAATATTTTATTTTCAACGCTCCGGTATATACAACATACAAGACGCGACGTTGAATTCCGCCACTTAACACACAATGCCTTGAAAATTCTGCGTAAAGTGGGGAACAGAGTGTCTTAACACTAGGTTCCCTCGGCCTACCCATCTATATACGTAATATAGCTTGAAGCTGAAGAAAAATATTTATATTACAGACATTAGACATTCTAGTATTTATTGTTTATATTATAAAACCACGTACTCACGATAAACGGATAAAAGGTATCGCACATTCACACGCTAAAACTTGTTCGGTACCACAATTTACATTTTCTATTCCAATCGATCGCGGATAGAATTTATTGGTATTTATTATATTTTCGTTGGTCGAGCTCGAGATAAGTGTGGGTACATGTTTTATCTCATAGATTTATTGCACAGATACAATCGGTGTAAGCTTACGTTCATTGTATATACTGCGAGGCACTCCGCGTTCGGAGTGCGATCCCTCACCGGCTATTACTCTTTACGAAGATTATGTAAAGAACGGTGAATCACATGTTCATTATTAAAATAACATGTGAGATCGAGGTCAGTGGTGGCACAAGCGTGTGATTGTTAACGCGATAGGTCGTGGGTTCGATTCACACATGAAGATATGAAATATTTCGCCAGAAAATGGGGAGCTGAGTGTCTTATATAAGGTTCGCTCTGTCTGTGCAACTGGGATAGAGCGTTAAACTGAAAAAATATATATATAAATATTTAATCGAGCCAATACCATCACAAGGATTTCCCTCGTAAGATAACATTCATAATTATAACAAACAAAAGAACAGAAAAATTCTATCAAGATAAAACAGCCTCATGATTTGATTTTCTTTATCACGCCACCCCACGCAACAAAGAACAATTCTCAGCTATAGAGTACGAGAATGCCATACGCCACAAAATTAGTCGAGATCGATCCTTTTTTACATACCTTTTAATTTTGTTTCGCGTCTGGTTTAATTTTATCTGCTGTCGGGATTACCGGCTTAGGAATGTAACGCCGGGCGAAGCGAAAAAAGAGAAAAAAAAAACACACCAGGCATACACGAAGAGAAATAAATAAAGGAACTGGTCGACGGTAAGGTTTCCCAGCGCGCCTCCGTCTCACAACTCGCTTCGCTTTGATGAATGGATTGGCAATTCATTTTTTTTAATCGCTTCGGGTAGTCTCTGCGGTGGATTTTTTCTTATAACTTTTTCTGTTGAGAAATGAATCGTTTCTAAGTAATAGTTACGTTTAGTTGTAATAAAGGACTTAGAACTTCTATTTTAGAAAATAGGAATATAGTTTAAACTGTTAATGAATCAAAGGAACCAAAACATTGAATCACGCCGGGAACAATGAGAGTCCCGCATTCGAATGCGGGCGTCGAGCGGCCTGTTACAGGTCAATTTGCCTCCATACCCTTTCCCACGATGATAAACAAATTAAGTTTTCTTTATCGAATTAAGCCGTGTCGTTATCCTTGTGAGATTTCTATCTTTTGTTATAGTATTAGCGGTATTGAGCTTTCTCGTTTCTAATTAGAGTTGAATTTTGTATGTGAACTGTTGCTTCTTATTTTAGATACGCTGATCGCGCGGATGACGAAGCAGAGTATAGCTGATGTCGGAGGGCCCTGGAACGACGAGGAACAGCGGTGGGGAGGTGTGGGTGGAGCGCATTTGAAGCTGTCATATCGAGTCACTTGTGCGGCTCACTACTACGGATCTGGATGTGAAGTACTTTGCAGGCCGAGAGACGACCCCTTTGGACACTACACGTGTTCCCCCACCGGAGAGATTGTATGCAAGACCGGATGGACCGGCGATTACTGTTCCAAACGTAAGTTTCTTTAAATTATATATTTATATTGATTGATTATTATCTATTAGTAATTTTGGATTCGAACTCCATTAATTTGAAATAACCTTGTTCAATGATATTTATTTCACAATCCACGTGCGTAAAGGGGCGTTACTTAAATGGCTATTAAAATAGCGTTCACAAATTCACTCTTCCTCATTAGATGGGTTACGATGACAAATCCGGTCGAACATCCTAATAAAACCAATTTTATTCAGCATAAATGACCTTTCATGTTGTTCGTGTAATACTTTCTAGCCATTACAGAGCTGACTCATCGGGGTCAAGGGAGGATTGCCACTTCCCATAGGAGCAGCCTGCGTTATATTTAACATATTATTTAATCTAATGTCGGTTGTCAATGCGAAATATCTTTTGTGGAAACAAGAATTTATTGCAAAAAATATAGAAGAATTCTATATTTTTTTTAGCAACGTGAACGACCTTATAGCGTATAGTTTCAGTCTATACATGTTGAGTTCAAAAACCTACATACGACCGCAGGGTTACTTCATTTCCTGTCTTAAAATGTGAACATTTCAATTGTTAAACAAGAATTTTTCACATCTTGTTATAATTTAATTAATTATTTCAAATGACTCTTGCGATAATGAACGGGTCGTTGCTTTAAATGTTTAATTCTAGATGTATATCTTCATCCATCATTAAAGCTTATTGCGCGGTATAAACTAAATCACTAAAATTAATGTGAACGTTCGTTCATTTTCTTTTGACTCAAGCGGTCATGTGAAGTTGGATGCGTTATTTCAATCTAATTTAAATTCATATATAAATTTTAACTTTCTAAAATTTTAAACGTCAAAATTTCTATTATACGTTTAAAGTTATCTTTTTTTCATCAATATAACAAATAAATACAGTATTTAATTCATTTTTTCTATTGACATTCAATAGATAATATAGTTTATTGTTGATAGTACTTTGAAAACCGTGTGACTCGCTCGTCCGTCCGTGTGGTCTGTTTGTCTTTGAATGCCGCCGGATTCGTAAACAAAAGCAAGGAAAAACGCCGCCCGCGACGTCTCATTAGCGACATTCATCAATGCGCTTCCCTTTTATTATCACCTCAATACCTAGTATTTATTTGTTAAATTGTATAAAATTATTTTTTTTTATGTGAAGTTAAGGCGTACAAAAAGAAAGCTTGAATTTATATATTATAATACGTTAGATATAGATTGAATTTATTTATTTCCGTTTCCGCAAACCAAAATGAATTTGACATTTCAATAAAAAATACAGATAAGCACAAAAAAAATCTAAACGTTTCAAACGTCATTGCGTTCAGCCAGTGACGTATGTCAAAGAGATCGCGTCGCGTATTGTAAAACAAAGCGGTGCGTCTCAAGATGCATTGTGGCGGGCGGATGTCGCGTCGCAATCTCAGCCCCACCTGCCGCCGCGTTCCCACACTCCGGCGCCGCAAAAAAACAAGATAGAAAGGGACGCATGCGCTACTCTGTGTAGCGCTCCCTCTCTCTCGCACGCCAGGGTTGCCGGTCTCAATACAATCCTGGATGACCACGAAATCACAATTTTCTGGTAACATTTTAAATATTTGCGGTCTACAAACATGACATTTATTTATTTTTTTAAACGTCAAAAATTTCTCATTTCGTCCGCGAGACGAATGTTACTTTCTAAAATATATATGTACATGCGACAGGTAACCGCCAGGTGACCCTATCTCGCGAGCACGTCGCCGATTACGAAAACGTAAAAGCAAGTGAAGCGGCCATAATGAAATAAAAACAACACTATTCGCGCACGCACACACCGCGAGTCGCGAGTGCTACAGTACAGTACGGTCAACAAGTCGTGGTCGCTTTGATGTCAGGTGGAAATGCTGCACCGATTTTATTTTAGGATTTTTTTATTTTGAATCTATCAATCTTTTCGAGTGAACAATGCAAACGTTCAGAAAACCTAACTTCCGGCCGTCCACGACTTGTTGACCATACTATACACTACAGACGCCAACCGGGTCACAAACATCTATCAATGAAAACCTATCACCGATCGAAATACACTTTATAGCTGACGGTCTTCAAAAATCCTCGCATCTGCTGAACGGTATCTCTCCCTTCTGGGAAAGCTTAACAATCAGGAAAATGATTTGCATGTCCCGACGGCATTATCTCGATCCGGCTCTCCTTCTTAATGACAGGGTAAACATCGCGAGAGAAACCCTTTACGGCCGGTTAATTTCGCTTAATTGTAAACGAGAGTGGAGTTCTCACGAATATTACCTTTTGTAGAATCGCGAATCCCACGCAAACCTAATTTCCGTTTTGGATAGAAACAGATGTCGAAACAGTTAAATATTTTCTCTGGAGCACGTGTGCTCCTGTGCACCCTCGGGGCAGGTCACTTTTTGTCATTATCTGGTGGAAGACCAATGCCTTTGTATAGTGCCCACATATATATTTTGTTAGACCTTGGTCGGTCGCAGTGCCGGTGTCCTTTACTTAGTCTAACATTAGAAATCGATATCGTTCCTATTCATTGATAATAATTAATAGCTTGGGGGGCGGTGAACGTTTACTTTGTAGCTTTCTGATAACTTACCCTAATATATATATTTGAAGTGTAACTTTTACGACTTCTGTTTTACCTTTTGCTCAAGGGTAGAGATAAAACACTTCAAGTGATACATAAGTGTATAGTGCAATGGAACCGACACTTAAGTGTTTGGTGCACCTTCACGCCGACGTATAGACTGCCGCCTTCCTGTATTAAATTCTTTAATATAATAAACGTAATTATAATAATAATAATAAATCATTTTATAATAAAGACCGCGAGAGCTGCTCATTGTTTTAAACATTACGAATTTCTCCTGCGAAAGTTTTGCTCTGTGAAAGCGTATTACATTTTCAATTTCATATACAATCTCCGTATCATTACCATGTGAAGGTGAATAAATACCAAATAACTTTGCTCATTTAACTGACTGCGAGCGGTTTGGGGGGGAGGGGAGTGCTGGCTTACCTACATTACGGTCTAGGGAGCGGCGGCAGGCTAATCTCCTTTATTAGAAGCCGGCGCTGCGCTCGGAAATCCAGAGATATAGCCGGGCTAAACTGTTTCCTTGTTCAATTTAGAACGCCAAAGCCAGGCTTAAAAGTGCATTTGAATAGGTAATGCGTTGAACAAAATGGCGTCTTAGTATTTTTCTAGCGCGTTAGGGGACTAGTAACGGTCGAGCGACGGTTAGACTCCCCGCGCTATCTGCCCCCTTTGTATTCGCTCCGATAACTTGCCCATGCGCACCCGACCGATACGACGCTGCGCCGCACTTCTCGTTTCAAAACAATTTTTTTAACAACGCGCACTGTGCCATTACATGTTCACCTTTCGGTTTTTCTACCTTTGTCTGTACTCAGAGCGCAATGCACGCGCAA
>JBAIZZ010000132.1:457106-547414 GCA_037355905.1 Heliconius aoede
GATGCTCGTGTAAGCCAGGATTTAGGGGAAACCGATGCGAAATTGATATAGATGACTGCGCTGGAATTATTTGTGAACATGGCGGTACTTGTGTAGATTTGGTCAACGGACAGAGATGCCAGTGCGCCCCCGGGTTCCTCGGCCCTAGATGTGAAACCCGCGTTGATTTCTGCTTGGCAAAACCATGTGCTAACGGTGGAGAATGCCACGTGTTGGATAATGATTATGAATGCCGTTGCCGGCCCGGGTTCGCTGGAAAAGACTGTAGCATAGACATAGATGAGTGTGCGTCATCTCCTTGCCGGAACGGAGGTACTTGTCGCGATCGGGTAGACGGATACCACTGCAACTGTCCTGTGGGCTGGGGCGGAAAATCATGCACTGTGTCACTAGCTGACTTCGTCGCTGCCAAGCCGGCGGGAGGACATTTAAGAAGGATAGGCGACGAAACACCTGAACAAGAAAGTTTGTCGGGAAGGCATATTGTGCTAATAGTGGTGTTATCAGTGGCCGTGCCAGTGGCCGCGTTTGGAGCGGTCATCATCGTTGCGTGTATTAGGAGAAGGAGGAAACGGGCGCAAAATGCCGCCGATGCTGAGGCGAGAGCTCAAAACGCAGCCAACGCTGGCAACGGGGGCCGCGTCATAAGAAATACATGGGGGAAGTGTGAGGGGCCAGTACCTGAGTGCCAGAACGCGCACAACGCGGCGGCGGAGGAATGCAAGCGGAAAACACTTAACACAGACAACGCTGCCAGACTCCTCGCGACGCTGGACCCAAGACTGTCCAGGATCTCGGCAGACTCCGCGTATTGCGCCAATAGGTCAGTACCAAATCCTACGTATACTTTAAAAATTATTACTGATTCTCTTTTGTGAAATTAATTAACAAAAGTATATTACAAACATTAAAAAAAACCATTCCAGAAGGACAATTTTCTTGAAAGCCTTATAATTAGTTTGAGTTATATTAAAGGTAGTTTCATTTGTTACAGCGATACGTCGCTGGTGAAGAGGCCGCTGGAAGGCGGGGGGGTGTACATGTTGGACGACCACTGCCTGCCGACGTTCGCCACGCAAGTGTAGTGGTAACGCACGCGGCAATGGACACTAAGTTATTTATTTACATCGGACGCTAGTGCGACCTAGGCTGTGCGCCGCTGTTAGACGCCCATTGCTCGCCGCCCCGAGCTACGCCAGTGCAGTGCTAACTAAAGCGGCAATGGACATTAACTTATTTATTCACAACGGACGCTCGTGCGAACCAGGCTGTGCGCCGCGTGTACATATAGCGTAAAGTGTAAAGTGACCCCTGTATAGACGGCTAGGTTTAAGTATTCGGATATATTTATTATGATCGCGATCCGCGCGCCCTGTACATATTGATGGCGGCTCGGATCGCACTTTCCACCCTTTATCGGCAAGCGTCGCCCGATGCCGCCCGAAGCGACGACGATTACTGACTGATTGTAAATGGACTAGAGATTTTAAGATGATTTCGGTTATAATGGGAAACTGTAGATTCTACATTGTACTTGTTGACGTTTCCCATGGTAACCGTGTTTGGGTAGGGTGAGGACCGCGCTTGCTGTGGGGTAGTGGACCACGGTCCACTGTCTGCGATCTCTGTAGGTAACGGTGAAGCGCGAGTCGCGCGGTCTCGGTCCGCCGCGCGACCGCGCACTGGCACGATACTAAACGCTACACTGTCACTGGATATTCACTAAACTGCCACACTTCAATACTGTCTCTTCCACTCGTTCTATTTTCGAATCTACCATGCCTCGTTCACACTTAACGTTCAACGCTCCTTCAATTTTTCTATTTCTATTGAAATAGAAGAATGGTGTAGGATCGTTTGCGTGTTCTCTTTTTTCTCCTAAATTCAAACATCCTCTGTGGTTTTTTTACTTGTGACGTGTCGGTGGTCAGTATCGCATCTTTAATGTTCTCCGCTGTTCCCTTCTGTTGGCTCCCGTTCTGTTGGCTTGTATAAACCAAATAATGCATGTTGTTATAACTATAACTTGACCAATTATAATTATTATCATTGTTCCTATGATTATGATTGTTAATTAAAAACTGACAAATCTTGTTGCGGTTTTCCTGAAAATCGGCGTAGATTTTGTTTTTGATATTCTCACATGTATTATCTGAAATATAGAATAAATGTTCCTCGGCGCGAGCGCCGCTGTCTCGTCCTCCGCGGTCGGCGTGAAGGTCGCGGACTCTGTTCTCGCGCCACACAGTAATTACACAGCGCACTCTATTAGTCCATAGGTTAAACTAATTTGTGTACTTATAAGAAACAAATGTCGAAACCTAAGTCATTGTGTATAAAAAAAAACTATTAAGTTTTAGTGATTTAAGTATATTCCCATTACTTGGTTAGGAGTACTGTGACAATATAAGCGTCATTAGGCAACATAGGATCCGATATTGCAAATTTGTTTTTAACTTATTTATTTGAATACAACTCATACAGCGTTGTATATATTGATTGAGTTCATGAGTTTTTACGTGTTCTACAGCGAACACGTAAGGACCCGTCGACTAGTCGGCTCTATAATATAATAAATTACAGTGTTTTAAATAAAAATGTTTGTAGATATTTACTATTTAAGTGATAAGCGTTACCTCTTATGTTGCCTTTTGTACATACATTAGAGGTTTAAATCGACAAAAATTGTAAAATTTATATCAAAATATGAATAGACTGATGATCAATAATAATGTTCTTGTATTTAATTTTGTAAGGTGACAAATTGTAATATTAAATTATGTATGTGTAATAGGTAACATCACGGGAACTGGTGTATCTAGTGTACTTAAAACGTGGATCACGGTTGAGCGACACTTTCATTTTTCTTTTTGAAATAATTTTAATGATATACATTAATATATGCCAATGTAATTACACTCCGAACCAATAAAATGACAGTATTTTTAATTTATTTATTAAAATAAATCAAGAAAACGATTGCGATTATTGTGAATTACTTTAATTATTACAAAAATAAAAAATCGATGTGTAATTATTTTTAGAAATGTTTACAATTGACTGAGGCTAAATTGTCTTCTGATTCGTATTTTGGACTTGATGTTTTTTTTTTTTTATAATAATCATGAATGCATTTATTAGTTGTGAGTATACTGAAAGACGATAAGTTCCAATCATTCCATTTTCATAAGGACTCTCTGTTTTTGTTTATTTTTTACTATTTCTCTACGTTTATTTTGCATGCGAACTTCCTAATTACGTAATGTATTTTATTTGGACAAAGTACAACAATTTATTCTTCAACCTTTATATTATATACTTTGAGTATATTCACATGATAATATACAAAATAAATTAATTTTAATAAATTTTTAGCCGAAAGAAAAATGAAAGCCATTCCTGTAGACGGGAAAGAAAATAATTCCATAGATATTTCCTATAACAATCAAAAGTCATTGTAATGCTATTGTGGTGATATCTCTGCGGCGTGTAAGTGACGAATGTGTTATATGCAGCGATGCGAGATGATAAAATGTTAATAAACAATTGTTTACAAAAATTATTAAACGTATTTTATTTTATTTACAGTACAATGAACCTTTTACAATTAATATTTTATTAATTAGTTAAAAAGTTAAAATAAGCTGTTCCGGCACTTATTTGGTATTGAAATTCTTAAGCCCGTAGGTACACCTATATGAAATACTTCAATGAATGTAAAATCGAAGTATACAAAAAAAAAAATTAATAATTAAAATCAAAAATAGAATTGTCAGTTAAAAAATCTAGACATTATATTAAATTCTCAACAATAAACAAATAAAACTCATGAGAGAGAAGTCAAGAAAAAATATTATAGTGTTTTTGTCAGCACCACTTTAATGAAACCAGAGTTTTAACTACTCTATATAAACTCCACATTCCGAAATAGGTGTTAACGTTATTGGTACAAATTCAAATTCAAATTATTCTTTATTCAAATAGGCAATTTTTACAAGCACTTTTGAATCGTCGAATGAATATATGAACAAAAGGCTACCACCGGTTCGGAAGGCAGTTCTGCTGAGAAGAGCCGGCAAGAAACTCAAAAGATTCTCTTTTCAAAATCAATGGTACAATCTATTACATATAGATGCCAGCAAGGCAGCTATCCTGCATTACATTCAATAGACATTAATTCCATACATGCTTATCCTCTAAATATTCTTGAACAGTGTAATAAGCTTTACTTGTTAGACATTTTTTTACAGATATTTTAAATTTTGGAAGTGGCAAACCTAAATACCTAAATACACTGCGGAATTTTATTATATACACGTATGCTCAGACCCATAAATGATTTATTAACTTTTTGGAGGCGAAAAATTGGTGTAACAATCTTATTCTTATTTCTCGTTCCTATCGTATGGCGGTCACTATTTTTATTATGACAATGTATATTTTGTCGGACAAAGAGAATATTATAATATATAAATTGGGAAGCAACTGTAAGAATACCTGCCTCTTTGAAAACATCTCGCAGAGAATTTCGCGCTCTTAGTTTATAAATATATCTCACGGCTCTTTTTTGCATTATAAATATTGAATTTATATCTGAGGCACTGCCCCATAGCAGCATTCCATAAGATAAAATACTATGAAAATAGCTATAGTACACTAGTCGGGCAGTTTCAACGTCCGTCATTTGTCTTACTTTTTTAATTGCGAACGCGGCAGAGCTGAGTTTATCCGCAAGTGCTTCCAGATGAGCGTTCCACTGGAGTTTGGAATCTAAAGTTACACCTAAGAAAGTAGCTGATTCCGACAAATTGAGAGTTTCTCCTTTAATTACTAGACTAAGATTATGTTTTTTAACATTTTGTAAAGCAAACTCAATACATTTAGTTTTTGTAGCATTTAACATTAGATTATTAAAATCAAACCAATGAAGAATATGCGATAATGCACTATTCACTTCGTCATAGTTTATTTTGTTTCTGTCAACCTTAAATATTAAAGAGGTATCATCCGCGAAAAGTACAATATCACATAGATTCTTCACATAAAAAGGCAGATCGTTAATATAAATAAGAAATAAAAGGGGACCAAGAATAGATCCTTGTGGAACGCCCATCTTTAGAGGAGATCCAGATGATTTTACATCATTTATACTAACCTTCTGGATTCTTCCGTTTAGGTATGAGGCAATAAGATCAAGGGCAGTATCCTGTATACCATAATGATATAGTTTTAATAAGAGAGTTTCATGGTCTACACAATCAAAGGCTTTGGATAAATCACAAAACACCCCAATAGCATTTTGTGACTTCTCCCATGCGCCATAAATGTGCTTGAGGAGTGCAGCACCCGCATCTGTAGTGGACTTGCCTTTGGTGAAACCATATTGCTCACTATGGAAACAATTGTTTATATTTAAGAAAATTGTGAGCTGATTGAACATTATCTTTTCAAATATTTTACTTAAAGATGGTAAAACAGAGATCGGTCTGTAATTTCCAGGCTCAGATCTATTTCCACTTTTGTAAAGCGGCACTATTTTACTAAATTTCATTAGATCAGGAAAAGTACCGGATTCTACACAATTGTTAAAAATTAAAGCAAGGTAAGGAGCAATGTTATGTATAATTGAATTAAGAACTTTAACAGACATGCCCCACAAGTCACCAGTTTTCTTTAAGTTAAGGCTTTTAAAAGTTTTGACAATTTCAACTGGTGACACATTCTTAAACACAAAATTTTGTCTACAACTATTTACATGGGTCTTTAGTAGTAATTCTGCTTCCGAAGGAGATGATGGCAGTGAACGTGTTAATTCAATAGATGTATCTGAAAAAAATTTTTGAAAAGTATTTGCCACTTCTAAATCTGAATTTAAGATTACATTATTAATTTTTAAGTTAATAGGTTCACTGACTGCTCTAGATCTCCCAGTTACAGTAGAAATTGCATCCCATGTAGCTTTAATTTTATTACTAGAGTTCAAAATTTTTGCTCTTATATACATAGACTTGGCCTGGATACATACCTTTTTAAATGTTTTTGAAAAATTTTTAACTTTTAACAAGAACGCCGGATCTCGATTCCATTGCCTCATATTATATAATTCGTATAGTTTATTTCTGCTTCGGTATATACCAACAGTCGCCCAGTCGCTAAAAGTTAACTTCGAGTTTTTATATATTTGTTTAACTTTAAAAATGTTATCAAACTCTGTTGAGAGTAAATTAAAAACTTTACAATATCACTGATTCGGATTTAATCCGGTTATTTCTAAGTTTGCAATTTTTTCAATCACCTTATTTTTAAAAAGTTTAATTTTATTTTCAGTGATTGGTCTAATTGATATTTGTTTACGTTCTGCGACTATTTTATCTATTACCGAAAATTTTTGTCCACAATGATCCGAGCTTAAATTAGTAATAATTTGTTTTTCTACAATCTCACAATGACAAAAAACATTATCTATACAAGTAGCTGACGTATTCGTTATACGAGTTGGTTCAGAGAAAATATTAAACATATTAAAAGATTTAAATAAGTTTAGGAGACGCAGGCTCAATGATGTCACCTGTATTATATCTATATTAAAGTCTCCGCATACTATTAAAGATTTACTACTCGAACTCAAATTATTAAGAACATCCTCCATCCTCCAAGTACAAGTATGGATAAACATCGTGAAATGAAAAAAAAAACTACGTTAATTCAGTTGAGGTATCTTGATTAATTTCATAAAGTATGGGTTTGAAATATTTTACCGCATATGCTGTTCCCGTTCGTATAAGCATAAATTAAAAGAAAATATGCCAATAGGTGGAGAGTCGCGATTTTTGAAGGTACCCAGTCATATCAACCTCGAAACGCTATCGTGGGTAGGCCAATCAAGTTCCGTGGCGCTTGGAACGACTAGTGGAGTGCCACGTATCCAGGTGGTGTGGCTATTTAAACTTATGAGGTACTATGCGGTGAGAAAAATAGGCGGCAGGTATCAGGTCAAACAGTTCTTCAGAACACTCCCCATCATAAATGCGGTAGAAAGAACGCACAGCGAGACTACGTCTCTACGCAAAGCCAAAGGATCAAACCTTTCGCAGATCATTCGGATCAATCTCTACGTTGTATGCGATCAAATGGTTCAAGCTGACACAGGGGTACACCAGCCCAGAGATGAGAATAGTACTCCATCCAGAGGCAGAACCTGGGCCCAATATAGGGCCAATCGGTGTTTTGGCGCTGATGACCCCGTTTCTTTAAGGCCAACTTGGCCTTGTTTTCCAGATGATCGCGATACTGGCAGTCACACGAAATATTAATGCCCAATATACTGATACTGTATAATATACATCTAACCTATATGAAATATGTTTTACTCTATTTCTGCCATTCTATATAATTCAAATTTTATTTCCACTCATCATTTTATATCATGCATAATTAAAACATAATTTGCGCTTTTACAAACTTTTTTAAATATTTTTAAAAATAGCAAAAAGAAGTATAACAAGTTATTTAAACTTTATGGAAGTTCTTACTTCAATTAGGTTTTTAAATAAAACAAAATAATGAATTCTTAATTATTTATTATTTGGTGCCTTACAAACGATACAGTATTTACAAAATACCTTAATCTATGTGAATAGGGTGTCAATGATAACTCATTTAATTACCTACAAACAAGGTAGAATGTACTATTTTTACACTTTTCAATTCACAATTCATTATTTTAAAAAATACGCATTGTTTTCTGATTCCAAAACTAACATTTTGGTCTTTTATAAATTGCATATACATTTATAGAATAACAAATTAAAATAGCCAAACACCGGCTACATCTATTAAGTGTGCAGCCCACCCTCTCTCTCTCTTCTCTCCTATTCACTAAGCCCACAACGACATTTTCACAATTTTGAAAAAATGTGATCTCTATGAAAACTGAAAAGTATTTGCGCTACAGAAAAATGAAGCATCAATAATAATCGGGATACCCACTCGAGAGTCAATGAAATTTTACAATATCAAAATCGACAAGTTACACAAAAATTGAAAATATAAAATTAAATTTTAAGTCTCGTCTCCAAAACTGTAGACTGCAACCATATATTAAATGCATATACAAAATTGGGTGAAACTTTTCAATCTCCGCTGCGGGGCGAGCGGTCGCGGTCGGTGCTGGCGCGCTCGGCGTCGCCGTTCTGGCGCGGCGAGGCGGAGCCCGAGTGACCGCGGGAACGGGAACGCGAGCGTGAGCGGGAACGGGAACGGTCGCGCGAGCGGGAACGGTCACGCGAGCGCGACTTGGACTCGCGCGAGCGACGCTCCTCGCGCTCCTCACGCTTGGGCGAGCCCGCTTCTTTGCTACGGGAACGAGACCTCTCCCTGAGTAAACAATGAGATGCTAACTAGAGGGCACGCAACATAAAATAAATAAACTAAAATATTTCAATGCATTTTTACAAATAATATTTCAATTAAGTTTTTCATTATATAAATTATTAAATCGTCATACATGTGCAAATACATAAACAGAAATAAAACAGAGATAAACTAAAGTGTAAACAACAATAAATAACATAATATCAAAAGCACAAAAGGCAACAAAACGAGGGGTGATGTGCTACTACTGGTAAACCATCGAGACATTCTCACCTGACCTTGTCGACGGCCTCTCTTCAAATGTTGCAGGAAAATATGGTAAGAGTCAAATGAATAAACAATTTGTGCCATCAATTATTTATAAGATTGGAATTTGGTTATTGAATAGTGCCAATAAATATAAGTTTCAGTACAATCTGACAATCGTGCCTAATTTTGTTTGAGGTTATAATTCAATATATTAACCATGTATAGGGCTCATCCATAAATTATTTCACACGCTTAAAAGAGAACGATGTGATAAAAGGTTGAGTAGGTGGGTGGGGGTTGTTTCCCCTTAAATTTCATAATTACATAATATGTAACATCTAAGTAAGAGGGGGAGGGAGGCTACACCTATAAACAGCACAGAGGAACAAATATGTAACATCTATGTGACAGACGATGTTTATAGACAGCCCTGTACCACCAAATCAAGACTAAATAGACTGACTAACTAAAAGACAAAATACCGCCCAAATCACAAAATGACTCAACAAATAAAACGAAAAATAACCTCACTCGACCAAACACCATTGTCAGACCCTGTTCAAGTTCACAATGGCAACTTACTTGTCGTCGTGCTTGGGGTCGCGAGGCTCGGAGCGACCGTTGCGGGCGGGCGAGGCGCGCGGCTCGGAGCGCCCACGCGAGCCCTGCGAACCCCCCCGGGAACCTGGCGAGCCCCCGCGGGACGCCGACCGCCGCTCCGACTTGGCGGACCTCGACCGGCTGCGGTCCCTAGTGAGATTAGCTACGTTCTACACATCGATCGATATTTACTCTTACGAGATTTGTCAACATTATACAATTTATTATTAATTAAATACGTGATAATTATAATGGTGGCAAATCTAAATAAATACAGATACGCCATTACATTAATTAACGAAGCTACATACACCGCTACATACGTAATAAACGTACTAGTACTATATACTTACGATTTTAAGTTTTGCTCAGCGCATGATATAACACACCTAGCCAAATGAACACTAGGTTAATTTATGTCACAGAAAGTCATGCAATATAGTGAATTAATATTCATTTAAATTGATCGCATGCAAGCAAATAGTTCAGAGATGTTATGATAAAAGGGTATGTTAGTTACGCCAAGCAGACCTTAAGTGGCATATTTACAGTAAATAATAACTAGGTGATAGCTAATATGAGCGACATCGTCATTCATTCATTCATTGTAAGCAGTGGGACTCACTTCGATCGGGACCTCGAGCGGGACTTGGCTGGTGGGCTCTTGCTCTTAGGGCGAGACTTGGAGCGAGAGCGCGAAGAACGGCGGGAACGGGACCTGTTATATATTGTGTTATATTGATTATAAAGTGTTACTCATGAAAAAAATAACATAACAGTCATTAATATTCTCAGTATGAAAGTTATCATTCAAGGATATTCAGCCCCGAAAGATGGTAAAAAATATAGTATCATCATGAACAGGTCTATCTCTAAAATTTATAGTATAAAGTAAAATAAAATACATTTATTCTTTAATATTACTAAAAAAAAATTAAAAATCAGCTTCACAGGCAGGAGAATCTACTGTTAAGACACTATTCCCCCACTTTCTGCCGAATTCTAGAGGCATTGCGTGTTGAGTAGCAGAACTTAACGCCGCGCTTTGCCTTGACATGGAAATATAAACGTAAATAAATATTTCACTTCCTCGACTGGGATCGAACCCACAACCGTCGAGTTACAGTTTCCCTGCTGTTACGCTGTGTATATCTAATATACAGATGCTATAGAGCAAGGATCAGCCACCAAGAAGAGGTCCTCATGGGTATCCCAACCTAGCCAGCAATACTAGTAGTAGCCGTGGTACCTGGATCGACGCCTCTCACGGCTGCGGCTGCGGCTCCGCGAGGACGAGGACCTGGAACGGCGGCGCGAGGAGCGACGGTCCTCCACGAGGCGGACGCGGCGCCCGTTCAACTCCGTACCGTCCAGCTTCTCCATCGCCGCTCGCATATCAGAGTGGGTGGCGAACTCTACCACACTATGCAACACAATATGAACATTACTATCAAATAATCCTTATATATAATGGTAATAACAGACTTAAATCGTAATTGGGGATAGTGGCGTGCAAAGGATGGTGACCGTTGATTAAATTAAATCATCTTCACGGTGTATCCCGCACACAGCAGGGTAGGCAGAAGGAAATTAATGTTAAGACACTCCATTCCTCACTTTCCACACATTTATGAGGACATTGTGTGGTGTGTGAAGGAACTCAACGCCACGCTATGCCTCGACACCAGACCGCTGAAATTATTTTCCTTGAGTGGGGGGAGATTGAACCCACAAACAATCGCTTTCATAGGCACACTTTATGATGGTGGTGCCCGTAAGAGCATAAAGTGTGCCGAATCCTGGCATAGGCCACGGTTAATCACACGACCGCCCTGAAGACCTATAGATTGCTCCGATTTGATTTTAAGATTTTTCTTACTTTTAATTATTTTCTTTCCAAGATATTCTCAAGTTCAAAAACATAACTTCAGGGCAATCACAATACAGCACATATGCTCCATATACACCATAGTGTATAACAAGTTATCTATGTAATAATTAATTGTATTTTTTAAACAACAACATTTTATAATAATATATCAAATCTTTTAATACAAAATTCCTTCAAATTCAGAAATTCAATCTTAGAAGTTCTAAACTGCACCAAGCTTTGAATATTTTATTTACAAAATATAATTGATGTAAACTTACCCTTCATTTCTGTGTTGTTTGTGAGCATCAGCATAAGTGACTTCACCAGCTTGACGCATGTAATCCTTCAAGTCCTGAAAGTCAAAGAAGCACGTTAATAAAGACTTTTTTCACCACAACTAAAACCTTTTCTACAATCTTCATCAGATAAAATTGTATCATCAAGACTTTCAGCCCCGAAAGATGGTAAAAAATCGATATCATCATAAGGAATATTATAATAAATAGCCTTTTTATTACTTTAAATGAAGCTTGTAGAAAAGATGGTGATTCCCTAATAGTTTAATGTGTTCAGATGAATAATAGTACCTTTGAAATCAAAAATAAATGACTGTGCCTTTGCAGATAATTCGTAAACGGTAAACCAACAGGCTATCATTCATTACTTTTATATATTCATGTATGACACCCATCATGGTATAGGTATGGTATATAAATGTCTTGTCGTATAGAAATCGACAGCTGAATTGCATCTTGTTTAACTAGTTTACTTTGTTTTCATATAATTTTGCTCATATATAATTGTAGTTTAAATCAATCCTTCCTCTAGACTTGTCCATCTGTGCCACACCAATGTTCATTCAATAATTGACCATCAGCAAGTTTGTCACAAAAATATCTCCTCCAAGATTCTCCTTTCCAACATTTTAAGTCCCTCCTTCAGTATTCACCAGCTCAGACTTTGTGATATAGCTAGATCGAAGCCATCAACAGAAATTGATTTTGTTGATTCTTCATCAGCGATTCTTCCATTGGTAATTCCAGTTACTGTATCCAATAATCCAGATAGTCCATATCCATCGCAACGTCAAATGTAAACGAAAAGACCAGTGAAGTTAACATCCTGAACGTCAAAACATCCAAATACAAAGGACCCCACAAAGGAATAGCTCCTCAATCCTGACCTCAACACCGTCCTTAGCTTGCACTTGCAGTAAGCAATGATACCTAGGCAGTACCGTTAACGAAAAACTGTTTAGGCACCAAAATAAAGGATTTACAAAAAATAAACTAAAAACGCCACTTTAACCCTCGAGCGGTTAACTAAATATAAAATGAATGAAATTTAAAGTGCGATCGCCGTAACGATCATATATCCTGTTGTGGGCCCGACTTTACCTGTGGGCGGCTGCGGCGCGGGTCGACCTGGCTCCTAACATCGCCTCACACACACGCTACATCGGCACGGGCTCTGGCCATGGCACACGAAACGCCACCTTCTGTCGTTATTTAAAAAACTATAAGCTCGCAATGTTATGTAAGTTTTACTTTACAATTGTATATATGTATGTATTAACATTAAAGTTACAAGACATGAAAGCTACTTAGAATTTAATTTTGGATTAAAGCAAATGTTGCATCATTCCCCGCTCCAGGCTCGTCTCACTTTGGGTGCCGGATATCTCTTTGGTTCACACACTCATACAGTCTGGTCTGGTCGTCACAACGCACCTTCTCTGTTCCATAGCCTGAGTGGGTGTTCACCATTGATCGTCATACATCTGGTATCCGTGTCTCACTGGTCTCATCTGGTCTGGTCCGGTCTGGTCTGGTCTGGTCTAGGTCTGTCCGAACTGGTCCAGTTTGCTCCGTAATCGTAAGGCCCGTGGGTGATATTCGCGTGTGGGTGAGGTATCGTTAGCCGATTGGCCAGCCCTGAGTCTGATCGTGATGAGGGTGATGATGACCGCCTCTCAATGTCTTACCTGCCAGCTAATGCGGCTAGACAGATTTTCGACGATAAGTCGATATTCTGTGCGCGTCGGCGGCCCGTATCTATAATTGTAGTCACTGGAAATAGAAATAAAATGGTTTTAGTTTAAATATATTAATTGTATAGGTTTATAAAACGAAAATTCTAATTCATAGTATCAGTTTAAATGGAACTGCAAACTGAAAGCATTAAATATTTAATTTCCTCTAGTGGGTATCGAACTCTATAAATCAACAAGAAATGACAAAACTAATACATATTGAATTTTAAGTATGTCATTGTCAATTATCAAATACTGATATTTTTATTTATCACATTTAGCATATTCAATAGCAACAATACAGCAAATTCATTTGAAGGTTATCTAAAATCATGTATTTATTACTGCTTGACATTACCCACTGATATAGATAAAAATATGTATCTAATGCCTAAATCACTTTTAAAACAATCAATATTCAAATTTTCAATTTGTTAAACATTTTTTTGTGGAAATCAATCAGTAATATCCTTGACGCATATCCAGTTTATTTCAGATTGGTTTTCAAAATTTCGTATTAACGCAGCTAATCCTGAATTTCAGAAAAAGCTCGTGACCTCTAATTGTAAAGAATTTGTAATACTAAAAAATAATACATATAATGTAAGCAGAATATTTGAGTTATGAGATCTAAATTGAAGTAATTCATTTAATAATGTGTATTTGTAAAATGTGTAAATCAAATTGTTTTAATGCTTTGTAATTTAAGAAAAATCCATAGTCATAGATTAGTAATGTTTTAAAATGATTGTGTATATGCGCGTGTATGTTAAGTGCACGCGTGTATGTGTGCGTGTGTGGTATACAGACGCGTTTTGCCGGGTGCTGCGCGGTCGCCGCG
Organism: Heliconius aoede; assembly: GCA_037355905.1. NCBI lineage: Eukaryota > Metazoa > Arthropoda > Insecta > Lepidoptera > Nymphalidae > Heliconius > Heliconius aoede. The sequence goes on from JBAIZZ010000132.1 coordinate 471,075, forward strand.
CCTGTTGGACGTGGGCGTGGGCCGCGTGAGCGTGTGGGGCGTGCGGGTTGGCACGCCAGCGGTCGGAGCCGCGTGGCATGCCGCGCGCGCGCTCCACCGACACCCTACAAACAACACTCACTCGTATCGCGACCGGCCGCGGTCGCGCTCGTAGTGGCGGTCACGCCGGTAGCGGTCCGCGCTGCGGTCGATGCCCCTCGCCGGCTCCACCACCACCCTGCGGCACACCACACACCACCATCATACACCACCACGAGACCAGTGCGGTACCGCTACAATTACCGTTACCGTTACGAGAGAGATGTATTGAACCATCATGTATGACATGCATAGCAACGCATTGTCAATGTTCCATTGATATTAATTATAGAAATATGGAAAAACTTTTTATCGAATTATTTTCCTAGCTTTCATTCGGTTTTCTAATATGATAAAATTGATGCTATAGTACAAAGTATCTTAATGCTAGGTTCCCCCCTCTGCCTACCCAGCCGTGTGCAGGATCCAGTGTTAAGCTGACATTTTTATGATGCAATTATATAGTATATTTACTGTTTACTCCTGTAATTGTACCACACAACTCTCGACTCTCACATTTCAAACATTTTATATAAAATCACCTATATATAAAAGAAACTTAATCAAAATAAAATTAAATCAATATTCTAAAAAGTAAATCACTCTCTAACAACCTCTCATGTTATTCAAATATCCCTTTCAAACAGGCTCTAAAAATGAATACTAGAATCAGTTCTCCATACAAATTCTTGCAAAATGTGGAGCCGGCTGATAAAGAAAATTCATTAGTTTAACTTAGAAATTTCCCACTGATTTATTTAATTTAAACATGCATGTAATTACATTTCAAGTTTCATTGTTACATACTTTCAAGTTTAATCTTAGCTTTACAAATATTTAAGTTTCATTTTATTTTTCAATTGTGTTGAAGTATAAGCTCACCTTTCACCAAGCAGTTCTTTTCCATTTAGCTCATACACAGCATCGTCCGCATCTCTATAGTCTTCAAATTCCTATAAATGTACATTATTATTATGGGAAATGTATAAATAATTAACATGCAAGTAGGTGGGCTGAAAATATGGCATTTCTATGAAAAATACCAAAACCAAACCGTCAATGTGCTCAAGCACATTAAATACCTTGAGGGCATATAAGAACATACAATTCAAGTGTTACAACTAACTTTGCCACTACAACTTTTTTTTAATACCAATTCTAACAAGTTATATTTAAGACTAAGCATAACTCAATAAAAACTTAAGGGTTAAAGCCTGAGTACCGAGTGATGGATAATATGTTAAAGAGTCTACCCTCATAGACTTTTATAACTTTTACAGCATCATGACTTAAATAAATTCCTTAAACAGGAATGTTAATAATGAATATTAACATAATATTAGTCGTAAATTTCCTTTGAAGCTAAGTAATATAGACATTATTCTATTTGATTTCAAAAAATATGTTCCATTTAAGGAAAAAGTACAAGTTCCATCAAAAATGGTTTTAGATATTTCACGTACTTTTGCAGAACACGTGTAAATTATTTGACGTTCAAAACATGAAGCATGTAACATCTTATTTTGAATAAAATTATAAAAAACAAAAACCTATATTCCTAAATGACAAGTTTTTTAAATTAGTTAACCTCTTTTAAATACTTTTTGATATAAACTACGTCTTACCACAAAACCGTATCCATTTTTAATAAGGATATCCCTAATTCTGCCAAATCCTTTGAAGAACTTTTCTAAATCCCTTTCCCGGACACCGAAGGGAAGCCCTCCCACGTACACGCGAGAACCCACCATTTTCTTTTCACGTCTGTAAATAAACACATTGTAACAACGCAATAACCCAAAATAAAATTAATAAGGCAAATAGATTGATATTATAATTGCTTATTTTTGATGAAATAATTTAAAAATGTATCGATTGTTATATCTATAAAATTAGCAATCCTAACCTAAAAATTTCATTCTATACAAATCTCATCATTAATGTTTTGGAAAAAGATAAAAGAGGACAAATATTAATAAATTATATATCACATTCAAAAAAAGGATCAGTAAAATAACAAAATTACGTAATTCAAAAGTAAAAATTTAAAGCACATTGTTAGAAAGGAAGTAGTCAAAAAAAGAAAATATGCTATTTTTTTAAAAATATAGTAACATAATTATATCTTAATCATAAATACTACTAATTGTAAAGCAAATTCTCACAAATTATGCATTTTCTGCATCTATTCAACATGATTTTGGTACAACGTAGTTAAAATGAAATGGCGGCACCGAATTTTTAGTCGAGAATCGACACCACGCGGCATGCAAAAATAAACAAACACATTATTTATACTTACTGCATGATTTACAAAACAACGTAGCTTTATGTGAACATTACTAAATTACACACAAGAAAAACTTTAAAAGCAATCCAAGTTTGTAGATAATCGAACGATGAATTATTGGCGACTGGGTACAATATGGCGACGCTTGCCCAATATCTTTATATAGATAGTCAAAAATATAACTTGTATTCTTTTTAAAGCTTACCTTGATTAAATACGTTAAATAAAACGTATGAAAAACTATAATTCTATTTATTATTCACAATTTACCACATAAAATAGGTATAGTAACTTTAAATCTAAATCGATACACGTGTAGTTCAACGCAATTTGCAAATTAAACGGATGTGGCGTTTCATGTTTTAAGTTCTAGTACGCTTCTGTTGGTATCTGTATGTTGGCGCGCATGTTGTAAGGCACTATGCACACTATCAACTTATTTATAAGTTAATAGTATGGTTATTGCCTATCTTTTATACATTCATTACAGTAATTAAAATTATAATATATAATAATTATAGTGTAAATATTTCAGAATTCTGAAAATTAAGATTTTTGACAAATGTACGTACTAGCCTTATAATCAAAGCAAAAATTTGGAGTAGATATTAATCATTTAATTTTTACTCTAAATTAATTTTGGTTACACTTTTTTTATTTATTGTTAGAACTTTGCATTTCCATTATTTGGAAATTTTCATTAAAAAAATTATAATTTTAAATTTTTAGGGAACATAGTGTATGTAGATGCACTGTCGTCCTATTCTTACCCTTCATTTGTCATCTGGGGGGACAGAGTTATACACGGACAGGAATTTTATGGGTTATCAGAGGTAAACACGGAGACTTTCATTTTGCACATAATTTCATATTTTAGATACCAACAAGGGTGTAACGCCCCCGTAAGTGAAAATTGTAGGAATTTTTGATTAGCGACCTGGATGGTCTAAAAAATGGTTTGTTTAAAAAAGTTACCATTTTAAAGGCAACATCCATATAGTGATAGGTAAAATTGAAACCCATTTAGTAAAATCCTTATTTTTATGACTTATTTTTTTTAAATTATGAATGGTTGAAATAAAACACTGACTATTAATGTACTGCCAAAATATAATAGTCAAAATCGCTCGATTTTCTGAGCTATAGCATATATATATGAATATATATATATATATATGAATAGCTAGAACAAACGCACATATTTTTTTATTATTTTGTTTTGGCGGACAAGCAGCGATGAGCTACAGTTTTAGTATCAAGTTTTTAACACATTTTTTTGTCGTAACACTTACTGAATGACAAATGACTCTGGGAGTACCTGTCTATGTGTTAGTAGGTACAGATTTACAGTAAATGCCACTAATAAATTTGTTTTTTAAATCTTAAAACTCAGTACGAAATGTTAGCTTTACGATTTTATTAATATAGTGTTAAGTTATTTTATGGTAAGCTTTATTAGAATTATGGCATAATAATTCTAATAAAGTTCTTGATTTGATTTAAGTAATAGTTTAGAAATCAAATGAATGATAGTTACTGATTTGACTAATTTTAAAAGTATAAAAGGCAAGAATTTAGCAGTGTGGCTTCTTCTTTGCTTGTGCCTTGACAAGTACACATCTCCTTTAAATCTCAGTGATGTAAAACTAGCAAGTGTTAAATTGAGAGAATTGAAGAACCGTTTACTATTACTCAAATATCTAAGGAAGCTTACAGAAAAGATTTTCGTAATTTGGTGAGTTTTTAAGATTTAAAATACTTAATTATACTTTCATGGGTAAGCAGAAATAAATGAAACAATAAAATATTAAAAACATTTTCTTTATTTCCAATTCACAAAGCCAACATGATGTTATGCAACCTATATTATGCTCCCTTCTTTTAAATCGAAAAAATTAAATGCAAACCGCACATATCGTTCATACACTTATGTAAAAGTAAAAAGTTAAAAGGAATATGACACGATGCAGACACATGCTTGTCTCACATATTATCAAGAAACAATTATTACTACGGTTATATACCTTTAACTTTTGATGTCCAATATAGCAAAACGTATTTTAATTTAGAATCCAAACCAGAATGTTAATTTGTGTTGCCATTCATTAACAGTTTTCTGCTAATATTAGGCTTAAATAATTAAATCATATAAATTGTTTCAATATAATTTATTTGGCGGGAATATTTTTCTAAATGTTGTATTTTTGTCTAATTAATAGTAAGAAAGACGGCAAAATTAATTCTAAAATATTAGCTATATACTAATACTACTAGTTATTAATAATAAAAAATATTTTATACATTAATTTTACCGTTAACATGCAACACACACGCTTGCAGAAGAAAACTTAATACAGAAAGAAGGTTTAACATAACATGCATTTTTGTATGAAAGAAATCTATACGTCAATAATTTATAATAATTATGTATATAATAACAACACAATTACTTCCAAAGGATCTCCTCAATTTTTTTCTTCTAGTTTTATTTAATGTTTGGTAATCCATTTCTCTTAGAGTCACTGGTACATACATATAATTCGCATTTCAGTATAAAACTAATTGATGAAAGAATATATTGCAAATTGCTAATAAAGAATATCAAACGACATAAATAAAATATTCAAAAAGATCATATAAACAAGTATGGTAAAGTAAAATAATGTCAAAATTTTATCAGTTCAGTCTTTACATTTGATATACAATAGATAAGGCCACGAAGTAAGTTATATATTTCCATATACATGTAGGTAGTTGTGATATTAATAGCACATAGTGTAATAGTTAACATGCGCATCTAATCAAATAATTTATTAGAAACAAATAATTTAATGTGAGACGAAATATAACAATTGTTCGTAACCACCGATATTGTCTTCATTCTGTGAAAACTTTAATTAAGTAATTGCTTCATTTCACAAAATTGATAGAATCGTACGAAATATTAATTAATCGTATCGATTGACAAATGTAAAATTTCAAATATTTATAAATAATCATAATTCAGATACAAATATATAAAATACACAAAAATATATAATGTAGTTATATTCATTTATAATTATAAGACGGCAGTAAGTAGTATTGAATAATTATTATTCAATAAAGAAACATTACTTAGAAATATGAAGGTACTCGGAAAAATCTGTCACTCACAGTGCACTGAACACTCACTCACTAAACAAAGTAAGCTATTCACTAATTGTACCAAAATATTATACTTACGTACAAAACTTACTTTAGTATGTCAGTTGTTAGTAAATTATTACTACAGACAGCTAATTTGAACTTCATCTGATACAGATGATCATGTTTTTGGATATTTTCATTTTCTTTGAACTCTTGGATATGAGCAAATCATTCTAATATTACATCCGGTCCTAATAAAATGCAGACAACTAATATTCTAAGTTCTATAGAGAGTAAAATATGTCACGGCTATTCCTTTCTATAAAAAAAAAACTAACACGAGACCGTCACTCGTATGCAAAATTAAAATACTTTTTTATTATTTTTTCGTTCATTTTTAAAAAAAAACCTAAAACAATAATTTGACACTAACGTTAAATATACGTGTCACTGACCATATTTGACTCACCAACAAACAATCTATCAAAAACACAAAGTCCAACCCACAAATAAAAATAAGGTTACGATAAAATAAAAATTAGCACAACACTAATATTTGACGTTATAATGTCACAACCTTAAAAATAACATTCGCACTGTTACCTATTCTCACGTTCAAATTATTGTAGCCAAAAAGCTATAAAAATGTATTTTTCTTGGCATATGATATTCTACCTTCATAAATTTAATCATTTATAAAGTGTAGTATTACGGATAAGATATTTGGTTTAATATATATATATACCAATCCGTTTTATTATTCAAAGTCCCCTTTTCACAAGATCATAAAAAAATGTTCCTCAAATCCTATAATAAGATAAGTATAATTAGTTATTATTATTAATGGCAATACTGTTAATAAACGCCAATTTCTCCACCGATATTCTGGTTACTTACAGTAAATATCTCGATAATAGCTTAAATATAGCTGAAAAATGTATAATCGTAATGATTTATGATTCATTGCCTTATTTAATTATAAAAATTATACATTAGATGTTTAAAAACGCAGCTATCAAAATCTGCATAAGTATAATACTACGTAGTTGTTGTATTTCTTTATCTATGGCGTTCCGTCAGCTCAGAATTAATCACTTCGCCAATGTCACTTTGAGTGGAGAACACACAAAGGAAAATGTACGGTAAAAAAGACAATATTATTGACTACGTATCTAATGTATCAAATTAGATTTGACAGATGTCACTTTGACATTTGTCACTTTGACGTTTGTCACTTCCTCTAAGACATTGACATTTTCAGCCACTCCACATGGGCTTTCAGACGGGTGGCGGTCCGCGTACGTAACGTAACTGTGGCGTTAAAGTCTGCGCAAGCGAGTTGAGCGCGTCACAGCACCTCGGCCGTTCCACCAACCAAGCTGCTAGAAGGATTGCCACGAGACATAGTTGTATAGGAATTGAGGAGCGAAGTACGCGCCAAACCCAACCACTGGGGGGGTTGTAGTCGGGATCGCCGGCGCCCGTTTTGTTGTTTGATATGGCGATTGCGTGGTCGCGTCTGAAAATAAAATCACCTATTTAAAGTACGTATTTCTTGAATTACTTATTTATTATTTATTTACAAAGCTCATTTTATAGTACATAAGATTTTGACAAATGTCTGAAATGTTATGAAGTAAATTTTATGTGTAAAAAAATTTGGAATGTCGTAGTTTGAAAATTACAAAATTATATCTTACTTATGTGGTACCATATTCATTATATTTTTATAAGATTTGCTGTGTATTTATTGCATATTGAATAACATAAGAAAAATTCCTATAATGTTGCTAAATATTTTCTTGGTTTACTTACGATACTTCATCAATTTTCAAGTCAGGAATGCTCTGCTCGACCAAAGCGCGGCAAGATTCTTGTAAAGTTTTCACTTCGTTCTCAGTTTGCTCCATACGCTGTAAACATAGATGAATTCTTATTTTTTAACTTTAAATACAATTATTTGTGGTCTCCTCAAAGGTATTTGTTAAAGAAATTAACATTTTTTGTCATTTTAGTTACGCAAATAATCTATAATGTTACAGCGGACAGAAACAGCTTTTACGTTATAGTAACAAGAATACATTATGTTGCCAGGAAATTGTTCAGTATTACCAAATCACGTGTCCATGGTGTAATATAAACCACATAATGACACGAATTTCTACTGCATTATACGACGTAGGGTCACTTATTTAGTAGTTTGCATATAAAACGATTTTCAAAGAGTGTTACATAACCCTCCATAAATAAAAACAGTATAGAGAGATATACTCGTATACATAATGTAATATGTATTACATAAATAAGGTTGTCAAAATGTGTGTCTGTTGTCTTTTTTTATTAGTTTATTATATATTTTACTAAGCTATGACAAATTTCATGCACCTCCATCCCATACAGTTATCGTACAAAGTTTTCGCTTCACATATAACTATACAGATAAACAAACAACCCCTCCCTGCTGTCAAGACCAGTCTAGGTCTGCAGAAATAAAGCCAAGTCGAAAAAAAAGCAGTACGAACGTATTAAATAGCATAACGTAGCTATTTGAACCCGCGCCACTTTGGAAACCGTCCAAGCGCTCTGACCAACTTGATAGAGATAAAGTGGAATAACATTTTAAAATGATGTTAAAAATAAGTAATTGTTGTACATACCTTGGCGATGGCACGATGCGCCGGAGAGTTGGGCGCGAGCGCGGCCTGCAGGCGGCGCGCCAGCTCGCGCAGGGCGGACAGGCGACGCGCGCGCCCGCCAGCGCCCTCGCTGTCGCCGTCCGAGATGCCCGAGTCGGATAGGGAGTCGCAAGTCGAACCCGGCTGGGAAGGTTTTAGTACAAATTGTATGATATTTTTTAAGAAATTTAAGAACATTTTCAGAAATATGTAAGTAATATTTTTTTGTAGGTTCCCTTATCACTAGGTTCCCTTAGGCAAGTATAATGTGAAATTCACCAACATAAGAAGTTGTTAATAAATACCGGAGAACAAGGCGAAATCGCTTTTTTTTTCATATGATATGATTGCAATGTTCTATTTTTATATAACTCGATAAGTCTAGAATATCTATGTATGCTTTTGTTGCACATAAAAACATATCAGTAACACAGAATTAAAATATTAGTTAGCAATGGATATTTCTGGAAGAAATTTCTTATGAATATATTAATCCATCTATATTAATAATCTATCTATATTAATAATCAATGTTAATATCAATGGATATAAATAATGGTTATACTGTCTTTTAAATAGCATTCACACATACAAAAACAAAAAAAAAAGACATAATACCAACCTTCTTCTTATCAAGCAACGACACAGCCAACTGTCTGACATGAGCAGCTAACTCCGCGTGGTCAGCCAGCGCCGCACCACGGTCCCGCAACGCTTGTAAGGTAGCATGGTCGCCGTGCAAGGCTCCTTGCAGGTCGCGGAGAGCACTCTCCCATTCAGACCACGCTGAAACCACCTTTTCTAGGGATAGGAGCTCGTTTGTTGTGCTGTGGCGGGAGGAAGATAGTTTTGTTTTAACAATTGATATTATTATGTAGCAAGGTAGGCACAGAAAAAATTATAAATAAGATATTTCTCATATTATATTAAGAGGTATACAAAAATACATGTTTAAGTACTATCATTGTACATCATCAGCTTCACGCTGGATCCTAGAGAACCGAGTGTTAAGTCACTCCGTTCCCCACTGCCGAATTCTGAAGGCATTGCGCGTTGAGTGGCAACTCTTTATATACTAGTATATAATTTTAAATATGTTAAGAATATGCAATAATTTTAAATTCTCGTCGCAGCGATTGAGGACAACCAATAAAGGGATTAGCATACGTGCGGGTTAAACAGTATTGAAGCCAGTCGTAAGACAACTGACGTAAAACTTGAAAATATGCTTTTAATAATAATTAATTTCATGATTCCTTACCCATTCCTTAACTACTCTTAATTATTATAACATTAATTAATTAATTTAGTAATATCTAACTGTAGGGTAAATTTTGACTAATAGATCTAAAAGACTTCATTTACCTGAATATCGAAAACTAATAGAAGAAAATATTTGAAAACGGACACGTCGGAATCAACTGCCTTTATCTTTACACTGGCTCAAACCCTTTATTCTGATAGTTGGCCACCATGTCTGTGTTAACACTAGGTTCCCTCTACTTAACCTGCTATGTGCAGGGTACAGTGTATTTAATACTATAAATTGATATAGAATCAATAACTATACCGTTGATGAGCATCATCCCAAGCGGCCAGCAAGGCCGTGAGGTCCCCGTCGAGGCCACAGTCGTCCGTCTCCATTTCCGCGAGAGCCCGGCGCGCGGACACTGTCAGCTTCAGCTTCGACACTTTGCATTCTAATAGACGGGCAAGCCGTTCCTGTAAATAAAATAGTGATTAGTTGATTTAGTGTTATGTCACTCCTGTTTTCCAGTAACCGGAACAGAGGCAGCCATAATGTTAAACTTCCGCTTAACTTAACACGACGAATTCTGGAGGCATGTAATATTCAGTGGCGGAGTTCAACTAAGCGCTCCAAAACAAGACAAGAGAGCGAAAAAATTTTAATATTATATATTTAAATTCTTCGAGTGGGAATCGAACTCCAGAATTCGGTGGAAAATGGGAAAAGCAGTGTCTTAACACTAGGTTCCTCACTGCTGTGTGCGGGAAACAGCGTAGTCGGAGTTATTTTATTCCATACCTTAAGTTCCTCCATGCGTCTGTGAAGCTGAGCTCTGGTATGTGGTTGAGGTGCACAGTCTCCAGGCTCGCAGATGTCATCGATGGTCTCCCTCAGAGCTGCTATCTCGCGGCGGAGACGACGAGCGCCCCCGCGGCGGATGGCGGCGACGCGAAGAGCTGACCATCTTGCTGATACAGCTGGAGGCAACGGGATTTTTTTATTGTTTGTTTGTGGTTAATTTTGTGAGCGGAAAATGAATCAAAAATTAAACAATATGGATGCTTTACATAAAAAAAAAGTGTTTTAAGCATAACTTTGACGCCACGACTGCCGTCGGTCGCCATTTAAAAAACATAGTATTAAAATAAATGAATGAACCACAGTAATATAATTTGTTTTCGAGGAAGTAAAATTTTAATAAGTTAAAATAAAACAAAACCTTGAACTCAACCCTGTCTGACTGGAAGTAAATGACAAACAATGTAAAATTTAACTGTAGATATAATTCATTATGGAAATCACATTTTAATGTATGTTTGAATAGTCTTGTACTCTGTAGGTAGGAGGCTTGTAGACATTAGCCCAGTTGTTCTACAGTAGATACAATACTTATGTAAATGCCGACATTTGATAAGCAGTGAGTTAGTAAGACATCGAAACCAGTTTTAAACATAGACATAGGAAGGAGTGAGGGGGGGGGGGGGTGTTTGAGGTTTGATAATAGACTAGTCTGGTGCCCACCCCAAAAATTTTATAAGCAAAAAAAAAATTAAGTGTGTATATTTATTATCTGCACGCCCAGCGGCCCAGAAAATATCTCTATATACGCCGATGATTTCAAAAAACATTTAAAAGATATATATATATAATCGTCAAAGTAAACTCGTTTCAGTTCAGACATTTCTATAATACGCGTTGTCACATTGAACAAATAGGTTTACATACAAATAGTCCGCCATTCATAAATATGTAGCGCTATTCAAATCTAAATAAGAACGTTGAAGGCGTCAAGTTTCACACAAAGCATGTACAGAAATAGCCGTCTAAGTACATCGCTTAGATGCAAATGGAGATGATCATAGTAAGGGGAATTAAACATACAGAAAACTTCGGCTAAATTACGTTATAATATTTATTTTAACTTTAGAGTACCTACTCAATTTTTTAAGTACTTAAGTGATCATCAGAGGCACAATCGTGTGACTGTAAACGCGACGGTGATTCCCACTCGGGTGAATTAATGGTTATTTTTTAATATTTGATTTCTTTGCTCTGGTAACAAGACAAAGCGCGGCGTTGAGGTCCGCCATGCAATGTCTAGAAAACTCTACGTAAAGTGGGTAACGGAGTGTCTATCTGCTATGTGAAACTGCATAATTATACATGCATGCATATATATTTTACTTATAATACTTTATATAATTAAAATTACATTCTAATCACGTAACCGAAAATAAATTCGATTACGAAAAACAACATATACAAGCCCAGTACTCAAAAACACAAACAAATTTACGCCGTACCCATTAAACCTTACATTTAGCATTTTTATTATAGGACATAAAAACTACAGGAACCTCGATACTACAGTACAGTAAACGTCCTGGCACATACCCAACAGTTGTATCGACAATCGACGTACATTAACCCACTAACTCACATAGTCCATGCCTTGCACCGCCAGTACCGAGTGACCGACCCACATAGTACCAGAGCACTGCCAGCTGCGTGTACGCAGATTATTTTTAAATGCACCTTGATATTGTTAAATCGCAAGTCTCGAGAACGAATCCAATTTAAACATGTAAAGTAGGTAAATCATTTAGACTAAGTCAATTTATTTCAATACTATTTAAATAAATGTTTATTCTAATTTATATAAATATATATATGAGAATAAAATTTTGCCATTAGGTAAACTGGCGAGATCACAGGAGGTCCATGAATATAAAAATTATAAAATAACGAAACAGCAGAAACGATAAAAAAATATCTTACACAAATTATACACTGGCCAACCGGCTAAAAAGCAGTTAAGATACATCTACCTTAGAATGCAATTTAAAATTAAAATAAATCTCAATTCTTACAAGTGAATTAAAGTAAAAAAATAAAGTTACCGGTGCATGTCGCTATTACATAAGTGATAAGCCAGGATTCGTTTGATCAAATCAGCCAGCGTCAGAGATTGCATTTGCATCGAATGCTATCAGTTTAATACGTTTAAAAAGTCTTATACAAGAGGCACGATCTTTGGACGTGTAATTTACAGAACATAATTTCCCTCTCTCTTCTAATTAGCCGTGTGGTCCCGGCTTAGAATAGGATCACCCTGGTACTGTCGGTGTCGTAAGAGGCGACTAAAGTACGTGTGGAAGAGTCACGTCGCCAGTAATGGCAACACGCATGGGCAGACTCGACCGGATTTAATACCACCCCCGGCATTTAAAACCGGCGTGAAGTAGTGGCCTTTGCCACTGCGTTTCGCATTAGGTAATGCCGGGCCCCGGTGCCCTTCATCTCCACCTTAAAGGCCGGCAACGCACCTGTGGCTCCTCTGGTGTTGCATGGGGTCGTGGGCGGCGGTGATCACTTACCATCAGGTGACCCGAACGCTCGTTTGCCTTGTCCTCTCCCATAAAAAAAAAAAAAAAAAAAAAAAAACTAAGTTAGTCCATCCTGTGGTCCGCCGCCATAAACAAAAACTAGAATATTTTTAATTAGTGTCTCTTGCCTGGCCTTAAAAATGCAAGAATTATATAATTATTCCAACAAAAAGTAAACAACGAGAACAGCCTAACATATTATTAAAGGCTGTCGTAAAAGATCATAAATAAGGAGGAACGGCAATACAAATGCCATGTAGAGTTATAATAGCCACTAAATATCGTCGGGTCCATGAACTTGCGTGAAGCACAATAATCCGGCACTCCACACTCCAGATGAAGTCAACGATCTGATGAAGCACTTAGTTGTGAATTGCGAAACACTGATACGATCTGTCACTCGTACAGGTCGTATTAAAACATGTTTTTTTTAATATATATTTGTAATAATATGACGAGAAAAACGAGAAACCTGACGAATACTTCTTCCATTTTCTTCATTTGATTTAGAAACATTGCGTGCGATGTCAGATATATATAATATTTAGGAGTATATGAATAAGATTTGGAAGTACTACCTAAGGTCACAATCATGATCATCACGTACAGTTGATCATATCGCCTGTAAGCTAACTCTACATTTATGTAAACTTCCTGTCTCTCTCTTAATTCTCTCTCTCTCTCTCTTTCTCCCTCCCTCTCTCTCTATCCTTATTTTCGTTGATTTAATTTAACATTGTCGATAATTTGTATGTTTGTGTGTGACCTAACTTAGTCATTGTGGTTAAAGAACTCAACAAAGTTTGACTGTTAGTTAACCTTCAAGTACTTTGGCACGTCAGTCACCTAAAGTTTTTATAAAATACGTGTCTTGTTCAATATCAAAGAGGTCAAACGGAGGAAGTAATTTTCATAATTAGCAAAACGATCGTACCAATTGTTTTCGAGGATCGATTTTAATGAAGAGAACAATTTGCGTTCCGCAGGAAATCAATTTATGTTCCGCGCCTACTCGTCCCATGTATCGCTATCATCAATGTAAAACATACTCTGGCAAAATATTTATTGAAATATTTATTGGGCTTGGGCGTAGAACTGAGATCGCCGGTGTCATGCCCACACTAGAAATTTTCTCTAAAAGATAAAAAATAAACCTAGTTAGAGTTCTACGAAGTGACTTTGTGCTCGTCTGGCACATTCGTAACGCCATAATTGAAGCACTATACTATAACCTAAAATCTGGAAATTCTAGGGGGAGAAGGGGTCTGGTCCCCCCTCCTCCTCCTAGAAAATATCGCTAGACACTTCTATGGCTGTAGGGTAGAGAAATCATATCCAAAGTTTACAACATCAACCGTAGTAAAAGTAATCTGCGACATAATATTCGCAGTGGACACCGATTCCAACAAATCATTACTTCCTTGTTGAAAGCCATTAGCGAATTGGAAATGTACAACCGGTAACTTGATGTTTCTTTATACACAATGATCAAGGAAAATACTATTATATAAAGTTACCTGGAAGTTGACTATTTTTGTAAAAAAAAAACTATTTTTGTGAGTTAAAACTCTAGCATATTACCAATTTGTCTTTCATTTAAAATTAGTAGTCTAATAAATCATTCAAAAATTACACAACGTTTAGTTCGTGTAACAATTGATTTTTCTGAATGGAAAATTTTTAAACCGTGAAAAGATATATTTATAACATTTACAGTAATGTTCGCCATTTAGTATAAATTAACGTTATTAAGGTTGTCAAATGAGGTGGTAGGTACTTTACGCAGTGCAATCTCGAATTAATTTTAAATAATATAAAAGTGAAATGAGTTCATATTGTGAATAATTTATATATTCAGTGGTGGGGGTACTTCAGATTTTCCACGGATTAATATTTATCGAAGCATACATGAATTTAACGTTTGATGTTTTCGCAAAAATAAAATGCAAATAATAATGGTGTTGAATTTATATTTAGTTTTCAGTTGCACACTCAACCGAGGGGAGAAAGATATACATATCCACAACTCGAATCAATTCATGTTTAGTGGCGTAACTTAACACTGCATTTTGCTGGAGCAAAGAAAAAATATTTCTTGGAATATGGATTGACTCCATGTTCAAAAAAATATTTTCATATTTCATATTTTCTTTATTCTCAATTTTTATGATTTTTAGATGCAAATATTTACCAGCTTTACGGTATGTTACGTTACATCTCCAACGTGAGAGGTGAAAGCCGATAAATTGTATAAGGTGTTATATGCTCAGCGGAAAGTCAATGGCATTGAATATATGGGGAGAAAATTTAAAACGTCGAACAAGAAACGCGCACAGATGCAGATATTTTAAAAGTAGTATAAAAAAAGGTTTTAAATAAAATAAAAAAAAACAGTTTCGCTTCGCCTCGACGTAAGAGCGAAAAAATAAAAATATAAATTCAAAAAATAATTCATTCCCCCGAGTGGGGATCAAACCAACGACCAGTCGCGCTTACAGACACACAATTGCGCCTTGCTCATAAAAAGATTTCACAATATTAAATTACTTACTACAGTCAGCTTAGTGAACAGAAAAATATTAAATTACAATAAAATTTTCAGAAGATTTTATAGAATAATCTAAAATTAACACTACCTGGGTAAGGTGGCAGATAATCGCGATCCATTATGACACTGTCAAGACGGTCGTGCGCGGGAGTCGACGAGGCGGCAAGGTCGATACTGTTGCATTTCATATAAAACGAACACTTTTTGTTTTCTAGCCACTATTGCCGCTAGATACAGCTCAAACCGTTTTGGCCAGCATCCTAGTCGGAACTAATATATGAAGTTATTGTTATAAGAATAGAGCATCGATTGCATCGAATGAGTTCCACGCGACTGCCAGTAGTGACGAAAGGAGACGTAACGTTCAGTCACTATTTTGTGATAATGTTACGCGCAAAAAAAAAAAACTAAAAATACAATATTATCATTCAACGAGTCCAACGCAGAATATTATTCTATTAAACAGCAAACCAGAATATCAATAAACGGCGACCTGGTTGTGCTAGATATTGCGAATAAAAAAGTGAAATCGGAATAAGAATTCTGATCTGAATTTGGCACACACTTCAAACTTTAAAATGTAAATGTTCTATAATACGTTTCGAACTATTATTTATATAATATATGACGTGGGTTATCGTAAAATTGATAAGAGTAACCTTTTTAATAAATCGATAATACGTTAAAGTTATTTTAATTACTGTGATGAGAATTTGAGTGTATGTTACCGTCAATCTCTATAATTCAGTATTCCAGACAATATGAAAAATATTAATATATATATATATATGAAAAAATATTTATTTTGTACATAGTCTAGTTATTCTATATAATAACGAATGAGCAGCCAGTGATGTACTCGTATGTATAACGACGAGAGCAAAGAAAAAGGGTTTTTTTCTTAGTAGTAACGTATGTACTCACTCCACTAAAATGTTGAAATTCGAAAGTGTCTAACGAAATTTACTCTTGAAAACCGCTAAATCTGTAGCTCGAATACAAGAATATAGACCAAGATTACACCTATTTACTTTACTACGTTGCCCGTAGAAAAGCAGACACTCTATACAATCCTTAGGAAAATTTATTAATCATGCAGGTGATGTATGTACCTAATTGAAATAATATTCATAATATTTCATACAGTACCTGGACACTCCATCAAATCTATACATTGCCGAGATATTATATAGAATATCTAAATTATACAGATTACCGGTAAAATACAAATTATGTTTAATTTATAGTTATTACGTTGTATTGCAATAGGTATATTTACATAACTAAATTATTTATTGTATGTCATGAGTTCGTGACATCTTTTGATCTGCCTATATAAGAGCTACTAGGGCTCAAGCAAGAGTGTATCAAATCGGACCAACACAGAAACGGTATATGAGGTATGCCATTAAGAACGTATTAGTACAAAAATAAATTTCAAACACTAATATACCACGTCTCTAGTAGAAGAAAGAAGAAAAAAATTGTAACAATTTCTATTAAATATGACACTAAAAACAAATTTCTATCTGTAGGTACGAGCGTACAATTTAAAATATCACAGAATTAGTAAAAAAAAAAAAGTATTGACTGATATAATTGAAAACCCGCATTTTAGCAAAACTTCAATTTATTAACTGTTGCAAAAAAATTGACGAAGTAGACGGGTTGATGACATGCACCGAACGCAGTCATTCACCCTAAAATTCCGCTATGCAAGCGAAGAATTCCACACCAAAATCGAAACAGGAACTGGCCACGTGAACGAAATAAATTAATTACGTAATTAATTCATTCGTGTAAGCTTATTAACTGGTTGCGATATCGATGCACTCGGAGAGGTGATGTTGGTAGTTATCTTCTTTTGTATCTAATTTAATTTTATTATCTTCTATCATCTAATTTTATTTCAAATCACTTCTAAAATTGATTTAATCTATACAATAACAGCACTTATGTATTTAAATACAGGTTATGTCAAAAAATGTACAAAGTTATTAAGAGTGCGAATTCGATTTTTGTGTGTGACTTGCGATGACTTTAAAAATGTAATTTTACCATCACTCCATAGATTTAAATAAATAAATTCTAAATATTTAAGTGTTCAAAATTGAATTCTTTAAAGTTTTTTTTTATATATTACTTAATTTTGTTACGTAAGTAATGTAAGGCAATCACCTCTATTTCGGCATCTCAGTTTTAGGATAACAGAATTAAGGTCGGCATCAAAATTAGTTTTAAACTTAATTACACATCACCATAATCCTGTTCAAGAGTAGAGCATGATGTAATCAAGCGTTATAGTTATTACGTACGGTATAATTATATATGCGTTTACAATATAAAAAAGTTGATAGATGTACGTGAAGTAAATTAAACCAATTTCACGCTGTATCCCGCACACAGCAGGCTAAGCAGAAGGAACCGAGTATTAAGACACTGTTACGCTGAATGCAAGGAAATGAAAAAAAAAAAAAATTCATATCCTCGAGTTGGGACCGAACCCACTACCAGTAGCGTTTACACACACTTGCGCCCCTGCTCCACTACTGGCCTCAAGAATCTACGTTAGTTTTGAGATTTTGTGAACAAATATATATACGATACATTAGGATTATTTCCGTGCACTCGAGCGTCAAAGGAGGTCGGATGTCAAAGTAATATGCGAAGTCCTGTCGTGCCACTCGATGTCGTGTCGATGCAAATGACCTTGCACAACTAGAACAGTTGTGCAAGGTCATTTGCATCAACAAATTGTATATAATAGTATCAGAATCCGTTGGCACGAACGGCTTTAGTTGCGCCAGAGTGCATTTGTGCAGTTGCAACACGATTGCCAGATAATGGTCTCAGAAAAAGTCGATTCTCTCGACCTACTTTAGTATACTAAATTTAAAGATCGTATACTCTTCTTTAGTGATTTTTTTGGTTTAATATTTTGTATAACTACTTTAGTTTACTAGGTACATTGATCCGGAGCGGCGTAAAATTACCCACTGCATTGTTCTTTGTGTTACGATATATGTTTATATGCTATGCTTATAACAATAAGTATATGGTCCATAGAAGTAGTGATGCATTGTATGTTTAAAAGGTACTTAAGAAGTACCTTTAGTGTAGGTAGGTTTCAAAGAAATGATACATACATTTGTTGTTACATTGCATACAATAAAAGTTAGTTTAAAAATGGCCATATTTTATAAAATAACAAATAAGTTTCGTTTATACATATACTATATTAATCTATAGCTAAGTTGTATCTACTAATAATTTTAAAATGTTTATAAATCCAAAATGTCTATTTAAACGTATCTGGAACCACATTATATTAGAGTGAAAATGACTATGATTACTTAAGACTATTACACCTTAATTTTACATACATCAGAGCTGCGTCTACGCATCTACACTACAAAAATAGCCGGAGTTGATCACATACGAAAGCTTTATTTAGCTAAGTTGTATTACTAAGGGGTTTAGAACATAACACGCGGGTGAGTGTGCACTACAAACACGTATAAATATTCGTTCACTTTATTTTATCTCATTAACATCCTTTATTTTTATTTAGCGTTCAGTTCCAGCATACAGCGAGTAGTGGAAGTAAGCAAGAAATGAAAAACAAAATCGTGTTACGTGGCTGCACTATATATCTTCATGCCACAATAAATTAAATTGACACTTATGACTATGTCCCCTTTAAAACAAAAATCTGGCTCAAAACCGTTTCATTCAAACGAATGAAGCGCCATTACGATGCCAAACACAGACATACAGACACACAACACAAATCAACACGTCAAAGTTACAGCACCGCACATAGAGCGTCGAGTAAGCTGCACAAAAGCTGAAATCTCAACTTTACAGAACTAAAAGCGGTCTAACGCAAGCTAAAGAGCCAATAGATGCTAATAGCATAATCAACGACGGAACGAGAGAAACCTTCGACGCTAATATCGACGAGCGTAGGATAGACGTAGGCGGACGAGACCGCACGCGGTCAAGTACACGATTCGCCAACTTGTTTATTTTCATTTAAAATAATATATACTGTATACATCATTACAGATGTCGAGTTTATAATATTTTAAAGTATATTTAGAATTGTAAGTATATTGAGTTATACAGTAAAACATTACTTATTTAGTAGTATTTACTTACCGATTTCCTCGGTGTTGGTAGCTGCTACGGAGAGACTCATATTTGAGACACTTTTTTTTATTTTCAGAAAAAAATTACGCACTTATCGAAACAGTTATCGTTTTGTAGCATACTTCTTTCCATTGTCAATTTTGTTTACACTGCATTAATAACTTATTAAAATAAGCTCACTTTTCTATAAGAACTATTACAGTTTTACATCGCTCTGGTGAAAGCAAAAGACAAAAAAATGTGTAGAGTTTCACCACTCAACAAGCAATGAGTCCAGAAATCGGCAAAAAGTGGGGAACGGAGTGTCTTACCACTAAATTCCCCCTGCCTACCCTGCTATATCCGAGGTACAACGCGAAGCTGATAATATCAATAATAATTAAGAATATATATGATAATATGAATGGTGAATATACATAATGAGTAACTCGATTTCAATATTGGGAAAGCGGCGCGCGCGTCTCACGAAAAACAATAGCTAGTGCAGCACTAGCAAAATTATATAATCGATTGTCGCCTGGGAGAGTTTTATTGACAGACATCGATGTTTATCAATTATGTCCACGACCGCGGTTTAATTGATATCTCGATTATTATCCGAGTACTCCTATCCGTGACCGTTACATCACTGCTGTGACGAAATTTCACCATGTATGACTGTGCCTGTATCGCGGTTATTTATTCTAAATTTATCGCTTCATAGATATCCTATCGTGAACATATTAGCCTGATATGTCATATTTAAATGTTTTTAGATTGATTATTTTACATTTTATATCTAGCATTTTAAGGCATTTGTGACTTGAGTGACCATAGTTCAACGCTGCGTTGCCAGTCGGCTGCCTGCTACGACTCGAGAGAAGAAATGAAGATATTAACAATTTCATTTTCTCGAGTTGGAAATGAACCCACAACCTGTCACATTTACAATCACACATTGCGCCCTTGCGCCACATTCACAATATTAGTGAAAACATAAAGAAATGTATCAAGATACACATCAGTTCTAATGGATTTCTAAATGGAAAACCTAGTGTACAATGCGAAAGAAACGTCGGAGGTGGATAGCGGTACACGAGATGAACTAGAATAGCCGGTCGGATAACCGTTACAACCTGACAAACTCAATTAACCGACGAATTAATCTTTAGAAGTTCTTACGAGAGTTACAAAGCACAGTCTAAGACATGGGCGCAGGAAGATGGGGGTCGGGTGGTCCGTGCCCACTCCAGAACAGTTTGGTGTGCCCGTCCCAGAAACTTAATATACTATACTAAAAATTTGCCCCGAAAAAGTCCAGTCTCCCAGAAAATATCTATAATTATACGTCCATGATCTTAGAATATTGTTGTATTTTTATTATGTAATCAACAAGACCGGTTGTAAAAGTGACAGATCGAATAATAATTTAAATTTAGAGTAAGCTGTAGCATTTACCCTTTTCATTATTTGGTTGCTCAACTCAGTAGAAGTCGGATTGAAATGATATACGAGTACGTAACAATTTTTGCATCATAACTATATCATGGCACCGAAAGTTTAGATTTTGATATGTATGTATTATATATTTAACAGGTTTATTTTATGGATTCTTTTAGTATATTAATTAACTTGTTCTATTAATTAATTTTAAGATATTGAAGATTACAATAAGGTTGGAGGTTGTGGGTTTGATTACTAAATTGGGAGAATTAGTTATTATTTATTTATATACACATTTCTTCGCTCTGGTACCAGAGACAAAGCGCGGTGTTGAGTTCTGCCAATCAAAAAAAAATGCCTCGAATTCAGTGAAAAGAGGAGAATCAAGCGTCCTTAACACTAGGATCCCTCTGCCTACCCTGTTATATGTGGCATACAGCGTGAAGCTATGTAAAACAGAGAAGAGATGTAAACATGTAAAAGTTACATGCACTGTTTATATGACGTTGCTAAAATTTTTGTAAAAAGCGTTATATAATACGTTGGATAAGTAAATAATTATTATACGATGAAGTCATTTGAATACTGGTTTTACAACATTTTATCTACCTAGCTGTGTTTATAATTTATATACAGAAATATAACAAGGTTTTTGATATCAAAAAAACTATTTGCCGTTAAGTTTACCGTTTTAATAGAAATTTCGTAGAAAATAAAATTAAATAGAAAATTTAATAGAAATAACAAAAGCTCCTAAAAACAATTATTATATTATATAAAAAATTTGTAAGTCCAATTTCATACAATGGACCCGTATAACAAAATTTCCGGTCCATATATTTAAAAAGCGAGTTAAAGGTACCTTTTACACATGCAAAGGCACCTACATGCAAAACAGGCTTCGCTTTGCGTGTTGCGTGAGTATGGTGAAACTGCCTCATGTATTTACTGGGAATCCTGTGCGTCCACTTTTTCTTTAAGTACGTTGCAGTTGAAATTATGCTTCGATTTGACTAATTATATAGTTACGAATGCAAGACTAATATTTATGTAAAATTCTAAAGTTATAATATCATAATTTTAGAAATTCTATAATACAAATTGAAACTATCATATGTATTATGCAATATCTGCTATATTGCGTAGGCAGGCAGCGGAAACCTAGTGTTAAGACACTCTGTTTCCCACTTTCCACCGAATTTTTGTGAGAGCAGAAAGCCAGGCTTTTCCCCTATTATAAATTCCGACTAGTAAATAAATGATCGTATAGTTGAAGCGGGCCAGCCGCGAGCGGGTCGCTAGACTGATATAAAATTGTAAAAAGCCTTTTGAGTTCAAAGGAGAAAGCGCCCTAAAATTGACAGCTTGTAAAATGTGTTTATTATATTCATTTAAAATGAGAAATAAATATTCGTCACTATTATTTATGTAAATCTATTATTTAAGACCAGCCTTGGCGCAATGGCACTAGCGTGCGACTGTAAACGCGACAGGTTGTGAGTTTGATTCAGACTCCAGTAAATGAAATTTTAATCCTTTAAATGCCTCGCTGCGCTGAAAGGATAAAGTTCGGCGTTAACTTCCGCCACTAGATGCGCAATGCCCGCAAGAAAAGGCGGAGAGTAGCGGATAGAAGTATCTCAACGGGGACGGAGAGTCTTAACACTTGGTTTCCACATTCCTCCTACCTACCCTGCTAGGTGGGTAAAGGTAATAATTTATAATTGTCACACTAATGACTAATGGTATTATATCGCGGACTCGGTATAAGTGTCCATACAAAGAGATCGCCGTATTTGGCGGTGACCGTTTTTGTTTAGGTTCTAAGATCGACCATGATCTCACTAGTCGTGTCAAGACTAACTGGGTGTGATATATAAACAGCCAATTATAAACAAAAAAAATATTTTTGTTCAGCTTCACGCTGTATCCCTCACACAAAAGGGTAGTCAGAGGGAACCTAGTCTTAGTCACTCTGATTTCCCCTGCGCCACGACTGGCCTCAAAATAAAGAATATTTCTTAATTTGCAATTACGAATCTTTTCTTTGTTTCTGCAATTAGCAATCATCCAGTTATAATTAACTGGAAAAGATAAAGCCGTATCGTTAAAATGAGTCGTTAACCGCAGCTGGGTAAAAATTTTGACTTTCTCGAAGTGAAATCACACTGACGTGAACAGCAACAATTCAAATGACTACATCATGTATATTATATAACCAGACGAAATAATATGCTTAAGAGTAAATAAGGAAAATAAATAATATACTTTGACTTGAGTGAAACAGTTACTTACATAAGATTTGTATAAAAAAATGGTAGAGTAGAGCTAAGGTTAAATTTAGGTTAATAAATACAACTAGCTGTAGGTTATCTGAATGTCATCTGAGCATTAGTTCAATAGCTAGCATGACGAATATTAAGACAAAAAGAAACAATGTACAAAATATATTTACACAATTACACTATAAACGTAAAAAATTCTAAACTCAACACATTTATCGATCAGAAGTAACCTTCAACGACAAGGTTGAATACAATATTGTTTATAAATTATTATTGAATATTTTTTATTAATATACACAACAAAATCAAATCAGCTTCACGCTGTATCCCGCACACAGCAGTGAAGGCAGAGTGATTCTAGTGACACTTCGTTCCCCACTTTCCGACGAGTTTTGGAGGCAATCCGTGTTGAGTGGCGGAACTTAAAATCATGAGATATTTTTCTTTTAATTGTTGTAAAATCTTATTTTCAATTATTATATAAAATAGTCCAAAAAAAATTAAGTGTCAACAATTGATATCGGAAGCATCAATGACATTATGCAACTGGTAACTAAACAGTTACTCGATACGCATAATAGAACCCATTATATTCGTAATATGGGTAGCGGTCGTCGAACTGACGTGACCATTGTTTACAAATAAATCCTTTGATCGTATATAGAAGGTTTTGAGCAACGGTTATTAAATATATCGAAATTAGGTAATCTAATAAAAATGTTATATTTGAGATAATAATTATAATAAAAAAAAAATATTATAATTGAGAATCATAACATCGATCGCAAAATCTATATAAAAATAGTTTTCGTTCGTCAGGTGACGTATTATCGCTAATAGCGTTGTACACTTGTAACGCGCGAAGGTCGCATATGTACAAACAATCTAATGGAGACTAATTCAACGTTTATTACTTTTCTTACACTTATTGAACATAGGTATTCCATTCAAGTTGTAAATCAGAACGAAGCGAAAGTGTAAACTCATGCGCATTTATTTTCTTACGAGAAAAGTGAGCTCAATACAAAATGCACTACCCAAGTTGCATAGAGAGCCACCATCTATTTATATATTTTATGTATAACTTGTACACGAATCACTCGCGATATTTACGTAATATATCGTCCGCGAGACACGTCCGCCGCTCGCGACGTTTACAGCTGATCTACTGCGTTGTATGAATATTGTACTTCACCTTTCTTGTCAGAATTATCAGCGCTTAAAGCGATTACACACAAAATTATATGTGAAATAATATAGCGATTAAGCGCTTGATTTTAGAATCGATGATATCACTATATGGAATCGTAATTAGAAGGTAGAGTTCAGTGTTGGTGGATCTGCAAAGAGTCGAATCTACCTATAATAATATATTATGTAGAGTCAAAACGATAATAATAATATCAAAAATGTTAATGACGATAACTATATTACGACAACTATATTTTATTATTTGCCATATACATATTATTAATTAAATAAATATTTTAATAATTTTCTCGACCTTTTCCACCATTTTTAAAAACACCTTGCCAACGCAGTTTCGTTTGAATCCTTGAAAATGTAATAACATTAGCGCATTTTTATTTTTGTTTGAGCTCTACATCTGAGTATTATTTACAATTACTTTCGAAGGTTGTGTTTATTAAATTGCACACAATGAATATAGTGACGGTCTATTAAAATCGTTCAAACGAGACATTTTTCACTCGTTACCGGCGGCCATTTTTAATTTTATTTGAAAGCGAAGGTTGACACGTAAGAATAATATATTCCTTAGTCACTACAGAAATGTTAAAATAAATAGAAAACAATATTTGTTTTTTTTAAGCGGTTTTAGCTTCATTAATCATAGATGTGAGAAAAATAGACACGGAGTTAATTAAAAAAGTTAAGCGTCCTATTCAATGGAGGTTCGGTTGCAATTTACCGACAAGCCTTATTTGTAATTTTCAAAGAATACATAAGCGATATGTATAGATAATGAGTAAGATTTTTTATTACTTTATTTTAAAAAAAAAGTTATATAATAAAACAAGAAATAATCCCCCGGCCGTTTTAATGAAATTAATTCAAGTAAAAGCTGAACAATGTACAATCGGCATTTTAAAGATAAAGAATAAGGGCTTTGTCTTTCACAGATAATTACTATGTTCAAATATTGTCTAAGCAGTTGGTACTTGCATGCTATCGTATATTTAGCTGATTTAATTGGAAGAATTGAAAACGAATTAGTTTCGAAGAAATCCAAAACGAATGAACAGGGTAGACGGTGAGAGTCTAGTGTACTCCGCTCCCCTGTGAATTCTGAAAACTACGCGTTGAGTTGTGGTACTCAACGCAGCCGTTTGCCTCAAGAAAGTAGAAATCGAACCACACATGGTTGTGCCACTGCACCACGATTGGCCTCTGTAACTAATGGCTTTAAAATAAAAATACAAGGGAGTAAATAAACAATAAACATAACACTAAAAGAGTAAAAACGTAAAGGTAAAAATTTTCAACAAAAATCACATATCAACAACTTCACAATTAATAAATAATAACCAGGAAACTTACATTTTAAGGAATTTATTTTTGATTTCCCTACATAAATCACAATCTTTTTGATCGTCATGATTCTTCACCACCTTTATTGTAGAAACACCTAAAAGTCACTGACGATTCTGATAAGTGCATAACGAAACTCACTGTTTATTTTTCTTTTTAGATCTTTAGACTGAATGATGTCACCTTATCGTGACCTAATGGATAAATAAATTATTGACTATTATAGTTAACATATTCTCATAAATTTTTAGGATAATTATTGGCAAAACAATAGGTATTTAAAATCTACGTGTTATTGTTATTGGTATACATATATGTGTACATTTTTGTATTTCTGTTTCTATGTACTTGTGTAAAATATATGTACAATTAGGACATCAGTGCTAGTTTTAATAGAATATTATCCAGTTTGAAAAGTATTTTTTAAAGATAGTTATATAATAAATGTCTAAAAAGTTTTATATAATATATATAATAAGTTAATTATAAATGAATAAGATATTATATAATATCTTATTCATTTATAATTAACTTATTGTAAATATTTTCCGTAATTAACCAACGAAATGACATGAATCGTAAATTTCCCAGGCCAAAAATATAAAAAAATGTATATTTTAAACACATTGTTAAAAATATTATTTACATAATAATTACTTATTTATTGTCATAATGTGGGTTATATTCCTACATATAATACATTAAGAATAATGTTAGAGGCCTCCATACAAGTTCGTATAGTAATCGACTGTCAAATATTTTCGGTTTAACTATTTATATGTTTACTTATCTGTTTGAAAGCTTTTAAGCAACAGCCACTTAAGAAGTAAAAGCATGTTAAAACACCTTCATATTATTATATTTTTTGTTATCTCTCAGATTTAATGGTTATTTTATTTATAGATAACTTGTAGAGTGTACGAGTTGTGTAAAATTACAATATATTTGTAGTACTTTATTTATTGAGCGTAATTTTTAAAGATTTTCAATGCCGTTTTATAATCATTTTAAATATAAAATTTTAAAAGTTTCCAAGGTAAAAGTAATATAATATAAAATATAAACGTATACAGAAACGGTTGCGAAATGATTCGGACGTCCTCACTTTCGTTGCGTTCCGCTTTCTTGGGCAGAAATAGACACGACGGCGAGCGCAAACGGCAGGGCGTGATCGCCATATCGCCGCTTCCGGGATACATATAGTTACGTACTTTTGGACTTTTTTGCAATGTGTCGTCTACAGCATGTCGGCTATTTTAGAGTCGTGTATCGTCTCTTTTTAAAGTATAACAACTGGTTTCACTTTTCGTTCGGAAGTGAAACATTGCAATTTCTTTTATTGCTGTTTTATTATTAATAAGGGTAGTTTTCAATTACATACACGTATTATAAAATACATAAACAATATTTTTTTTCAAATTGTAAAAATCTCATTAAAACATACATTTTCATTGTTGTATATGTATATATATATATATATATAAATAAATAATGTTTCTTGTCGCAAGTCATGTTTAAGCACAGTAAATTTGGTCGATATTAAATTACGACAAAACTGAACCGAGGTAAGGAACCAGTTCTGAAACTCCATAAACAGTGTTACCTTGATCAAGAACAAGATTTTATTCCGAGAGCAAGGAGACGTCTTTGCTTTATCAACCACCTTCAATCGTAGCAAGTTAAATTTCGACTTGAATTTTGCTGTAATATTTGGTAATTAGAACAAAATTTCAAATGCAATACAAATGACATAAAATATAATGAATAGACAAATGACTCTCATCATCGGTCAACGGTCAACAAATTAAATAACTTCACCATATAAAGTTAAATAATCTGTCTAAAACATGATAGTTATAGTTTTGAAACAAGTATTTAAAAAAAATACTATATACTTAAAATTAAAATAAATGTTCTATAACTATAACTTCAATAAGCTAATATTTACGTTGTCGAATTTATTAAATCAGAACCGGTCGTAAGAAAATCCGAATAAGGAGACCGCAGACCACCGGTCGCTCGCATTTTTGCAAGTAACCAGATACATACAATGCACTGTTAATACAATTACGCTTTACTTAAAGATAATTCCTTATTGAAGTTTGAGGGATATATGATTAAAAAGAAACATGATGACAAATAGACATCTTACATAGCCAGTAATATACAAAGTGTTTTACGGGAACAACGTATAGGGTAAAATATATTAAGCCCATACCTTATGAAATTAATCAAGAAACCTCCGCAGTTTAGACGTTGGATTAATTTTTTATTTCACAATGTTTATTCATCCCTGTATTTCACGTGACGCAGTTATGCATATACCAATAACGTAAAGTTACTTCTACAAAAATACTACTAAAGGTGCGCGCATCGTCCTTAACTAATGGCGTTTTATTTTACAATGATAACTTTTGTTTTTTAAAATTTTGTTTTTTAAAAAAAACTATTTCATTTTTGGGAAAAATGATTTTTTAATTATATTAGCCTTTTATAGAGTAGTTTAAACTGTGGTTTCGTTTAAAGTGGTGTTAACAAAATCACTTTGTATATATTTTATGTGCCATTAGATATAAATTTTACACGATAAACCTAAAACATGTATAGAAAAAACTCTTAGCTAATTATAATATACATCCCGAGCCGACATAGGCCGAGTATCACTGCTGTAAAACTGTATAACATTATATTTTTCAGAGTAAAATAATAAAAATAAGCAAACCTTTGACGTCCCTTTGCAATGCCACAGAGAGAGATCCATCAATGAGTGCCACTTCCAAGAGATGTATATTTTCGCGGCAGCGCGATATCACCTCCGTCTGCGTAGAACAAAAATTCAATTTTGCTAACGGAATAACGTTCGAGCGACAATTTGAATTTTAAATTTCGAATTTGTTTTCTGCACTTTATAGCTTCTCATACAAAAAACATGCATTATATTTTAAAATATACATGCTGTAATTATTGATACATTGTTACAAACTTGCATAGCTCTTTTTTTCATTCAAATATTAATATTGCCAAAGCGTATGAAAATTTCAAGGCCAAATAGTATAGGAAAGCTCAAAGAGTACCCAAAGACGCGTAAGACCACTTCATTACAAGAGTAGAGTCGTACAGCAAAAGTCACAACTTAATGTTGATAGAGATGGGTGTTAATTGACTGAAACTCCATTTTAATTGCAAATTGTAACATTTATTCTTGTAAACATTTATACAAAGATCACTATATTTTTTACATTTTGTAAATAGATCAATTAACAACCTAACCCTAGTCAACATACGTAATACATTCATAAACGAGACGTTAATGCGGAGTTCAGTCAAATCACATATTTGCATTAACACTATGAGATACCTTTAGGTAATACACAACCAATATAAGTAATACTAAATCATTGTGTAGATCGCTTTTAAATTATATAAATAATATAAGTTAAGTAACTAAGCCCTGTTTAATCTGTGATGCAAATGTCATTTGTGACATCTGTCAATTCGTTGTCTAAATGTCAGTCCTGATTGAAGCGCCGTTACATATAAGCCGCCCGAACCCGCACCGTTAACTTTTATAAATAATACATATATTACTTTGAATATACCTAAAAGTTAAATTGTTCTAGCACCGAATAATAGCAACCAACAAAGGAGAGGATTAAATTAAAAAAGGGAAAAATTAAAATAAAATGAATCAGGCAGTTAGTAAACTAAAAGACACAACACAAACACATTCAAATGTTAGTAACTATAAAACAAACAAAACAATCAAAACGGGAATTATGTAATTTAAATATTGGCACGATTTCACTTTGACATTCGACAGTATAAATTAAAATATATTATTATAATAAAAGTAAAACCGTGCCAGGCATGAACAGTATTAACACGCACACTAGCAATTACGTAAGCTGTCAATTGTCAAAGATAATAGGAATCTGACAGGTGTCACAACAATCCTCAGGAAACGTAATAAAAAAACTGCGTTTGTCAGACATTTTCCATTAATAAATAGTTCCAAATGCGTATTATTTGTACCTACTTTACATTGACTTATAAACTGGAATGTATATATTGACTATTAATTAACAATCACAATGCTGTGTATAAATAAGCCCGTTTAAATATCATTAATACAGAGGATTATGTCGATATTTGATATTAATAATAACTAAAGTTTAATTTTTGGCTTATTATACATTTTTAGTAGTAATATTGAGCACTGGCCCGTTAAAAAATCGCTATCGGACGGTATATAATAGGATTGCTTAATTCGAGTATATCATTACACGAACAAGCGGTACTTCTCCTCTATTTAGCTACCGCTGGGCGACGGTGTCATCGCGTTCGACCGTGTCTGAATATCAAGGTTCAATCTGACAATCGCAGCGTACCTTATACGAATACTTACATACATGATAATAACAATGAGACATGCCCAGGCTAAATGTCATTGAATGTGTATGTAAACTATGACTAATATGGAGAATGCCGTGACGGCAAGGCAGAGGCGCGCCTTGAGGCAGTTGGGGCGCGAGTCGTAGCTACTATAGTCAGGGTCGAAGTGTCTTACGTAGTCGAAGGAGCGCAGCAGGTCGGGCGACTGCGCCGACATCATGGATTCGGCTGCCTCCAGCTGCGTGCTGGACCTCCGGATCAGCGACCGGATGCCGTCCGACTCCGAATCCGAGTCCCAGCTCCTCGCCTTCGGCGATGACTCTCGTTCAGAATTAGACTCTGTACTTTCGGTTGATCGACGTAACTCTGATAACGCCACTTTTTGCAGTTCCGTTTCTCCCTCCTCTTTGCGGCGACGGTTTAACGAGTCCAATATGTCAGGACGGTTGTTCACTTCGGTGTATTCTAGGGAGCTATTGATTTCGTCGCTAGTTAAGTTTGAGCTGTGACGTCTGCGGCTTAGCGCTTGGATGTTGAGAAGGTCGAATTCAGTAGAACGTTTGCTGTTCTTTCGTTCGTTTTCCGATGGTTTTCGTCGTCGGACGCTATCATTGCTTTCTATGCTCGTGTTGATTCTGGATCGTTCTAGGCTATCTAGAAGTGTCTTTTTGCGTTCGGCGCTGGACATTGACTTTTTGGGTTTGCGTGAAGGTGTTTCGATTGGTGATGTTTTCGTCGGTCTTTTGTATCTTGGGAGGCTTCTTTCTCGTGATATGTCTGAAGGTCTTCTTC
This sequence comes from Heliconius aoede, assembly GCA_037355905.1. Lineage (NCBI taxonomy): Eukaryota > Metazoa > Arthropoda > Insecta > Lepidoptera > Nymphalidae > Heliconius > Heliconius aoede. The sequence continues at coordinate 502,023 of JBAIZZ010000132.1, forward strand.
GGCGGGTCCCGCTTGGACTTAGGTCGTTTTCAGGTTGAGCAGAGAGACTTGAGCAACAATCGGACTGCGAGTCGAGGAACGCTCGGTAATCGTCACCAAATTCCAGTAGACGTCGAGCAGCATCGGAGTCAGGTGCTTCTGAATATGGTTCCGAATTGTATTTCTCCTGTTGACAATGGTTATAAAAATTGTATTGTTTTGTATGATTAAGCTTAATAAATATTTTTCATTCATTGTATTTGCCGGTTTTGGAGAAGCCATAGTTACCGGTATTTTCCAACAAATGAATTCAATATAAAATTTAATACCGAATTTTTGACATATAAGAAATAGGTTTTGCTAAAAAAATACTAATTTCATATTAAAACCACAAAATACCTGATAAAAGTCCCACGCTTGTTCAGAAAACGAGCTATGTTCCTCAGTACCGGCGGTCACACTCTTATCTAAGTCTGAATCTCTATCCACACATACGTCCCACATTTGGCTAGGATCACCCAAACTTAGTGCCAAAAAGGTTCTTTCTCTTTCCATACTTTTAGTCATTCTAGGTCTCACAGATCCTCCTTCGGGACCTAATTTGAAACTAGGCGTGACTGTTTCTTCATTTTGTTCGGGAATGGCACTGTCGTCTTTAGATATGTGTGTTTTTTCAATGCTCCTGCGAAGGTTTGCGATCGTGGCTAGTTGCTTTTTGATAAGTTCCTCGTCACTGTCATTGCCAGATGTGGAGGTAGTATCGAACCTGATAACAGATTTTATGATGTCATTAAATCGATCGAATTTCAATAAAAAGAAACTTTAAGTTTCTTTTCAAATGTCATAAAAAATATTTGTATTTATTTCTACAATCTAAATTTTGTAGAAAAAGTGCACAGGTCAAGATTTATTTAGAATGTATTAAATATTAATTAGAATTAACATTACATAATAAGAGAAATTTTTATAACAATAATAATATAAATTATGACAATAATGAACTCAGTATTATGATTTATATAAAATTTATTATTTTTGACTATATTATTCCACACTTTGGAAAGAAAAATACTGTATTAGAAAATGTAATAAAATTTGGGCGTAGAATGGTTTCCAAGAGACGAGAAGTCAGATCCCGCAGTACGTTGTATAAAAAAAGTATAAAAAATCTTATCACATAGAAAACAAATCATTTTACTAAAAAGTACAATCTGACTATTAGAGAGAGATAAGAGTGGGGTATTGTTTTTAATAAGCTTCTGACTTCTAATATACATATAATTTTGATACCATACCGTACTTTATAAGTGCATACCTATTTTTCCTACTAGTAGCGGGATCGCTCGCCGCACTCCTTTCATTTTTATCTTCTATTTCCGGACTCAACCTCCCACAGAAGGACAGTGATTTGACGAATCTCTCTCTTCTCGTAGTGTTGTTGTTGTGTCGTCGTAACTTTAGCCGTTTTCGTCGTAACCAACACTGTTTGTCGTTCGCTTCCACGCAAGATGTGCACGCTTCCGTCATTGTGTTTGTGCTAGATATGTGACCCTGTGTTACAAAATGTATATTATTTAGATATTTTATAATAATAACTATACCATAGGTATGTACATTTTCATCTTCTTCAATTTGGAGAAATCGCTAGTATGATCCTAAAAAAGTCTTAAAATTTTGTTGTCTTAATGTCAGTTTGTCTTGTAAATAAATGGTAACATTGGTTAATATGGACATGGTTGACATTTTAGTTTTAAGATGCATTTTCACATGTTTAAAGAAACAGATGAAAAAATATAAACCTTGATATGGTAACTTAGTTTTGTTATTTTATGAACAAAAACGAATTAACAAGAATTTCTTATTTGTAGTCACCAAAGCAATTACTGAATAATTAAACTTATAAAAATATAAAATAATCGTTTTCCTTGTATAGACATACAAAGTGCGGTGTTGTATTTCGCCAGCCACCACTCGTTCTATAAAATATGTTCAGTAATGAAGATTAGAGTGATCATAGTTATTAAAAAAGCACACCAACAAAAATAACTTAATAACGACATTTTAATTGAACTAAGATATTTTGACGTTGTCTAAAACTATCTCAAAAAGTAAACCTAATTAAGGGTGCTGTGATACAGTAGATAAACGTCTGACTCTAAACGCAATGGCTGTGGGTTTTATCTAAGAAATTATTATTTTCGTTTTGGTAGACAAAGTGTAGCGCTGAGTTCCTTCAACATGCAATTTATCGATGGGGCATTGCTTAAAGAATGGAACAGGAGGTATGTTCCAACACCGCTATATGGGAAATAACAGCTTGAAGCTAAAAAAAAAACGAAAACCAACACCTCAAACAATACCTGTACAGTAGTAGAACTACCGCGCAACTTCGAACTAGAGTTGCCAGGCGTGACCCTCTGCGGTGAAGCGATAGTGTTGAGCGCGGACTCCGATATAGACATGTTGTGCATAGTGTTGTCCGTGGGCGCGGCTAGTGACGTGCCCGCGTTGAGCTGCGACAGGCACGACACCGACCACGGCCGCGCGCTAGTGTTGTTGCGCTTCTTGCGCAGTTGCACCTGGTTAGTGAATGTTAGTTACAGACGGTGGAGGAGATTATCTATACATTCGTGTCACAACACTAGTTAAATGGCAACTTTAATAATCTGTCAACAATAAATCTAAACACTGTCATTACAGTATTAGTATGTTTTTTTGTAATTTTGTTGTGACACGATTTACTAGACAATCTCTAGTGATGTGTTAGTGCTGGTATATACATATATTGTCGGACGATCGTTGAATTGGCCAAATCACAATATGACTGATGTCATTAAAGTCGTTGTTTTATATCGATAATTATCATAAACCCAATGTAACTAATTCAAAGAATGGCCGACAATATATATCTGTGCGAATATTCAAATATGGAATACTTGTAAATAGACATATTATGAGTACCATACCCAGATGTTTAAATTCAAGAATGATACAAGACAATTTATTTATAATATGGTTTAAAATATTGCAAATTCATTATAACCATTATGCATGTTGCAGTGTGATACAAATAATGTTGTACTGTCATCCTGTGTATATGTATGTGTATATATAGGCACAATCATTCACAAAATATTTATTTTCAATATAATAACAAAAGATGTTTTTACAATGCTTCATCTGTCATGCCTTTATTAAAACATTAAAGAATTGGATTTTAAAAGTGCAAAAGCATTTTTATGATATTTACAAAATTGACTTCAGTTCACATTCCTTTGCCTTATTAATAGATAATGATAACATATAAAAATAGTTATACACAAACATAAATGAGATGTGTGAAGTGTTTAATTAAAAAGTGCAAGTGTTTCACCTTAGCGTGATGGGTCGGAGTGACGGTACAAGTGGAAGTGCTCATATCCATGGACGAATGTATGTTCCTTTCTTCTGATGTTAACGAAGTATCGACTTCACTTTCTGTTGTATATTCGCCTGATGCGTCGTAGCTCTCTGTCCCCTGCAAGAGAGAGAAGTCATGAAATATTAACACAAAATGTCATCCAAATTGGTGGAGCAATTTAAGAGCACCCCCCCACTCCACTTGAATGGGTTGAACAACAACCTAATTTAAGATATTAATAAAAATAACTAAAAATTACCTGGTTACTATCGTTTTTGCCTTCCGAACTTTGATTTAACCATTCCTTGATACGTGACATTTTAGCGCGACCAACCGATTTGCCTTCCTCTTCGAAAATTAGTGATTTTAAACTTCTGGACGCTTTTTTCTTTGCTAGCTGTTGTTTTTGAACTAATTCCTCTGCCTCAATCACTAGTCTTTCTATATCCTTACATCTTGCCGTTTGGTCGACTCGTATAAGATCCGGTGTTGACGATTCTAACTTTGGTTTAGATGGTATCTTTTGGTCTAGGGGGAGTTCACCTTGAATCTCAACAGAGGAAGTCATAAGATCAGTTGAATCTTCATTCCCTATCTTCGGTCCATCAACATAAGTCCATTCTTCTTCTGAGGACTCAGATTGCGATTTCTCATCTGTCTCTATCATTTGCCGGTCCGAATCAGTGTCATGGTGTCTAAAGTAGAATGTGGCACAATTTTTTGATTTTCTATCAGATTGATTAAATTTAGATGTGTTTACTGGTTTTTTGCGTTTAACTACGGTCGGTGGAGTTTTAATTTCCTTTGGGATTTCTTCTACCTTGCGACACACTTGTGTGTTTACGCCTGAGAATAAAAATAGATAATTGTCATTCATAAACGTATTTATGTGAATAATATGTTAGTAAACTAGTCATATTGTCTTAGGCTAATAGATACAACAAATCATTGTTGTACATTCAAATGAGTAGGGAAGAGCCATGAGTAATTTTCTCATGTGAGAAAATGGAAAGTTAACTGTCACTCATTTGTAATAATGTTGTACAGAAATGTATGAAAAGCTATTGTAAAGAAAATTAGCAAATCTTGAATAGATGCATTAAGTGTATGAATATATGATGTAGTTAAAGCATCCAGTATCATATAATAAAGTATGCTTGCAAAGCTTGTTGCAAGTCATCAGTATATAGTCTCGAGTTAAGAAACTTCTGCTTTGTATTAAGCAAGAGCGTGAATATATATATAATGCATAATGAGCTTTTACGATACAATGCAGATTTCAAAACTTAAACTATAATTATGGAATAATCCAGTATATATTCGAAAATAAAGTCATTAAGAGTTACTAATATTTGTAATTTTACAAAACAAAAACTTGATCAATCAATCAATTTGCAATTAAGCTTACCATCAACCTGATCGCCGGGAACAGTCTGGTCAGTCTGTCGACTGTCCATATTCTCGACTGAGGGAACGCGCGCGTCCGCCATCGCGTCTCTATCTCGCACCAACTCGGACTCGCAGTCGGAGCCGAACCCGCGCCACGTGTACCTCACTGCATATTCTTGTTCTTCCTGCAATGTGAGAGTAAAGGAAATGTTATTTTCTATTGTATATTTGCCTATTGTATACAAAATAAAATCCGACTCGATATTGCGGAAATTAGGTGCGTTGAAATAAACAAACTGTTCAGTTTTATTATATTAGATTTAAGTACACAATTAAAGTTATTATACAATTTAAGTTATCGTTATAAATTAAGATGTTTCACAAAGCCGAGCTATGTTGACAGTTAAACTTTACTCGTTTCTCTACTATTTTAAAATTTACTGTTACAAATTTTTACTGTCCCAATAATAATTACTTAAAGTAAATTGCTAAATTTATTTTCCAATTATTGCAAAAGATTGTTAAAGACTATAAAATATCAACAAATTAATGAAAAGAGCAGCCCTGCTTCCCTGGAAAATATATTATTTTTTGTACATTTCATTCTTTTTAAATTATTTCTATATTTATTTCTAAACTAATAATTATATATAATAATTCTATAAAACATTAGAGTATTGTATAGTTTATTTAGAACTGCTCAGAAAAATCTGAATAGACATTGTTCTGGTTAGATCAATTGATTGAGTTCTATTTAACAGTCGTCACTATACATATCATTTTTAGCATAATAAAGTAAACTCTATTCTACATCATTTTATATACTACATAAAATAAGATATTAATAGTAATTCTTCTATTATTCTTTTTTAGCGTCAAATTGTATTTCCATCGAACTCTGGAGGCATTGCGTGTTTAGTGGCGGAGCTCAACGCTGCGTTTCGACACCAGGGCGAAGGAATAAAAATATTCGAGAGAAATTTCAAATTTATATAGCCATAAAAATACAGATAGGCAATAAAAATACTATGATCAGAAAGTTTAAGAGTTATTACTTTTTAGTTAATTGGTTTATTGTGAGAAATCACTGCCTGTCGATTTTATTAACTTTTATTTATTATTGGTAAGGAATAAATAGACCTCTGGAGGTGGAAGGCTAGATTCCCTAGCCAGGTATACGTGTACGGATATGTCTGATGTAATTTATAATTATCATTAATATCAGTTATCAGTACAATATATTAATCAGAGGCCCTTGTGGAGCAGTGGCACAAGCGTGTGATTGTAACTCGACGATTGTGGGTTCGATCCCCACTCGGGGAATGAATAATTTACTCATTTCATTTCTTAAATTTTTTCGCTCTAGTACCACCAAGGCAAAAGCGCGGTCGAGTTCCGCCACTCACCACGCAATACGTTGAAAGTTCGACGGAAAGTAAAGAACGGGGTATATTCACATTAGTTTGCTTTGTCTACTTTACTATATGCGGGATAGAGCGAGAAACTAACGAACCACAAAAAAGCACACATCTCACCTCAGAGGCAGATTGCCGACTGTCTTCGGAACTGTCTCTATGCCTAACATTGACCGGTGTGCGTTGTCTCCGCGGCGACCCTCGTCTGCTCAACCTCGGCTGTTTGAGAGCCGGCTCGTCGTCACTATCACTCGCTACTTCTACTGGCACACAGTTCTGAAAACATATTATTTTGAAATATTAATATACGTCAAATATAAGGCCGTCGTGGCGCAGTGGCAGTAGCGTATGACTTAATGCGACGGGTGTGTGTTCGATTCCTACAAGGAGAAATGAATTATTATCTATTACTATTTATATTTCATTGCTCTGGTAACAAGAGAAAGCGCGGCATGAGCTCTGTCACTCAACGCTCAATGCCCCGAAAATTCAGCAAAATGTTAATACAAGTTTCCCTCTGCCTTGTATGCTATATGCGAAATAGTATGTGAAACTAAACAAATTATATGCACTTGAGTAATCAAAACGTTGAAAAATATAATAATTATAATAATTATAAACATAATTTATTACGACATCTCCCAATTTATTCTCGCAGCACAGTGGAAAATTATAATATAGTGCTTTGTAAATTAATTTATTGACCAATAAATGTCACTCATGGTGGCCGCAATGTATGAATACTATACATCATAAATCACATAAGTGTCAAAGTAAAGTCGCTGCACTACGACTAAACTATTCTAAAGTTAACTTTATTGAATTAGGTCAATGCTTCCAGGCGATAGCAGATCCCATTATAGAATTATTTATGGATGCATCAGCGTGGATAACCCTACAATGATAGTTTACAGTGTTTACGTTTTAAGTCACCACCCCTTTGAGCAAACAGACTGTTTTGATACAAACCTGGGGTGCGACCCGCGAATATCACAGCGTGTGGCTGATTGCAACTATTGTCATAGTTCACGCGAAACCCACTAAATGCGCAACGATTTCAATTGTAAGCGTACGCGGGGTACATTATATTGTATTAGAAGTGAAAATATTTTATATAATGCATTATGGCTGATATATCCGTTTAGGTTTGCAAAATCTCAAATACGATTTGATTTTATGGTTAATTATTTAAGTCTAGACTAGTCTAGACTTAAATAATTATCTATTACTGTAGAGACTAGTCTCTACAGTAAGTAATAGAAATAAATAAAGTAACACAAGTAACGATTGCAACAATCTCAACATTTCAATTGAATTTGATGTCTCTGATCGGCAGTAACACGTTGAGTAATTCCCTAATAATTAGTTTCTTTTTGTCCGAACTCGCTTTCTTCATTGCGGTCGCTCGAAAGTAAAAAATGCAATAAACAACGATTACGTAACACCCCCAGCATCCGTTCGATGATTCAAATTGATCTGTCATTATATTTTTCACACTAATACAAATAAATTAATGGAAATGGTATGGAATCGGCTAATTATTATCTGTTAACTGAGTAATTAACCATACGGTTTTTTTAAAGCCAACCTTGTTATCGGTCTTGGCGAGACAAGCTTCCAGATGGCACTGCCACTCAATGGCCCGCAGGTACAGGTGATGCCAGCGTCGTTCCAGAGCACGCGCGACGTCACCGCCGCCGCACAAACGCACCACGGAGCTCACGATCCGGCCGTGGCATTCCACGTCCTTTTGCAATACCTGCCGATAAAAATTAGAGATTTATTTAACAAGGAAAAATATTTTTATATAATTGAAATACAAAAAGTAAACAGAGACAATTGCTATTCTTCTGGAAGGACTTTTTTTATTCCTTACATAAGCATAGAAATAACACTAAACACGAGTAAAACATTAAGTTATATCTAATGAAAAAGGTTATACGTAAGTAGATTATAATAAATTCAACGTCCACGTAACCGACATTTACTATCTCGTAGCTCGTTTCAGTAATGAGATGAACCGTAACACAGATTCCAATCTACATAACCGCTATGCATTTACACGAATTACCATCAATATAGATAAACGCATCGATCGCTGTCGAAATTACATTTGTCGAGATCGTTCGCGGCCATTTCGATTTCGATTACGTTTTGAGAAAACGGTTGATTGAACCAAACGAAAGTAACGTCTCGGAAACGGTGGAGGCGAACAAGTCAAGAACATAGGTTACCGATATTTGTTGTTTATTACGCGATCGTGCGTAATGCCTTCAAGTGAATAAAAAAAATATAAAAAGACGAACTGGAAGCAAGCGAAAGTTTGAGGAAACGAGCAGAAACGATTTATTGTGAAGATGGAATACGAAACAATTGAGATAAAAATCTGGAATATTGTGAACATGATGATGAATTTTTTATAATAAATGTACAGTGAAATTTTTTGAACTTAATTTCAAAGGCTTCTAGTAGAATTATGTAATTCAAGTGTAAAGTGGGTCAATCGAATAAACTTTATCAAAATACTATAAATAGGAAATGCATTTCAAATCACATACGTCGTAATAAAACTTTAACGAGAAAGCGATAACAATATCAAATGATATAAAAAATTCAGCCGTCTGACTACAATTGTGTCACTTATTTATTATAATGGGCCTGTATTTTTTAATATTTTCTATTTTGTTCTAGTTTATTTAGTTTTATATATTATCTATATTTTTGGAAAACCGACGTTACGAACACTTTGAAGCAGTCCGTAACAAAGAATAGGTTTAAATATTGTTAAAGCAATTCCTGGTTTAATTTACAAGCTTAACTTTTTTATATGGAATCGGAATCGATTCAAGGTTCGATAGTATCATGTGCATCTCACCGGCCATTGTTGAGCGACGCATTTCTTTATCCAGCGTCATAGTAATCACGATTCCCGTCCTCTATTACGGATGTTACGTAACATGTTCTTATCACCGCCCTTATTGGCTCTCAATAATACACGACAGTATAATAAACTAAACTTGATGGGCCATTGACCCGAGCTTTTATTTTGTTTTCTTTTATTTGTATGCAAGTTGTGCTTATACTTAGGTTAAGTTACGCAAGTAAATTAAAATCCTTAGTGTTATTGAGATAAAAGAACCAGTTATTAATATAACGATGGTTTATGTTGTGGCTGAACTCCAGATAATGTATGTAATTGTTCAACGTCGTGGTGAAAGTTAACTATTGTTTTGTGATTATGGCACTTGAATGAAGTATTTAAATTAACGATTTATTCCTTTTCTGGCATCGACCTTCAATATATGTAGAATTAATATTTGTAAGAGTGCATATTTCTTAAATAAAAATACTTTTACTAGATTGCCTTATAACCACCTCAATTATTTATTTTTTTATATATATATAGTTCTCCCGTACAAAAAAGTACACAAGCGCGAACTAAAAATGGAAATTGTCGGGAATCAATGGGAGGTGTGAAATAAATACTACAAAATTTTAGCTCTAAATACATTTCACTAGTGAAAAACTACTTTCAACCTAATCCCAATGCATAATACATAGTTAGTGAAAACTTCAACTGTCTAACTATCACGTTTCATGAGATACAGCCTGATGACTGACGGACGGACATCAGAGTTTCAGTAATAAGATCACCTTTTACCCAATGGGCACGGGATCCATGATTAGAGAATTAAAACACTTATGATAGACACTAACATTTACCGCCACACACGACGCAGTGTCGTTTATATGTGTGAATGTTTGTTTAAATACCAATAGGTGTGAAGTCAAGGCTTCGTGTCGTTAGCGAGTTAGCGTCGTCGCTGAGGCATTTGAATAGAGATTCGTTTCGTGATATGCCAATTTGTGGCCGTAGAGTGTAGGGATTATACGCCGCGGTAACGAATTTTAGGCAATATAAAATAAAAGTGATTTTAATAAAACTTATACAAAATGTGTTTTCGTAATTAATAATTCGAAGTCGGTCGTAGTGCCGGGCACCGGCGTGCGACTGGAAACATGACCGGTCGTAGGTTCGATTCGTACTCGACGAAATGAATTATCATCATTCAACACTCAATGCCTTCAAAATTCGATGGAAATTGGAGAAAGAAAGTGTCTTAACGGGATCCGAGAGTCATAAGCCTAGGTTCCCAGATATCCCTTTACCTGTCCTTTGTCCAAAAAATAAAGAAAAACATCCGGTCCAACAAATGCAAAAAAAAAAAATAATTTAAAAATATGAACGTAGAGCATACTTAATAGCAAATAAGCGGCTACTTACAAAACAGATTTTTTTGTACGTACAAAATGAAAGGTAACAGTCGTTGATGTCGATGAGCTTTGAAGTGTGGATAAATTTGCTGATGGTCATGATAATATATTACATGATCGTGCGCTCACAGTTATTACTTACTGTACCTGAGAGAGTAAATGGTAATTTTCATATTAAATGACATCATTTCGTAGAAACTCAACATTTTGCTCACATTAACGACCAAATCAAATATTATTCAAAGTTTTTAAGCACGTTATCTGACTAAAAAACTGCAGATATGATTAAGATTATTAGTTTATACACCATATACGTATGTATGTATATCGTACTTGTTTACCAACTAGATTCTAGAAAATAATGCAATATAAATTCGCTGAGTAATAATGTATTTTTGATAACAGAAGATAAAAGAGTAATGATATTTTAAAAATTTTATATAATGAATCACGTGGAAAAGAAATATATATCTTCGTTTAACTTCCAAAAGTAATAATATTAAAATACTAAAATATAATTATATTATATATAAATACTAAATTATAATTATACTAAAATATATATATACGAGTAGTTAGATATAAACAAAAAATGACATAGCAAGTTTAGAAAAGGCATACAAATCGATTGATCGCGCTTCGTCTAACGCGCTCTAAATATTTTGAACGCTTTCCTTGTTGATAATTCGACGTACAATAAGCAGTAATTCTCAATTAAACAGCTATTCACAAGTATTTTCGCCTTTACTCCTCAGAAAATAAAACTCTATCGCTCGACCCAGCAGAGGTAATAAGTTATCCAGGGCAAATATATCAAGGTTATGCAAGCTTGCAGCTACTAATAGGGCTCAAAATTTGAGTCACGATTTTATTGTACGGAATTTGTACGGTTATCTTTTAATCTACGTTTCTGTGCACATTTCCAACGAATTGTATTGTTGCGTACAATGTATAGCGAGTATATAAATAATAGTTTATGCTGATGTTATATGACCGTTTCAAATTTATCACACATAAAGCAAAAGAAAATTTTAAAATGTAACTAATTCTTATGTCGCATCCCTATAAGTTACTGATATATATATATATATTATAATCAAAATGAATTTAAATATAAGATAATTAATAGGCTTGTGTTTACGTATTTAAATTATTACAATAATTTAATAGCGATAGGTATATGTAACAATTTCACATAAACGTAAATTTACAAAAATGCTGATACACTTATTAGTTGGAAACTAGGATTAGGAAGTTGACCCAACCAATTAAATATTTATAAAAACAATTCATTTAATTTTAAGCACAATAATTATATATTTCAAAAAGCTTCCATCAAATAATAAGCTATTCATAGAAACATTATGAAAAGCGGATATGCGCAGTCTACATATATTACAACAGATAGTTATACTATAAAAAAGTTTGTGAAATTTTTGTAATTAAGGAAAAGTATATAAAGTACGTAGCTTGATTTATAACAACTCGGTCTACAAAATATTTTGATCATATAATTATTGCACATGTGCTAATTTTATAGCCACTGTCACGCACATACTTTCTATTGTTTTTTAAAACTAAATAATGGCGGCACTCTTAAGAAGTAATTGCGTCTTTCTCAATCCACCAGCTGATCCAAGATTCACAATTGTCAGATATAAATCTCACTTATATGATCTTCCCACGGAAATAAATGTATAAATTATAATTCCCGAGTTTCACTTTGAGCTTCTTTTTTTAATAAAATGATATAAAGTTGTAAATCAAATGTCAATATGGCATCCAGGTCCTGGAGCCAAACGAACGCCGTGGAAGTCATCGTCCGCAAACGCCGGAATTAGCCGAACAGGTGACGAGAATAGACGAATGACCAGAAAACAATCTTTCTGTAAATGCTTAACATTGTGCGGTTATGGTGGTAATATATGGAATTTGTATATTTTGTATACAAATTCCATACAACATATATACAGCATAAAAGGAAATCATAGCAAAAAATGACACTTAACTAATAATGTATTAAGAACCGGTTCCGAAAAGATAAGGTCGTACACTATATTAAATACAGGTTATTATTAATGTGTACAAGTTTAACTATGAAGATTTATTATTCAGATATAAATAAACGAGAAACTAAATAGTAATATATAAATGCCAATTTAAATTTCACTACCATGTCACATTATGGAGATCGTTGATAGGCATAGAATTATTTTTTTTATTATAAATACAATACAAAAAAGAACATGTATATAGAAGGCCCAGACAAATCTTGAAGCGTGACTGGTCGTGGTGGTGACGCTGGCACAGTTGAACGACAACAAAGTTAATGAGGTGCTCGATAAAAACTTGCAACTCTTTTTACGGGAGACGCTGTACTCGTGTACTTGTATGGACAGACCGATTTATCAACTGCTGCGTAATAGACGCACCATCAAAGCTCTTCCTATAGAGTAAATCATTTATTACTTTTTTATGCAATTGTAATGATGTTAATGTATCACTGTTGTAAAAAAAATTAAACATATTTTTAAAGAATTTAATGTAAGAAAAAAATTCCATTATCAATTTACAAATGCAAACATAAAAGGAACGTACAATTTGCAAAGGTTTGTTAAATCTTTTCTTTGTTACAAATTGAGGAAGCCAAATAAAAAATGACTCTGCTCGCGTTGCGTCGGGTCAGAGTTATTTAGAATAGTTGGTAATTGGAACAACCAAGGCTACCGAGTCTGCTTCGGTGGTTTTGAACTGCTGTATTTAGGTGCATAGCCGGCATGGCGCTGCCTCGAGCAACGTAGAAAGATGTAGGCGATGATATACATCCTTGATCTAATTATGTTATGTTTTTTATGAGATGAGTATAATATTAAAGATTAAGATTCTACTAAGCAAAAAATGTTAAAATTTATTTGACATTAAGTGGATCATCATCTCATCATCATTCTCATTTCTCAATTTCTACTTATTATATGATACTTATTATAATAATTAAAATGTAGCTGAATACAATCTGTCTGCAGGCTATTCATAGATTATTTTTATTCTTAGATCATAGCTGCAACTTAAGCAATTAAAAATAAATGGCAAAAAAAAAACCACAAGGACGTTTTATATTTACAAAGCAATGGTCTACATCAAAGATAAACCACCGTTATAACATAGGTTATGTGACCAGACACCACGAACGGGGAGACACGGCGCGGTGCAACTACCCGCGTTAATACGTTTTCCCAGTAACTTTACCTGCAGTGTGGCATCGGAACTTATCAATTTACTGCTGATCCGACACGGTATGCGAACTGCAATAAATCTATTGCACGAATAGAAACATAATTCATAATAAACTCCAAATGTTTTCATACTCTGTTGTTGTTTTGTGAAGATTTTTTTTTTGGATATCCATTGTTAGAAACGAATGCTGAGATATCCTATGAGATCACTATTATTAAATATTATCAAGGTCGCTTCAATTATTTCGTTTTTCTAGCGTCCAGTCCGTTGGACGATGTGTATCTTTTCCTTTTATAATGTGCCTAATTCGTAAATAAATATGATATAATTTTTTGGATTACCAGAAAACAAATTACGCATCAATATTTAATCATAGCAAACAATTATTTAATATAAATATAGATAGTATATTACTTTTAACAGTGGTAAATATCCTATAAAATATATTTTAAATACAAACATTATGAAAGTTGGTAAAAGTACATGACATCTACACATCACTTAAAAAGTTTACCTGTTCGACTCACAAGAAGTATTGCCACATTCAAAAACACTAAAGGCAATACAAACACTACACTCATATATACTAGAATGCACGGAATCCGTGACAAAGCAGATCCCGAAGACGAACTAGAAACGTAGTATATTTACACATTTGGTATGCGAAGAAATCAATCTGTCGATGAATCGATCACGAGCGTCGTCACTGTGTTTATTAAACAATTTTTTCTGTGATGTATCCTAGCAACGGATATTACATCCGGCAGTAGAACCGAGAACAGATTTAGTCTATTAATATTAAAGTAAAATGAAAAGTGGAGTGAAAGCGGAAAGTGTCTTAATACTTATTAATATAAAGACACTTTCCCTGTTTACCGCCGAATTCTGAAGGCGTGTTCCGTGACGGACCTCAACGCCGCGTTGTACCTCGACAATACTTTATATGTAACGGAATCAATTATTTAACAAAATATATAATAATAGATATCTCTTGAGTATTTTGGGTTCCTCGTTCTATCGAGATTGACATGAATATAACATGTACACACGTATTGCCACATTTGTCTTGCAAGATCCACATTTCAGAGCAGTCTTGACAGATGTTCGCGTACGAGTTTGTATCTTGACCGACCGACCATGCCTGCCTTTACCATGTACGGTTTGGAAGGCGCAGCAAATCTCTCATTTAGGGATCGAATAAGTTTGTTCAAGCTACACGCTCCATGTGTTATAACATTGTTTATATAGACATTTTTTATATAAAATATATGTTTAAAATTATACATATATGAATAAAACTGCTAGTTTATTCCGATTTTCTTTAGTTATAACATCTAATCCTTTCATACAAGTCTATCGCGGTGGCACGTAATGAACAGTTATTCAATGTTCAACGTGTAGGTTAAGAGACAACCGCAATAGCTATCTATATAAATCCGTCAAACCCTCATTTCTGTTTCCCACAGCCCCACGAGCGCCGCGCCGCGCCGTACGCTATCGTAACATCCTGTTCCCGACTCTATAACAACAATGAATAAGGGTTACAATAGCGACAGAAGCGCCTCCACTTGTGATGCTTACCGTACAAGTTTAAGAGCAATTGGGTCGTATCAGCACAGATTTACTATAACGACACGGGGACGGCTTCTTGACCGTGTAATTAATTAAGTGGGCCATTTGAAGCGAAAGAAATATGGTGACATGGTGATACAATTAATTGTGTAATTACTTTGATACGGCGATAGTTAGTAAATAAAAGCACGACATTAGCAGTAATATACCACGACTCGTAAGAAAATTTATAGTTTAATTGTTGTAATATTTATTTAAATAAAAAACTTTAGTGTGACATTATTCACTGTCAAATTGCAATCCAATAAAATAATACTCTAGTAACAATAAATAATTTTTTAAATGTTTTCTTTGCATTTAAATTAAAAAAAATTAACTAATTAGGTTAATGTAGATCCTTAAAAGATTGTGAACATTTCTTATCACCTATCATCATGACATCATGATGATAGGTGATAAGAAACTTGACAGTCAGCAATTATATACATAAAGACCAGACTTAAACAATTGGTTCTTCTTCATTACTGACGAAAATCGAACAAGTGGCAAGTGCCTGATAAGAACTATGAGCATATTTATGATTATCAAAGCTATAAATGTGTAATTATTTCTTAGGCCATTACAGCCGTTCAAAAATTGCCATAGCGGTCGGTGTTTCACGACCACAAGGCGGGGTATTGGTAAAGTTTTCAACTAGCAATAATCGCACCTCGGATTAACCTCATCGGTTACGATATTGCCTCTGCGCAAAGTTAATATGCCGAACGAATTTCGATGTATTTCTGCACAAGATATGAACCAAACCATAGCGCGATTCAGACACACCGTAGCGCCATCTATGCTGTTAAAAGTGAAACCATTGGACGTGACGTCACAACACAAAGAGCTCAACGGGTTTGTAGCTTTTTGTAAATATTACAATATGCAGAAGTAAGTGCTAGTTATTTAACCAAAAAATAGCTCAAGTTAAGATATCATTAAAGTTATCATTTCGTCTAAGGAGTGAGGGATATAAAATCTTGGGGCACGGCAGCGCAGTCCTTTTCTGGAATAATATTTTTAGATACATATTATATATTTCTACATGTTTTTTTGTGGTACGTTTAAATTTATTCGTAGAAAATATGTAAAAACGCTTGATGATTTTTTAAATTTTTTTGTTTCCTATACAAAACCTATTCAAGTTAGTTATCCCGATGAGCCTAAAATCACTTATAGTCTTGAATTACATTCTGCAGAAGATAGTCTCCACTTATTGAAATATCGTCGTCTAAGGTCAAGCACGTCCCAACTATATCACGGTAACGTTACTCATATTCATGATATAAATTATAAATCTCTCGTGAGACGTTTGCATTGTTTACAGTAGGAAGTTCTGAACACGTTCTAACAGTACAATAAGCAATGTTCAATCAAACCCAACGGCAAAAGTTAAAAAACAATATTATGTAACAAATTCTTTTTACAAGAAAAAAAAGTATAGTTAGATAATATTGATGATATAAAACCTAGTAAACATATAATAAAATATAACTAAATCCTTCACGTTCCCACTGTCTACCGTACATTTAAAATGTTTATAATAATCGAATGTGAACGAAACTATTACAAAACTGATAGCTTAACGAATTACTAAAATAGAATTGAACATTAGTGTACAATTTGAAGGTAATGTTGACGTAAGTGCCGATCAAAACAATCCGAAATGAACCGTGACAGAGTAGACGCGTGAAATTATCGATCGTGGTGATATAATGTATCGGAAATCAAAGATCGATATCGATACACCACCACAAGCTACAAATTAGGAGGAACTATTGAAAAATATATGCCATAGTAAATTGCCAAATGTCACGGAGAAATACGAAAGTGAAAATCATGCCTGACTTTGACATATACGGTGCTGTGTTTAAATTAGTGATAGCTATATTAAAATAACTTATTAATCATGAGAATCATTTCTATATCTTAATGTAATAGTTTAAATTGTGAAAGAATACGAGGCACGTACTACACCGAAATATAATAAAAAAGGAGCTCTGAAGCTAAATTGAGAATAAAATTAGGTAATTTTTCAAATGTTATTACCAAACAAAAAAAACTGT
The DNA here is from genome assembly GCA_037355905.1 of Heliconius aoede. Taxonomy (NCBI): domain Eukaryota; kingdom Metazoa; phylum Arthropoda; class Insecta; order Lepidoptera; family Nymphalidae; genus Heliconius; species Heliconius aoede. The sequence goes on from JBAIZZ010000132.1 coordinate 519,392, forward strand.
AGCGTTTGGCGCTTCTCTCTGACTACCCACCCACCCCACCAGGGATTTAACGCGAGGCTAAGTTAAATAAAAAAAAAGCATTTGGAGCTAAATGACCCTGTTCACAAAATCAACACACTACAGATTACATTGATTTTGACACGTCTCAATAAGTGCAGCTGCACAGTATTCTGCCATTTTCATTCAATGCAAACATTGATTAAATCGATTACACCATTACAATTACTCGTTAATTTTTAATAAGTAAACATTTAATTTACCTGCAACGAGTAAAAAAAAAATGTAAATTAAATGTTGAACTTGACTTGTGTAATAAGCAAACGTTATAAACAGAGGGGGTGTGCTACAATTGGACCTGGTAATTTAATTACTTCCCTCTCAACTAAAGAGTTCAAGCACCTCCACCAAAGCACCATTGTTCTGGGCCCTGCTGCGCCCATATCCAAGTCCAATGGCGGTTTAGTTACGCCAGCAGAACTCGAAACGAAGCGAACGTCTAAATGTACTTGACAATTACTATGTAAACACGTCCCCTGCAACTCGAACAAAGCCAGGTGCATCGGTATTCGTTAGTCAAACAATACGTTATATTCGATCGTAAATATAAAGTACGGGCTTTGTTCGGCGAGAGCTTGGAAATTACGTTTTCACTGTTACTGTTGGTTTCAAGTTAATATTACAACAATGTTTATTTTACGAGTGCTACTACATACAATAATTAAGTTTGGAGCTGTTTTGAAATTTCTATATTTATTTTTAATTTAAAAAGAGTTTGAGTTTCGCCACTCAACACGCAATGCCTCTAGAATTCGGGGGAAAGTGGAGAACTGAGTGTCTTAACACTAAGTTACCTCTGCCTACCCCGCTGTGTGCGGGATACAGCTGATTTGATGTCGATTTGATTTAAAAAGCATTATCGGTTATGCGTAGCTATATTTTGTGTAGCGATAATGAAAGTTGATGGATCATTTGTCAGAAAAAAATTATATCATCATGTATTTACAGAAGTGACGGACAAGGTATTGACAGTGATAATGAATGATGCATTTGCGAAATATAATGATCTAACCAAATCCAAATCAGGTGTTATACAACCACAATTTCTGCACTGAGTTACTGTGCAGAAAAAAAAAAGAAAAACAGAGTGCTGTAATCACTATTGAATTTGAAGAATGTTCAAAATTTATCTAATCACTATCTTTAGTGTCATGTATGAAAAGACCACGCATTTTCAAATTGACTAGACGATGTGCCAAGTCGAATCATACAGCTATTAAATTACTCCAAATGTATGACTAACGCAACTGAAAGACCTTCAAATAAATTTGAAGGGAACCTACAATTTGCTTACAAAATTTATCTCGCAGACGCAACGCTTCGCACAAATGAGCAAAGAATTTAAGATATATAATTTATTATAATTATTATTTATGTAACCAATGTAATAAGCAATACTTGAGAGCCAGTTCCAACCTTGAATTAACATAACAATACAATCTGTTAGCGGTTGAACTGTGATTTTAATTTTGCAATATATTTATATTTTTCTTTAATAATTCAAAAAATCTAAATATTATAGTACAAAAAAAAATGTTTGAAATGCGTTTAGATAAAACTATATAATTATAATGTAAAATATACATTAGAATGGTCATTTTGCAAGAGAATAAAACGAGAAAGCAACAAGCTAATCAAGATGCTAGACTTGCGCCTTAAAGACCGCAATTATATTAATGGAGAGTGATAATGTATTTGCATTTAACTATCGCGCCGCAGTAAATACTTGAAACGCAAGCCATTCATTATATCAATATTTATTTAGTTCAAATCGTATGTATAACTGATAAGTATGTATTTTTGCTTTTTTATCCAGAGGGAACCATCTATTGTCAAGACACTCTGTTCCACAGTTTCCCTAGAATTCTGAAGGAATTGCGTGTTGAATGGCGGCACTAAAGAGGCCGCTTTGCCTCCAAACCAGAGCGTAAAAATAAAAATATGAAATATATAATATTCTAGAATGAGAATCTCACCCGAAACCTGTTGCGTTTACTAAAATTATCATCAGTTCTGTAACACTAAAATGTCAGTGTCATAAATAACGCAATGTGCCTGATCAGATGTGAACATTAGCATTCAGTCACTGAGAAGTTAGTTACGGGGCGGGTTGTTCACCTCGTCTAAAAGTAAAATTACATGCAATCATCCTCCACCCACGCTATTTATTTAGTAATGCATTTACGATGCTCGCGGTACAATGAACACTATATAGTGACGTCCCACGTGCTACAAAGAAACACTAATTCATCACTATCACATCACGATCTGTGATAAAGTTATTGTTTGTAGAAATCTAAATATTGTGGAGCTTATATTTGTAGAAATCTAAATATATCAATACTAAGGTTGTTTTGAATCTTGTACATAATTTTTAAAAGATTTGGTAAAGTTTTTGGAAAGTTTGATAGAGTTTGAAAGTGGTATAATAAAGTTACATTAAGTTGGAAATCGCGTATTTTTTTTATCATCTGTCGTACAGCTATTTACAAAAATGTTAATGAATATCAAAGAAATTGTTATTAAATAGTTTATTAGTTTTTACGACCTATTGTCATTATAACCTCAATCTTTCGCGCATATTTAAATTGTGTCTAGTTTGACAACTAAAAATCAAATACAAGACAAGCTCATTGCATTTAAAATTTTAAAATTTAAAGATTAAAAATATATATTTCACATTGGGAAATAATGAAAGCTGAAGATATAAATAAACCAATGTTAGTCACGATCATATAATGATATCTTCATAATATATTACTTATTTAGAAATAAGATAAGATTAAAAAGGTCAGGTCAGGACAAGATATCAAGCGTGTACTACCTACGTACATCCCTATTAGGGTTTTCTGCTAATTAAATGTCATATCTACAATATTTATTAAAATTATAAATTTCAGTTGATTATAATTTTCAATCATTTCAGTTTTGAGTTTTGTAATATTAATAAATATCTAGAAAAGCACTAAGTCCTTATGTAATAATTAATATATCTATTCATTAAAATCATTATAAACTGACCTTATGAAGGAGGAAACGAGTCGAAAAGTGAAGTTGTTAACGATTTAAACAACACTTCTTATTACAGCATGAGATCACCAACGGCGACGTATGACTCATACAAATCTATTAAGCTCGCGAATATACACATAACACTCGTATATCTGGCCGTCCGTCCATTCCAATGCCATTGACCTATTTTTGAATGTTATTAATTCCACTGTTGGTGTCGAGTTAGAAACAATTTTAAATGTGTTTAGCTTATGGCTATTTTTACTATTAATATTAATTAATTGCTAGTAATTTGAGAATGCCGAATATGATTTTGTTTGAAACATGTTCATATTAAAAAATAAAAAAATAAATTTCAAAACTTTTTACACAAAATTATGTATAGCTTCTTATAATAAAATATATAATTTTATGTAATTATGCTTCAAACACAAATAGAAAGTATACACAAACATGTCTTCAAAATCTTGAATTTAATGTAGAAGTAAATTTTAAAAAATATGTATTCCAAATAGGCTGAATAAGATAATTAATGAAGCAAGTGGCCCTTAACGATTTTCAAGAACCAGTAGTCGCATTCATTGGTATTCAACGCGAGCGGTCACTTTTCACGGTAGATTTAATCGCTGTACGTTGTTTACTCTCCGACTGTGGGTTTATTGCAAAACGCCAAGTTTGGTGTGGTGATCATTTTCAGAAGAAAGTTACTACAACTTTATAGAAGTATCATTACAATGTTTTACACGGCACGGCGTGTTCTGTAAGATGTTATCGTGATATTCCAATTACTTGCGCTTTTCCTTGAGCTTAATCAATGGTGGGCTTTTACAAATAATTAAATCCTTAATACTTTTGTAATAAGTTTATATGATAATAATATATTTTTCTTTATGTTCATAATATTTATTTTCATCTCTCATGTAGCAGTGTAGGTAGTATAGTTCCACTGGCCTTTATTTATTCAAAATTTAAAATAAAAAGGAAGTTTAAATAATCAATACATATTTACATAGCTCAACAATTAAGTTCATAGATAATAAATATATTAGATAAGTATCGAACGGTCGACGCACCACCATGAAATAGGAGCTTACGTATGTAGTACATGGTGAATTAAGGCCAAGTGCATTAGTCGAGGAGCTGGCAGGGCGTGAACTGAGTGTTGAGTTTATGCGTTTATTGTGTTGCGAGATGAGGACGCCTCTGAAATTACCCATTTTAAAGTAATGTAAGTAATATATAAGTGTTATTTAAACTTAGTATTGTTGTTGTTTCTATTTTATAGGTTTTATGTTAGATGAGCCAGTTCCTCATTTATGGCGTATCAGGCGTGCCAGTTGAGCAAATTTTACTTTCCTATTGTAAACTTGAATGCAAAACAGAGATATTCAAGATAGACATAATTACAGAATATATATAAAAATGAGATCCAGTAGAAATATAGAAATTTAGTATTTAAGAGTATAAATACAAATATTTTTCTAAAATTGCTATCTGTACCAACGACATTACACGAGTATATTGCTGCTAACTGTTTGAAATCTATTTATCAGATATTTTTTTATTGTAAGTAACAGAAACACGACGGAACCAGCAATTCTCGTACAAGACATTACTTTTATGATTGGATAGAGTGTGAGACGTGATAAATAGTTATAACAAGATTAGATAGATAAGTATTTTTATAAGTAGACGGAGAGAACTTGGTGTTGAGATCTAGTCAAGTCAAGGTCAAGTCCGTTGCCAACTTACTTTCTGCTGAGACACTGTGTTATGTGGAAATGGGAATTACTCATTACCCCACGTGGGAATGGAAACTATAACCGTTGCCTTTCCAGTCGGACGCTACACCACTACGCCCCGACGGCCTCATCTCCTTCAACTATTAAATATTTTCTAAATTTACTCGATATCCGTTTTGTCACGCAAAGTTATGCAAATCATTTTTGTTTTCTCTGCAACAATCGTCTCTAAAGACTTCCGCGATGTCACACGATGATTTATTTCTATGCATCTCGTCGTTTTCATATTTTATTTTCACATTTATTTCTCCATAATGTTTATACATTATTGTATTATATTTAAAAGTTGTGAGATATATGTATAGACCCTAAGCTTTAAACAGATTTTAGACATATTGAAACAGTTTTATATTAAACATTGGGACAATAGCTATCTAAAAGGCAGCAAAAGTCATCTATATATTTAGTCCAAAGTTCTGAGTAGATGAGACGAGTACAAACATTGAGGCTTGTTTATGCATAAAAGAGAAAGTAAGAAATTACAAGAACGGAGTAAAATTCGAGTGATTTAGGGCTGTGCACAGCAAAAAGAGGTTTAGGTTAATCGACGCAAATTGGTCAATCCGTTGAGCGACGCGGTGTTTCTCTAACCTCTACTTAAAAAGAAACTATAATCTCATACCTCGACCTAAACGATGTTTTGAGTGCAAAAGAAACATTAGGCTGTAAAGACTATTGAAAAAACAAAATAAAACATGAGTTCACCTTGAGAGGCTCAATTTTTGTTGAAAATTATTTAAACTATCACTTAAAGTATATTATGACACTCCGTTCCCCAAATGTGAAACGGAATGTCTTAATACTAGATTCCCTTTGCCAGGAGTGCTGGGTGCGGGATACAGGTTGAAACTAAAATAATTAAAATTTTAATGCAGAATCGTAGACGTAATCGTTTCACTTCAAGCAGATATAATAATACGCTATTACGTTAATGACGTAGGTTTCCATAAGAGCTCGTAATATGCGACAAAATCGCGACAACTTTGATTTACAGAAAGGGGCGTCTAGGAAATCGATTATTATGACAGTGCCGATAAATCTCTCGAGAACCATTAGGAAACTGAATACATGAATGCAGCGTGATCGATTTATGGACTCTACTGACCGGACACTTTTCTATCGCCATGACTAAATAATATCCAGAACAGATTGAATCAGGATATCTTCCTCAAGTATCTTTGATAATGTATTTTCAAAGGTCAACTGAGGTCTCCGCTCTTACCACCAATAACCAATATACTTACACAGAATTATATGATCATCATCATCATGTTTAACATATTTTTAAAAAAATAAAAAATAGTACAAAGACAGGAAATAGCAAAAAAATATATAATAAATATGATAAAACATTTGAAATAAAAATTCCTAGCACTTTGAACACAGAAATCTTGCTTCTCGGAGCGTAACGAAGTTTACGTCTGCACTAGCAGGAACGCTTTTTGTAGTTACTCATTATAGTTCTGTGAAAATGCCTTACTCACGGCTGCTCTACGTGTTTTTATGAGTTTACAGATATAGATATAGCCTTTAAAAATGTTTTAGGGAAACAGAAAATTTTAAATTACATACATACTAATTAGTATTTTTTAATACAATTGTCTATTAAGACGATACGTAAAATTCATGAGATAAACATATTTCTATAGATTAATTAAAAAAGATAATATGAAATTGCAAAAAGTCATTCTTTTTAATATAATTGATTTATGCAAAATTTTTATATTAAAACCATATTTTGAAGCTGTATCTAATATTGGTGTCGTTTAAAATATCCTCGTCCTTGTTCAGTACATTCATTTAAAAAAAAAATCGCTATTCTAAGGAAGTGTTGACATTTAAGCTAACTATATTTGTGGGTTCTGGGTCATCAGTCAGGCCTGTAGTTTCAGTATAATGGTCACTAATTATTTGAGAGCGCACAGGTTGAGGATGTGACGTAACCATTCAATTAGCGTATCAAGATCAGAATCAAAATCTCTTTGTGACGTGTTCCCATGGACATGTCTTAAAAGCGTCGCAGTTAAGATCTGCGCGTGTGGAGTGACGTAAGAAGAGAAAGCGTGTAGCGAATATTCCACATAATGCAATTTAATTAAGCCAAATAAGCTTCAATTATGCTTTTCATTTGAAGGTATTTTTTTTATGTATGTTCTTTTAATTATATTTTTTTAGGTTCACACTGTATTTCGTGTGTATTTTACACGGGTAAACAGATGGAGCCTAGTGTTAAGACACTATGCTCGTCACTTTCCGCCAAACACTGAAGGCATAGCGTGTTGAGTGGCGGAACTTATCTCCGCGCTTTGCCTCGACACCAGAGCGAAGTGAAATGAAAATATAAATTTAAATTTCGATTCTTACATATTTACTTTCTATTTTTACTATGTTCCACAGAAAACATCACATTAACTAACTCAAAGCGATCCTCACTCAGATCACGTGTCCCCCAAAACATCAATCTATCTCCAATCTAAACATTGGTCTACAATAGTGCACTCAATTACGTTAGATTAGATCCTCGATGTAATTCAATAGATGGTACAGGATAATTAGAGGTTAAGTTACGCGTTAAACTAATATAGCGTCGACACGACATCTGCCTACAACATTAAACTTTGATGTTTGGACGAACAGATGGACTGCATAAAATGAGTGGGGGCAAAACCAATAATTTAAATATATAAATGTTTAAGCTTACATATCCGTCATTGAAGTTAGTTTATTGATGTTTTATTGTAGAGAAATACAGATATATGAAGCAAGAGTGACTGGTAAGAGAGGCAGGGGAATCTCGATTGAACTTCGAAAACACAGTATCGATTAATACAGGAGGAAAATCAGATAAAAAGCATCAGGATCCATTTTTTTAATAACACCCGCTCACACTAAAATCTCAACGACTAAGAATTATAATAACAAACTAATAAAAACATATATAGAGGTGGAAAGTGAAAGCATAACTAAATTATATCGATTTAAGTTATTGGTTCAAATTAAATATTCAGAGACCGCGTTGAATGTTTACAATGTGGGTGTGAAAGTTTTGTTGAGATTCCTGGATTTATGTTGAGAATGCCTATTGTTCATAAAATCTAGCATTTCATTAAATATCCATAGTGGCGCAGTGGGTCAGAATTTGTTAACTATAAACGCGATGGTTATGGATTTCTTACCATTCGGAGGAATTATTTATTTCTAGCAAATAAATGCGGCCTTCAGTACCGCGACTCGACTCGAAATATCACGAATTGGGACGAAGAGCGGAGTGCTTTGACACTAAATTCTCTACCTAAACTACTATGCGGAGAAAACCATAATAAAACCTAATACAGGTATATGTGACTACTACATACATACACACAGACCACTAATATAATTTCCAACGGCGTCCTATCAAGTCAGTGCTAATGAGGTTAGTTTAAACAAGTATCTTAAGATGTTAAGATCGCTATCAGTACCAGGACAGAGTTATCAGCTCGACGCTACATTTTAACTACACAAGTTCAAATGTATATATAATGTAACAGTTCTGGTAAGGACATGAAAGATTAAGATGTCAGTACACATTGTTTTGTGCAATATTATTATTTAACTCAGAAAATCGAATGAAATTTTTTTGTAACTAAATTACCCATAAATAAAGAAAACTATAATTAATGATGTAATATATTATAAAGTCCTCGTTAAAAAGTATATAAAATAATACAATTCGCTCCCCAATACACTTAAGCACGTACATTAATGAAATTGCTTCCTAAGTTTTCAATACTGTCGACTAATGTTTTGCAAGCTTTTATGAATTTCGTTACGTCATTTAGGATCGAGCATGTGTTCCGACTATCAATTCTCCTCACCCTACGATTTGTCTCGGCATTCATAATAGTTATCAGACCCCGGGTATTTGTTGCATAAAAAAAATATATAATATTTTGTGCTTCATTTACAACAAACCAGACAAAACTGGCACATTTTCAAGATTAAATGTCAAAAAACGATGTCTTACCTCATTTTCTTCATAAGCAATTCAATATAATGTAGATAGATACATAAAATAGATACAGTACAATAGAGACGAGTCAAAACTTTACCTGTAACAAAAACAAACATTCCTTAGTAAATAATAATATTTTTCATTATAGAATAACTCACAACAAAGATCAAGACTTCTATTAAAAGATTACGATAGTTATTTAACAGATAAAAAGGAGCATTTTTTACAATATCGTGATAGCATCGTACGGTGCAATGTTTATATATATATATATATATATATATATGTATAATATATATACTAATATCAATATAGCAAACAACGTGTTTTAAGACCTGTATAGAAAGAGATCCTAGTACAACCTCTTAAAAATATCTATATAATGATTTATATATTCACACTCTGAATACTGTAAGACAGAAGTGTGGAGACCTCAGTATCAAAGACACCGGGGGCAGGTCACGTAAAAAACCCCCCCGAGGGCATGTATGCAAAGGTAGATAGATGTTAGTAGACGAAGCAAACGGGGTATGTAGAGACCGTAGCTCTCCGTTCTCAGTTAAGTAAAATTCCCACTCAGGCATGTCGATTAGAATTTATATAATTGTTTAGATTTAATTAAGTTACGCCTGTGTTAATTATATAAAATTATTATATTTTTTATAAAACAGCTAATATCTTACTTGCTCTACTAATTCGAAGCATTAGTTATTATTAATAATAAATTATCTTTCTTTGTAACAAAATTATTTAGCCATTGATATCGGTTTAGGGACAAGGAAGAGGTTAAAACGGAACAGATATAAGAAAATGACTGCATTGTCGTCAGGATGATCATTTATTCCAAATGAATTCAGCATCAGATAATAATTTGCTTTTATACAGAAATAAATAACATTTTATACAGAAAAAAATACATATATGTAACTTAATAATATATAAACAGAATTAATTAAACAATTTTTTCTAAGGTATAATATAATAAAGTAATGTTTCTTACATTACTTTATTATACATATACATGAACTTAAGACACAAAAGGCTAAGTTACCAACAACAAAAAAATAACATTTACTTTTACACCCCCGAAGCCTAGTATTGACCAGTGAATGTATCAAAAAATATTTCTATATAAAAAAAAAATTATAATAAAAAGTTATATCAAAAAGGTTGCGGCCAAGTTAATCTCGCGGCGAGAGAAACGACACTTTTTAATTTTTTTTCCACACCCACAAACAACGAGTTTCGACGTATTATATTACACTTACTTGAATACAAAAATTCAGTGGCTATTGGATTACAACAAGTAAAAAAATCAATATGCATTTTTTCCGCAAAGAAAAAAAGACCAGTTGTGTTTTAACTTTCACGGAACTAAAAAAAATGTAGAGAAATATCGATCTGATTTCATCTTGAAAATTAAACTAAGTTGACAGTCGCCCAAATAGGTGTAATTAGATATTATATAATTAAATATGTTATTGTACTGTGGTCTGTACATAACAAATATAAATTGTCGTAACGAATAATTTAGTTATTGAGGCCAACCGTGGCGCAGGGGCACAAAGTGTGACTGTAAACGCGACTGATTATGGGTTCAAACCCACTCGAGGAAATAAAATAAATATTCATTTAAATGTATATTTCCGTTTTCTTCGCTCTGGTGTCGAGATAAAGCGCGGCGTTGAGTTTCAGCGGAAAGTGGGAATCGCAGTGTCTTTTCACTAGGCTCTCCCTCTGGATACTCTGCTGTGTGCGGGATATAATGTGATGCTGATAAATTTAATATAATTAATTCCGGCCAGAATTTAACTGAAAATGGGGAACCGTGTGTTTCAACACTAGGTTTCTTCTACCTACTCTGCCGTGTCCGAGTCACAAATACCTATTATATTTTCTTGTTTTTAATTTCAGAATTTGTTATTATTATTATTTGTAAAATTTCTAAATTTCAATAAAGATTATTCTTTTATATAAATTTATTTGTAATTCATATTTAATTTTAAAAAATGTCAATCAGCTTTACTTATAATTTAAAATTTTTATTAATTTGCTAAATTGACATCGGAGATAGTCATGTTACTGACGCTTACGCGTGATTTATTTTCCACTTGGCTCACACGTTTCTATTCAATTGGACTCGTAATTGAATCTAAATTATTTAGAAAAATTATATGATATTTTTTAATGTATAATATTACAATCTTATTCCCTTATACGTTGCTATATCTTTGTCAAACAATGATTATTGAAGCTACCGCTTCATCATATTTAGTTGACGATTAATTAACTATATCTAAGTATTTAATTATGTGTTAGGTGTAAATTGATTAATAGATTTCAAATAAATTATTAACGACACAACACATAGAAGAAGAGTGTCATGAATGCTAATAGCATCAGAAGAAAAAAATTATAGAAATGGTATGATGTCGTATACTACCCTATCTTATAGTTAGTAGTACAAAAATAATAAACAGACTGTATTGTATTATATTAATTAATACAATTTTTGCTGTAAGTACGAATTCCACATCAAAATTATATTATCAAAATTGTAATTTCCAATGAAAATACTTTAATAAAAAAAAACACATAAACTCACAAACCTTGCCTATTGTAAAATGGTTACAGTTCGTGATTGCTTTTTTAGCAAAAAAAGGTAATACTTATTCTGTTATGTTCTCCAAAATCGTAAAACGCCCGAGTGTCCCATTATAATAGATTTTCCATGGATTCACGATCCGGCGGCGGTCACGTAATATTTTTACATTCGTTTGAATAAGTGTTTCTTATAAAAGGCTTCGGTTGCTTTTCTTGCACAATATACAATTTGCGGCGTGAACCGCATAGTGTAATGATAACCCTCACGTCCTAAGTAGCTTTTTGATTTGGTAACTGTTGACTACATGATGTGATTGTGTTTTTTTTTATCTTTACGCGTTGGCTTCATCTTGCGAGATAAATGTAATACATTATAATCTAACATGTCTATCGATATTTTGTCCTGTAACGAAGTGTCGCGTATACATCCTAGAGAGCTTATATTTATTAATATATAATATATAAACTAACGTCAGACATGTCCCTACTTTCAAAATTGTTTTTTTTTACAGCTTCACGCTGTATCCCGCACATAGCAAAGTAAGACGAGGGAACCAAGTGTCAAGAGAGGTATGTACATGTATATATATGTATAAAACCTCGAGTAGGAATAGAACCCTCAACCTGCCACGTTACACCCTAACACCACGACTGTCCTCAGTATTACAAATAATATTAATTGCAATATGCATTCAAAATAATTTCAATCACATTTCTAAAGCACTTAAAAGTTATATCCTAATGAGAAGTCGTCATTAATCACCGTTCGTTCACTATGCTATGTAAAGTCAACTATCTCATTAGAAATATGTATACGGAGAAAGTCATGGACACCGACCGACTCGTTGCTGAGAGTGCGCGGCGTCGTCTGAACCTGACAGTGACAACTTTTTGTACTCTCCGTATATGCGCATGAAATGGTCGGCTTTGTATGAACATTATCTATCACCCATAAACACTGTACAGCCAATATCTAACGGACACTATGGAGAAAATATCGACTCTACGCTATTTTAAACGTGGCTTTTACAAACATTTGCGCAGTACTGAAATAATGTGAGGTTCGTACTTTCATAAGTTTACATTTTAATATTCAAAATTGTTCTCTACTCCACTTTCACATTTTATGTTTATTTCACATGTATTAGATTCTTATTATAAGCACTAAATTTTTTAGCTAATTTGTAAAAGTATCAAATTAGTAGTGCCTGTTTGAATGCGGTCATTGAAGTTTCGAATCCGGTTAAGAGAATATATATTTTTTAATTATATAGGACATTGATATCCGTATTTATGTACTATCAATTAAAGCGACTAGGTGTGACTTGTGAGCTTAATCCCCAGTCGACGAAATGAAAATATCAAATAATTCATGCCCTAGAGTAGGAAATAATATTTTTTTTTGTCATAACTATTTAGAGATCAAGATAGACAAAATGGTTATCAGTAAAATACCATTTATAATATAATCTCTCCAATTTTTTATTATTTTATCATTATATATTTTATATTATCATTATATATAGGATTATTTTTTCATTATACATAGTAAAGTTTGACATTTTCTGTGTGTGTCAATGTGTTCTAGTGCACAAAATATGTAGTAAAATATATTAAATAACATTATAATAAAACTGAAACGGAGTGAATTACATGACGATTTTTAAAATATTACTTCGATAAATATCCAATTTCATATTATTTACAATATAAAATATGATGTATTCATTCGTAACACTATTATTGTACCTTGCCGGAAGTTATAAAACTATTTCTAGTTGTTTTTTTAGCTTTTCGTCTATGCCGCTTATGCAGTGTGTCGAGTGGCGGATATCAACGCCACGCTTTGCTTTGTTATCATAGCGGCGAGATTTCCCGAACGAGAATCAAACCCACAATCGTCATTTTACATTAACAGGCTTGTTCCACTGCGGCCCAAATTTTAATACTAATTGTTTATTTAAATTTATAATTTGAATAAAATACATATTTTAATTTACAAATATTATATGTTTTTAGAATATAAGTTCAAATCTATACAGCTGATTTCAAATGATATACAGCCTGCTGTGGTAGAGGTAGTGCGGTCCTTACTAATAACACAAAGTGCAAATTACGTGTACATATGCAACATGTGAGGCATTATCACATCAGGTACTTTCACGATGCGAGGTATATATACAAGTCACGATTTTATCATTATTGTTTGTTCCTTGAAAATAAGTTTTTTGCTTAAGCTCTTCTTCATTTGATGTACCTAATATGTGTATGATGCAAGAAAATTTAATTTAGATAGTAATAACATATTATCAAAAAGACTGATAAAAAAAGTAAAATTGTAACTAGCCAAAGAAAAAAGTATAAATAAAAATCCTTTCGAAGGAAATTGTCTTTTCATCATACATACAATAATAAGATTTCAAATAAATATATATAAAATCACTAAATTAACAAATGAAACATATGCATCCGCTTTCGCAGGTGCAACTGCACCTTGAAAAACTGAGAGAAAAAAATCCTTCCGAAGCAGGTGGTGCACATTGAATATGAAAGTTTCGCTTGAGGATATACATTTTATATAATAATACTTTAATTTATTTTAATAAGAATAGAGTTATGATTTTTTTTTACTTTTAACTCTGAAGCAATTTGTACTGTGGATATGTGAGGCGGCGTAGAGTTCGTCAGTGAGTGAGGGATGGAATTGTGCTAATGACAATGGAGTGCCTTACAGAGTACATAATATCTACAGGCTATCTTGCGAGATATATCGTGTAGAGAAAAGAAAAACGTAATTTAAACGGTTCGCCATGACCAACTAAGAACTAAATTAAACTTAATGTACAAAATAGTTATGTAAGAAAGTATTTTTAACCAGTCTTTTAAAAAAAAGAGAACAAAAACATAGTTTTAATATTATAGAGGCAAAAAATTGGTTCAATCATTATTCAACACTTGCCCAGTAAAAAATCGCGGTCGTTTTTTCTGCGCCGACCTCTACCTGTTATACAAAGAACTCTTTGTCGGAGATCACGCAAACGAGATTTTGATAATTATACCATGATAATTGTGACTGAGGCTTTATTTCAAGTTCGTACTGTTTAATTTGAGTAGATAATAAGCACAAAGCAGAGGCATGTCGTAGTACAGAGGCACAAGAGGCAGGCGTGTGAATGTAAGCGCTTCGGTTTGTGGGTTCGATTCCTACACGAGAAAATTAAATATTTAAAATCCGGTTGAGCTTGACCACTCAACACTCAATGCCTCCAGACGGAAAATCGGAGTATCTTACCATTGTCATTAAATACCTACATAAAATATCTATTTCATGTAGAGGATTAGACACTAGATACATAATCAACAACTAATAATGAATAAAAATTAAAATGGATAAAAGCCAACAAAAATGGTGAATTACGATCAAACATAACCGATTTAAGCACAACACTACAAACAACACGGTATCTCACAAAGCTTTAGATTTAGAAGCTTTCACGGTGACTTATCAACATACATCAAGTCCCACGCTTCGATTGATGTTCATTATATTTTCAACTAGCTAATTAAATAGCGCTTATCTTTACCTTTTGTTTTATATACAGCGTGTGTCTCATTACTGTGTTTTAATCTTTATAACGAGGTATTATTATGTGTGGTGATGAATTGAGATCGTTCTATTTCCTTCACGGTGAGATTCAGTTTGAGGTAATAAATATTTATACGTCACACTTATGATTCGTATATGATGTGTTTTTTTTTCTCTATTTTTAAATATATTAACTGTAATTGAAACACGTAAAGTAATTTTTCGTCACAACTGTATTCATATAATAATTTAACTATTATTTTTATATAACATGGTATTGTATGAAAGTGCATCCTTTTATGTAACATTTATACAAGATATTAGCGATTTAGCAATAAATATTTCGGGTTACAGTCGCCAGAGACGCACCGAATACCACAGCAACAGTTTATTATAACTTTTTATTATAACTTATAAGATAAGTGCTGTAAGTGTTTTTAAGCTTACTTCTGAACATATTATGCCATGTACAGAAAATAATTCTCTTTGCGTTTGGGATCATGTTTTCCTTATTTCTACAGTAGAAATAACGAGATTTAAATTGTTCAGTCTTAAATACTCACGAAACTTTTAATATAATTCAAAAAATTAATATAATATTATTATTATTTTTGCTCTATTCAGCGACAAGAGACTCTCTAGAGTAAAGTGAATTATTAAAAAATATTTTAAATAAATTTTTATGCAGCATCTAACTTCAATTACATTTCAACAACAATAAACTTAGCAAATTTCCGATATGTAATTTTAAAATGTCAAAAATGTTTTAAAATAATTATACATTAGAAGACAGCATCAATCAGTCCATCAATCAAATATACAAGATTACAATCAATCACTTAACGTCGAATGGTCAGTTAAAAGTGCCAGAAATTCAAGTGAAAGTGACTTCTTTGATATAAGATGCAATAATTTTTCAATTGCGTACTCCTAACAAGGAGATATGATGTAACATTTTAATGAGTGAGGTTCAAAGTTGAAATCGGTCGTGGCCCAGGGGCGCAAAGTCTGACTGTAAACACAAATGTCTATAGCTACGATGCCCACTGGAGAGAATCAATTATTTATTAATATTTTCACTTCTTTGCTCTGTCACCAAGGCACCTGGCGATAAGTTCCGCCACTCAACACACAATGCCTCTAGGATTCGGCGGAGAATGCAGAACTGACTGACTTAACACTAGGTACCCTCTGCCTACACTGCTGTGTGGTGGATACAGCGTGACGCTAAAAAAAGTTCAAAGTTCTTAATATAGTGACATGTACAAGGATGTTTGATTAGCCGTAATTTCTTTAAGACGATACATAATCTATTATATCACCATATACCCATTCCATACAATTTCATTTCTTATGCAATAAGTTGACGACTTCAAGTAGCGATATAAACGTTGACGATAAGTGTAGATAAAAAAATTGAGTGTCCATTTTAAATTTTTATTATTTTTTTATTCATATGAACAGTAGAGTTAGAACATACTAATGTTGTTCTAAAAACCCGCTCTTGCGCAATTTTCAAGATTTAAAATTCGTAATGTTAAAGCCTTAAGCTCGGTTTTTCCACCCAAGCTCTCTCACATTATCCTCTAATTTCTGTTTCGCGTTGAAAATCAGGCTTTAGAACGTTCACAACGATTACAAACAAGGCGCGTGTCCAAGTTATAGTTATTTCGAAATATTAAAAGCTATTGTGTTGAGGTCCGACTGTGAAACTTAAATTATTTTAATTGCGCAGTCACGTTTAGGCCGCGACGGCGTTTGTGTGCTTATCGAGTGTCTCGTAAACCTACAACTTTATCGTTGTTAGGCATGCGCTTTCCTACCAGCTGTCCCCTAAGTAAATGATTAAAAGATCGATTGTTCGGGCTACACTGTGACGTCACAAAATTTAAATTTACAGAAAAGCACACTTGGCAAAACTATACGTAGTGGTACTTAATGTCTTTTTAAATAATGTTTGTTACATTATACTGATTATATACTGGTCATAACTAATTACAAATATTAATTTAAAAAAAAACGACAATTAAGGATTAATTCAAGCCATTGTGAAAAATTGTTTCATTTTTTTTTCGAAAAATCAAGCTACATTTAAAATAAGAAATATTTAGCATATTACAATTTCAAAACACGTATTCACATATTATAAATGATAATATTAAAGGATTAAACTTCATATATAAAATTACAACAATAAAACAAGGAATATAAACTAAAAAAAAAACGTGAGAAACGTGGTGAACAGAACAAAGAAAATAACTTATACCGAGGCAGGTTCGCGGTAACGATGTACAGTGACTAACTTCACTCAACAGTGGAAATACTAAAACAAGAACAGCTCATCCAACCGCTTGACGCCATACCTAATAAAACTAAGCGTGTGAAGTTCGATAAATAAATAAAAAATAGCTTTTTGGAACATTTCCAGCGACCTTGAGCCTCTTCTCGTTAGAGCTATGGCAACTCACGCGCAGATTTTATATATTTATATAAATTGCCCTACTTTAACCACATAGATAAGTTATTGTCCAACAAAAGTGACCGAGCAATCGTGATTGTTTTTATGTAATTCAACGTGTTTCTGTAATGGCGTGTGTGTGCATTTGGAAGAAATTATATAAAATAACTCTAAGTAACTTTATTTAGATTATTGGACAAGCCAATATAATAACAGTTTAGTCATAATTATATTTGAGACCATCGTGGTGCACAATAATGGTGTGACTGTAACGAGAAGGTTGTGGGTTCGATCCCCACTCGGGGGAATAAATTCGTCACTCAACGTGCAATGCATCGAAAAATTCAGCGGAGAGTGGAGAACGGAAACTCATAAAACTAGATTTTTTTTTATTTATTAATTTTTATTTTAGTCATAGTCTATAAATCGGCTTCCGGAATAGTTGGAGTACCAAAGGAATTACTACAACTTACAGTCATAAGTAACCAGGAAATATATTTATCTAATAACGGCCTTGTTAGAACGTAATCGTTTCGAGTTAGTACATCAATTCGTTAAGAACGAGGTCTGGTTATATACAATGAATGTATAATTCTTCTGTCCATTATTTATTTTAAGCAAGCTATTATTTTTATGACCAGTGGTCGTAGTCATGTTTTTTAGCTTCACGCTGTATCCCGCACACAGCAGGATTTGGGCAGAGGGAACCTAGCGTTGAGATACTCCGTCCCCCATTTTGCCGATTTCTGAAAGTAATTGTGTCCTTTTTGGTGAAACTCAAGCCTGTATTTTAGCTTTCAGAAATATATCCATATCACATATAGTAAAAGCACAAACAAACTACCATACAAACGCATGTAAAATATTGTTATCTATCTATCAAACTATCGATGTTTATCGACAAGTAATTTAAATAGGGTTTATTTTAAGATGTTACCCACATGTTACGAAATAATAAAGGAATTGGGTCAAACAGACTGCGTGAGAGAATTCTTATTATTAGTTAGTGTCTGTGTTTCGGTACAGTCGAAAAACTTTCTAAATAAAACAAAAAAATATTTAAAGGAATTGAATTTGAAGAATGATTATATTCAGTAAGTACTAAAAAAAAGGATATGATGCTAGCTTATACCAAAATTAATAATATATTCGTATTGTAATGAAAACTGAACTACGGAGCTATAGCAAGGTAGCAACACAAACAGTCTTGACGTTATCAATTTTTAAATTTTTATTTACATTTATAATAAATGTGTTTTTGTAAGAAAAAGTGCTGCGTTGAGTTCCGCCACTGAACACGGCGGTGGCGTAGAAAAAAGAGTATTATTTTAACTTAAATACTTATATAATATTCAGAGCTAAACTTATAAATTTCTTAAATTATTGTGCTTAGACTTAACTTTGCCACTCAATGGTCGCAATAATAGCTCTGGTGAGTTGAAGTTATTTACTTCAACAGATATAGAGATTTAATTTGCGAAACGTAAAATAGTAGTACATAAGATACTAAGTATTATATAAAAAAAAAACAATAACCGTTTACGATACTAACATTAATTGTCAATTTACATATATATTGTTAACTATTTGATCGTTCGAAATATTATATATCGTAACGATTATTGAATAGTGTCAGTATAGGCAATTAAAAGTTTAAAGAACATAAACGGCAGCGAAAACGGTGTCACGGTATGTTCTTACCTCAACGTATAAAACCAGTAAAGAAATTATTTTATGGTGCAGTAATTGTGGGTCGTTGAAATAAACCATAGAAACGTTTCTTTGTTTTGCTTTGCAGGCGTTCGTGTGTAAGGTACAAATTAAGAAACGCTATAAAAATCTATATTGAAAATCGCTTAGAAATCGTTCGTATTCGATTTATATAATAAAATATAATGTTATACAATAAAAGCATATTATTCTGTATAGTTAATCTCCAAAATATAAAAATCAAGTATATAGAGACTGTAACAACATATTGTATAACACTTTCACTCGACGTTACTTGATTGAAAATGGCGGTTAGCTTAATGATATGATTATGAAACTAATAACATTAATATGTAATTACAGAATGACAACAAAATTGTAAACTACGTTTTCGACGTATACTTTTCAATTATATAGTTGCACCTTTATTATAAGCTTGATATTGGTTTGCTTATGTTGTATTAAATATTCATTTATTTAATGTAAAATATCTTTTTGACGAAATTATAAAAGTAACATATTTATTTTATTGAATGAACGACTATTAAATTTAATTTGTATTTACTTAAAAAGTTATATTCTACTTACGTAACATAAGGCTCGATACCTTATACACAACACCAATAAAATAATTCTTACCTGTGGACAATAAAAAAATACAATTAATATTGAAATTCAAATAAAAGGAAAAACAGGCCAAGTAAGACCTGCTGTGGGGCAGGGGCACAAGGGGCGATGTTAAACGCGATAGGTTGTGGGTTTGATTTCCACTCGATGAAAGATAAATTTTGAACAGAAAACGCGGCATTGAGTTCCGCCCCTCAACACGCAATGGCTCTAGAATTCGCCGGGAAGTGGAGAGCGGAGTGTCTAAATACAGGGGACATATAACCTGCAGGATGTAGCGTGAAGCTAAAAATCCATCCATATTTCATCACTCAAATACAAACTAAAAGCACAATCATCCAGTCTAACATAATGTATTATACAAAAGTGTATGTCGAAATAGTATCAAATATTTAATAATATAAATAAAATCTTTCACTGATTTACATATTAGAGGCGTCGTCGCGCAAAACAGACGGACCGTTAAAGTTTGTCACCTAATAATAACATCGTTGACAATATCACCACACGTCATCTCCCCCGGAGCTGTGTTAAATAAGCCTCTAACATATTTTGTATATTTTTTATAAAATAGTTTTAATACGGCTATTTGTATTTTTTTTTGTATACGATAGGTACAAAGTAAAATAATATTACGTAACAAAGTAAACGTTTATCAATGTAAATGCAACAGGTTATGGGTTTGATTCCTATTTGAGGAAATGGAATATTTAATATTTTCATCCTGATATCGGATGAATTCGGTAGAAAGTGAGGAGTGGAGTGTCTTAACACTAGGCTCCCTCCACCCACCTTGCTACGTGCGGCAAAGAGAAAAAAATGTAAATGCAATCGAATTAATGTCATCTTATTATAATTTATAAAAGGATATATATTTTTGGTATGTATATAGAACTGGTAAAAAAAATCAAGACACGCCAAGAACAACCTGTTTTCATTTCAACACATTGTTATACAACAAAAAAATAAGTACAATATATGCTTATTTGTTATTTAATTTTGTTACCTAAGTGAAGTAAGTGCAAGCGCATTCTTTATCAAAATTTCCCTGTCGCGATACTTATTTATTTATAGCTTGACTAGACGCGTAGAAAGCGGTTCGGTCTGCGTGTGACACTATCAGGACGTGTTGAAGTGCTGATACAGAAGATAACATCCGATATGATAACGCCACTAATCCATAAAAATATAGAGAGGTTTTTGCTAAATATGATGAAAAAAATAATATTTGTATTATATCGATTTTAAGCTTGTTTCGTCTTCATCACATAACAAAGTAAGTTCGCTTTTTTCTTATTTCATTATTGATATTTATATAACTGACTTTAAATTCAACTTTCCACATGTTATCTTTGAAAAAGTGTAGGTATATGTAAGATTAGAGAATTATGTTAGTCTGTTTCATGAGTCGAGTCACGTATGCCTGGTTTATGTACATCACAGTGAATAAGTGCTAATATTAATATGAACTTACATCACTAACAAACAAAAAACCACGCTAGGTTAACTATAAACACTCTAGAACTAAGTATTGCTTACTTGAATACAAGTCATGTACAGCTTGTTTGTAACAAAAAAGTTTAAAAATTTCCAAAAACAATGCACTATAAAAATGCATGGCACGGCAAGCACAAAGCTTACAATAAAGCACAAACATAAGAATTCAATTCACGTCAATTCCATTAATAGTTAAATAAGCAATTATCTAAGAAAACGAATTACAAATACATTACAATGAGTAAGAAGAGACGAAAATAGACGCGGTCTGCGCATAGCGTCCGGTAACTTTGGAAAATGGGTCAGTTATTATTACAGCAAGTGCAATTCTACTCGGTTGTTGCAAACGGGGCGTCATCGCGTTTTACAGCGTGACTGACTTCATTCAAGGCATAGCATAAATATTAGGTCCGTTTGAAGCATATTTGAACAAAGATTGTTTTTGAATATTTATTGCCTTACGCCGTCTTGATGTAAAATGGAAGTTGTAGATTCAACTCTCACAAATTCCGCACATTGTCTTACCAGGCATGAAAATAATTCACTAACCCGAGTTAGGATCGAACCCACACTCAATGATTTTACTGTCAGCCGAATAGATCATTATTTTAATTCGTTATTAAATGTAGACTATAACAAGTTCTAAGCCAGCACGTGGCCCATTAACTAGCATAATTCGAAATCACAGTTAAAGAACGAGCTTTTAGAAGTATTTTTAAATATAGTAAAGGTATACATTTTCTAAGAAAGGAAACTATACGCCCATTAGCACTTCCTTTTGGGTGACACTAACGGACGTCACCGTGAGTGTTGCATCACGCGGAAATTAACATATCCTTTGATGATCAAAATTTGAAACACATGACATATTAAAAATACACAGCATAGTACATTTTAATCAGGCCAGTCGTGGCGCAGGCGTACAAGTGTGGCTGTAAGCATAACTGGTTGTGGGTTCGATTCCCACTCGAGGAAAGGAGACAAAGCGCGGCGTTGAGTTCTCACTAGTTGATTTAATTTACTTAATACTAGTTTCTCTCTGCCTACCTTGCGATATGAAGGATACAGCATGAATACAAAAAATATTCCATATTATATTTCTGATAATAAGCAAAGACGATTTTGAAAAAAACAGAACAAAAGGGTAAAAATTTTATTAACATTTACAACCAGTGATTAATGAGACTTGTATACACCTTCAACAATAAAGAGTTCCTCAATTACTTTTGACAATAGGTCTATTAAGATACTTAAGTATCTACAAAACACCATGAAAAAACACTTATAACATTCAAATCATATTATGAACTACAAAACAAAGCTATAGTACTATAGTTTGTTTGTAGGGTTCATATGGCAAAGTGGCTGAGGTCAGGGTCAATAACCTCTCACAGAGTCAAGCCCAGGAGGCCAGGCTTATTTACGGGGCACGCAAGTGTTGGACCTAGGCTTCGTTAGATAATTGCTTCGAAAATTAATTTTTCGCTTCGTGACTGAGTCTAATGAGCCGGTCAGAGTATAAAATTTCTCTATAGACATAAAGCTTCCGTTTTCATATTACATTACATTTTTACTAATTAAATGTTTTTATTTGATAATTTTTATTACTTCAATTACGATATTACATTTTAATGTAATCCAATTATTTATTCTAGATGTCGCCATTTAAATTAATTATGAAATTAATTTTAAAAGTATCATTCTAACATGCAAATTGTATATTTAATTTAATATTCTATGTATAAATCTATACAAATGAATTATGTATATTAAGTTAAATAAGACTATTTCGTAATAGATTAGCTTGTAGCAATCAGTTTTAATTATTTTCATATTAATACCGTACGGCGTACATTAAAGTGAAAAGGTGAGGCAGTCGTAATGCAGAGGACACAAAAGTGTGACTGAAAAACGACGGTTGTAGGTTCGATCCCCACTCAGGATATTTATTATAATATTTTCGTTTCTTCGCTCTGGTACCTAGGTAAAATTCCGGCGTTGAGTTCCGTCACTCAAGATGCAATGCCTCAAAAAATTCAGCAGAAAGTGAGGAACGAAGTGTCTCAACACTAGGCCTTAACTTCTCTCCTAGCGTGAAGACATTTAGTTAATAGAAAATTACAACAATTCACATCTTGTGGGTGTTACAGGACGTTATTAGATGTGAGTAACATGCAAGTTGGGAAGTACCCTGTTTCACTAATAAAATGTGCCTCTAAATAGAATAGTTTGTTCCAGTTTATTTATTAAGATAGAACAAGGAGATGTAGTTTGTTCCGTCTGTTGAGGCGATACCTCTAAAATCAGCTTTAGGATTTTTCAAATTATATACTCATTAATTTCGCCATCACGATGTTTGGGCAACTCACGAACAGAATGCCTTCAGGCTAATCTCGGATGTACAAAAACGTTCAACTACAAAACATCGTTAGAATTAAACGTGAGATAATGAATTTTAGAAAAAAATATAATTTAACAAAAAAAGAAGACGATTTTCGCCGAATCCTATAGCCAGCACCAACTATAGCCGTGTGCTCCCGGCTTAGAATAGGATCACCCTAGTACTGTCGGTGTCGTAAGAGGCGACTAAAGTACGTGTGGTAGAGTCACGTCGCCAGTAATGGCAACACGCTTGGGCAGACTCGACCGGATTTAATACCACCCCCGGCATTTAAAACCGGCGTGAAGTAGTGGCCCTTGCCACTGCGTTTCGCATTAGGTAATGCCGGGCCCCGGTGCCCTTCATCTCCACCTTAAAGGCTGGCAACGCACCTGTGGCTCCTCTGGTGTTACATGGGGTCGTGGGCGGCGGTGATCACTTACCATCAGGTGACCCGAACGCTCGTTTGCCTTGTCCTCTCCCATAAAAAAAAAAAAAAAAACTGAACGATCCTTGAAATGTATCATTTCCAATAAAAAAAGAACCATCGAACGGTTGGCGCTATATTGAATTATTTATTCATTTTTCGCGCAAATACTTCAC
This sequence comes from Heliconius aoede, assembly GCA_037355905.1. NCBI lineage: Eukaryota > Metazoa > Arthropoda > Insecta > Lepidoptera > Nymphalidae > Heliconius > Heliconius aoede. The sequence goes on from JBAIZZ010000132.1 coordinate 543,722, forward strand.
GAAAATTTAAGATTTATGTGACTTTCTCATGTTATCCATGTCAACCATGTTATCATTGTCATAAAAATTGACAAAATAAAAAGATTAACAAACATAAAAAAAAATTAGACAGTCGAATTGATAACCTACTCGTTACAGAAGTCGGTTAGAAATATTATATGCAAACTCTTATGAATTCTACCCTACACCTGCTGTTTCGTGACTGACGAGAAGTAGGCCACACCTCCTTTGAAACCACACACGCCACGAAAAGAATGTAATATACGGTCGTTCATTACCATATATTTGGATTTTATTGGTATGTCGTGTGCAATAAAATTCAACAATATCGCACGTTCTAGAATAATCACATATATCCTTTTTAAGAATCAATATCCTTTTTTAGAATTATTAATTAGGGCACATGTTTTTATTAAAATTACGTCAAAGCCATCATATATAATTTATTATTTCATATTTTTATTTTCATATTTTCATTAATGAAGGTCCTAAACATTAGGTTTAAGGCTTTCATTTTGTTACGATATATACGATATAATAACAACGATAACATCATATAATTACATTTTTAAATAATATGGCAGAGAACTGTTGTATTGTAAATAAAGATTAAAAATTACTTCCGGTATCGGAACTATAGTGTCTGTTTCGCTCCCCTATTTGTTCTTCCAATAATAGTTAACAACTGTTAATGACTGAGAGCAATTATTACGTGATTTCAGAGGGTGCTTGGGGCCCTTATATAGGACAGACGGTCATTGACTTTTCACTAGATGGAACTTCTATTATGTATTATTTCGTTTTTTTCAATAGGCAGAAGGCATTTAGTGCTAAGACACTCCATTCCCCATTTGTCATCGAAATCTGGAGGCACTGCGTGTCGAGAGGCGTCACTCAAGGCCGCGCTTTGCCTCTACCACTAGAGCAAAGAAATAAAAATTCTAAATACTTCCTCCTCCACCATCTCCACCTCAAGCTTCAAACGGCTATACATTATTGTTGCTATATTGTGCTTGTAATTATACTCATCTAAAAATGTAATAGCCACTAGCATACCAAAATCAAATAAATAAACTTTTGCTCTTATAGTAGTGTCAACTTACTATGTGCAATCATAGATGTGACTATCTATGTATGTGACAAGGTTGACATTGGGACTGCAACCTGACAAGACTAGGGCCACGAACAGAATCTTAAATTAGAGCAAATACATTGTCTTCATTTTCATAATACATATAGGTCAAGAGTTGAGTTTTGTGGACTAGCCGTGCAGTCATATCTATATTTACTTCCACAGAAAATAATGATGAATATTGTAAGTCTTTTACAAAATAACCTGTTATCTGATAGCAACTTTATAATTAAAAGCTAGACTTTGCCATTTAAAACTTAAACTATTATGTGTACCTTAGACTATGTAACTTAGACTATCCTGTCCTTGTATATTAAGGAACAAATACTATAAAGTGACAAAAACATATAAAATGTAAGTACAGTTTACTTAACCAATTCGTTTTTGTATAGAATTACATTCGCTTGTTACATCGACAGCCTTGAACTCACAGGACAAAGACACGAGGACTCGCGTACGAGGAGTTCAATATGTATTTTGTAATGCTTCCTTTCACCGAGAATGTGCTCAAAAGTGTCTTTTACCTACTTCATAAAAACGACGATAAAAATAAAAGTGTACAAAAAACAGTTATGGTTTTTCATAAAAAAAAAACCAATCGAAATATTTTCTTTAGTTAATATGATCAGCATAGCGAACTCTTTAATTAAAAACCTGCCGCTAATAACCATAAACATAATTATATTTTAATAAATGGTACTTTAAAATTATATTTCCTAGAACATTCACACATAAAAAATATATAAGACATAAATATACGCTGATCCTACAACTTCACGGCGAGATTAGCATTTTTTTTGCCGACCGTACTGTTATTCCAAAGTAGCAATTACAATGCAGACAAAGCCTCGGGCAAGATCTAGTGGCCAAATTGATTTACGACAGAGGTGAACGACCGCGGGCCGAAATGGCCGACTCGTGAAACAGTCGCCCGCACCGCCGTGCCCCGAAAACGCTAAATTGATTTGCGATTCGCATGGTTTCCCTGAAAAGACAAAGCAGCGAAATACCTTACAAATATTATAATACCAACATTTTTAATAAAAAAAAATTCCAGCCTCACGTATGTAGCGGGGTAGAGAGGGAGCGTAGTGTTAAACCACATCGCTTCCCACTTTCTACTCAATTCTGGACACGATGCGTCTTGAGTGGCGGGACCTAACCGCAGCGCTTTGCCTCGACACCAGTGCGAAAAAATTAAAATATTAAAAACTTAACACTTTGCCCCTGCGCCATTACACAAAATCTATTACTGTAAAAGAAATGAACTCATATTAATTCTAATTCTATTATAACGTTTTCATATCTGCTGCATCATAATACAATTCATTGATAGCAACTGGTGATTCTAGAAATTTCCTCGTGAGCCAAAAAAAAAAAAGAAAAAAGCTTACCATCCATTATTATCAAATACAATAACGCTACGAGATATTACATTTTATTATTATTATTATTATAAGTAATAAAAGGTGTTCGCAACCCGCGTCTCTTGTATCGTAAGAAAAGACAGCAGAACCAATCCGATGACCTTGATTCTCTTGTTAGTTCCAATTTTTAAAGTGCACAGAAACAGAATGAATGTAATAATGTAAATTGTTATATTATAATACACTTGATTTTGAGTTGAACAACTAAATAGTTTAATATAAAGGTGCAGTTATACGCTGTATCCCGGACTCAGAGGAAATATTTTCCATGGAATTGAATAGCGGAACTCAACGCCGCGCAAGTAGACTGTTATTAGCACTTTTGGTTCGGAAGGCAGTTCTGCTGTTGAAAATATAAATTTAAACGAATATTTCAGTTTGAGTGGGGATCGACCCCACAACAGTCGCGTTACAGTCGCATCCTTGTGCCGCTGCGCCACAACCGACTTTTTTGTATAAACAATATAACACTTCCCACAAAACAATTTTCAGGCAACAAGATCGCGTGACTCCTCAACATTAGTAAGTACAAATTAATAATTCATACGCGGTCGCTTTCTATTTGAGTTTGACACATTTTTCTCTGTGATATTGCCGAAACAAAACAAAATATAATAAATAATATATATAGAAAAAAATAAATAAAAGCTACTTTCTCGATTCTATTAAATTCAAATTATTACCAAATTTCAAGTATGCCTCTCGCTATATTTACAATTTTAGCGGTATTTATTTGTACAGAAGCGATCTGCATTGTTACGACGTTACGACGCTGACGAAGAGAACGTAGTGATTGATAAATCATTCTCTACTTATCGCCATTTTAGTGCTTTTTTTTCTTATTAAACATATCTGTAAATATTTTATCTATCTATTTATTTATTAGAAGTCGAAACCTCAAACTCAGTCTCAAATTATTATAAGAATCCACGACTTTGTATATAGGTATTCAATTCATTTCAATATTTCAATATTTGGTATTAAATATATGAGGTAATATTAGTATAAAATTCTTATATAAAAAAGTATTTTAAAATACAAATATAATATACGTATGTATATAGTTCTATATTTAGACGGTGCGTGGTGGATGACATAATTCAACGCCGTATTTCCGTTTTAGTCAGACCAAGA
>JBAIZZ010000132.1:547514-574380 GCA_037355905.1 Heliconius aoede
CATTGAATCGCTGTCAGATAATAGATAATAAGTAGTGGCTGGGTTATATATTACTAACTTTTATTGAATATTATTAAAACTTTATAGAATCAGCTTTTATTGAATATTATTAAAAGCCAAATAGTATTTAGATGCTCTATAGTACCTGCCTAAATAACAAAAAGTCACATTTATTTATCGTCCATTTGTTTAATTTATGTAGATAAGTTATACGTTTCTTCATATAATTACCATCGCTGGTATAACATCGCTATAATAACAACGGTCTTTAATCCTACACCTCGCCTATGAATACTGCCACATCGTAAGGATTCTATCATTTATACATCGACTTTAAGATGTACTTTATTACTTGTAATTATATAGTAGTTTTTTTTTTATTATTATTTTAATATGTAGAAAAAAAGAATATTCAAAACCCCTTAACGATCTGTATGTAAGAGATATTCTTGTTTATATCGAGAAAACATATGTAACGAGTATTTAATGTGATGATGACAATGCTATAGAGATAGATGAATATATCTAGGTTTCTGCAAAGGCACTAAATAATATTATATAAACACCATGAAATATTTACTTTAAGGACTTATAATATGAAACGTAACAAAATTGGCGGTGATCGAGCACACAATATGGTAGAGTGCAATTCTCAACTATAAATCCAAAACCAGTAATTTCATTGAGATTTCCACGTTTCGCAGAAATCTCAAACAAAATAATGAGTGAGCAGCGCTGCCCCCCTAACACTTTATCGTGTTTTCTCTCGATTGGAGCTTTATTAAATGCTGATTCTTACCATTGTGTCTCGCTCCCAGCAACTCCAAATGATATACAATCATTCACGATAAGCAAATACGATAACTTGGAAGATGTACATTTGTACAACATGTAAGAACAGATCTTTTCTGTTCACTACAAGCGACCCGCTCGCGGCTTCGTCCGCTTGAACTATATCATTATTATTTTATTAATCTGATTTACTGTTGTTTTCAATAATAATATCATTTTGACACCTATATTAAAAAGTTTCAGCCAATTCAATAAAACTGTTAATATAATAATATTGCCTTACGATATTCTTTAAAATGAAATATTTCATACCTTATACCAATTGCAACAAAGCATACATACACAAAAAAGTTAAGGTAAACTTGTATTGAAAACTGCAATTATATCGGTTAAGTCGAATCTGAGATTATTTACGATTTTATTACAAGTAAAAATAGATATGTAATTTTACTATTATATATTATCTATAGTATATTTAAATTATGACAATTTACTCATAAATAAAAATATCCAATAACGGCAGAGAATCAATTTGCCCAAGCAGGAAGTATGGACGGCGCAGTAGTGGTGCAGTAAAAAGAGGATACTATTAAGATGTCACTGTCTGCCATTAACCGTAACATCGACAGGGTTGATTCATATAATTACAGATGCGGTTTATAAATAGCCAAGCTTAGGTGTGATAGTTATTAATGATATATATTATAACCTTACAAATGATACATACATCTACTGTGACACGCAGAAAAGACAATTAGTGTGTAAAACACATTAAGTCCGTACATATTTATTAATAATTAATGACATAGGATAGCTAATAATACCTATCGTTTAATAGAATATATTTAGATTTTTAAGCAATGAATAAAGTATTTAAGTACTCAAGTATCGAATTATATTATTAATGTACTTTTTAAGTTGTCAGCAAAGGTAAAAGAAATTGTAGTGACCTCATTTTTTATGTGTACGACCTTATTTTAACTACGGTGTTAGCGTGACTGTACGTTATTAAACTTAATTAGCATTAAGGGCGAAATTCTGTGAATAATGTTTTTATTTATTGACATATATATAATAAGCAGACTCTTTATATATAAAAAAACTATTACAGAAATACATTTATTACGTATTTATATAATACGTTTTTAGTTCTATCTATATATATTTTAATACTCGACAATAAAATGTTGTATTTCTTTTAACGAAAATAACTAATATTTTCCGTGTCATAATCATCTACACCTGACAAATGCAGCTAGATGAAATAGCTTTTTACGAGTACAAAATAATTCAGAAACACCTGAAGAACGGCCGTCTATATAAAAAATGACCTAGTCCGGATATCAAACGACTGCAACATTAACGGTAACCTTAGATTACATTTCGCCCGACTCCACTTTCGGGGGCTATTGTTGTACGGTTGACGGTAGTACATTTTGTTTATAAATAAAGGAAAGTTGAATAAATCTGATGCTGTGGTTGACTTGCTCTGACGTGACAAAATAATTGAATTCAATTTTAGTATAGAAAATAGAAAAAAATCTCCAATGGAAAAATATAAAATACAGTTTCTTTTTATTGATCCCAATAACTCGACATGTATGTAAAAGATCGTAGAAGTTTTTTTTTCCATTTTCTTATTTACTTATATCACAAAAAAAAGTAAAAAACTCTCATGCAGTTTATGATTGCACCTTGCATATGTCATCTCTATATTAGTCTAATATTTAAATGAATTATATAAAAAATGCAATGTTGCAGTTGCAATTTCAACAATACTAAGGAAGTACGACCGTCATCACATTTATACGACACCGTGTTATACCGTGTAGTTAGAAATAACTCAAAGCAAAGGTGTTTTCAGCAGAACAAACCGCGAAGTGAACGTCGCAACTAGACCGTGAAGAGATCGTAAGTATATCCGGACGCGCCGAAACCTGCGCACGCGCTTCTAAATATATACGTCCGGCTGCCATCGCGCACTATTAACGTTATAAATCACAAAACCTGGATGAATGAACACACAAGGTAACTTTAAAAATATACTTATGAATAATTTAAAATGTCTTAATGATTATAATAGTTATATTTAATTCAATTAATAAATAGTGATGTGAAAGTGGAGTTATTTCATTAACAACAAAATTGTAACTTTCAACCACTACTGACTCGACTAGCTGTATTTCTGTGCCGCCGCGCTGTTAATTGTAATAGACAATTATCATCACTTAAGTGAGTGGCACTTGAGAAAGAGTAATTTTAGCTTCGTTGTTTAACATACATAAATATACTTGCTATAGACACATCCGTTCCCCACCAATAATATTGATATATTTCATAAAATATATACTTTATAGCCTTATATCATAAAAAAATAATTTAAAAACATACCTAGTGGTGTGTATTATCCCATGTAAACGTGAAGCCCTGTTGATATTCACTTTGTAAGGGTTGGAGTAAAATTTTTGTTTCCAAATTTAACTATTAACACATTTATTTATGAAAGAGTAAGTATAAAAATATTTGTCGAATATTAATTTGTACTAATTGTAGGTTAAAAGCACTTTCATATCACGTAAAGTTTCGTTCGTTGATCTAAGTAAAAAAAAAACACTCTTTTGTGTCACTCTGGTATACGAAAAAGTTACTATATCAAACATGCACAATAAACAAAAAAAAAAACATTAACTTGGCAACTGGAACAAAGCCTTTATGTTTATAGAAATTTTATTATCGTTATAATATATGAAACATGCGGGTCACAAATATTAAAGACTAATTCTTTTATTATTACAACAAAAGCCCCTCCACTTTGAAATAATTATTTTTCCCCTTTTGACGTAAATCCTAGCTATGCTATCTCTCTTAGTTGAGTCACACGCTGACTGGCAACCACTTGTTTTGTTCTTTGTATTATTCGAATTGCTCTGTTTCAATGCGCAGAGAAGGATCGTTGACTTTGTATTGAATCTATCTATCTCAAGATGGTAACAAACAAATACTAAAAACACATTTAACAGAATACATAGAAAATTTTAAATTTGTTCAAAGCATTAATGCTGATCGAAAATAAATCCATAATTATGTTAACTGAACTTAGTCGTGCAACAAGTGGTTCTCTAACATAAATAAATTTGCAATGAAGTGATTCAGTCATCGGAATGGCGACGACAGCGAGATCAAGATTATTTGTGTAATTCCATTTACAGTGGAAACGGAATGAGATAAATTCTAAATTGACATAAAACAGCCACAGCAATTAAACCTAGCGCCATGTCCTTCTAGGGCTTTGAGAAAATCTAAATATTTCTTTTCTTATCGTTAGTTCATACGAAATATTCTAATAACTATACCATGAATTTAAAAAAAAAATCTATTTTTAGTATAATATTGTTAAGAAGAATTCTATTGCCTTCGTAACTGAAAGTCGCCGTCTGTATAAACAGCAGAAATGGTCAAGGTAAATCAGTTTAGGCTTCGAGTAGCGCTGACATTTTGTGGAATTTTACAAAAACATAAAAACGTGTGTAGATAAAATATGATTACAATGCAAAATGATAAGTTTAATCAAATAACAAGTCTCTGATCAATTTTTATAAGTGTAAAATAAGTCGTAATAATTATTATATTCTAAGATTGTTTTCTTTAAGGGTATAGAATAAAGTATATTTTGATATGGTTACAAGTGAGACGCCCGCATACTCTCAGGAGCCAGGATAACCACAAACGAATGACCGCACTCGCAAACTGGTTCCAGTGCACTATTATTATTAAGGGCTCGTGCCAATATACGGGGCAAGGCGTCGAGCTCAATCCACCAAATACAAAGCATAAGAACAAGTTAAAATACTCTTAGTTGATCGAAACACTATACCAAAAGGACACAAAAGAAGATGCTTCAAAAACACACACACTGGATTCTTCATATACGTTAGTTTTTAATGTCCAATATTTTCATGCACAGAACACATCCATTGATAAGGCACTGATTACGACTAAATTATAAAAGTTTAAAAAGTGTTATTATTAAAATAAATTCAATAGTTGAGCTTAACGGACGGTCTGCACAAGTCGGCCACGCACGATGCCGGCGACTTGCAAACTGTTTCGTTTCGAACGATCAACGGATACGCGGACGGCGGTCTCCCTCCCTCTCCATCTCCCTCACCGGTTGAAAATAAGCAGCGTGTGAAAGAGACGGCGGCTATTTACTCGCTTCGGTCGTCTTATCGCAGGACAAACTTTACAGCGACGTGAATACTTTCCGATTCCGTACGTTGGTCTGACTGAAAAGGAACGATAATATTTTTTGTGTGTTTGGCACTTGGCAGGATTTTTTCTGTCAATGTCGAAGTTGAAGTCACTTTTGGACTTCTATTTTCGATATCGATATCGGACTTCGACGCGACATTTTCTCCACGGCAATTAAGCTTTTGTTCATATTTTTAAATGCATTTTTTTGAAACATAAAATAATTCTGGGTAATTTTATTTTAGAAATAGCTTATTATATAAATAAAATTAAAACAATTTAATAATTAAGAAATTTTAAGAATAAAAAATATGTAAACAACCTAGTCCGCGCAATAAAGCAATCAGAGAAAGAACGTATAAAAGCCCTATCATGGCTACTTACCTACCATTGTATGCAGTGTCCAACCGTACAGTTCAGCGTCAGCGCTGGCCTCAATTCCGGCATTATCTAAAAAGATCTTGAATCGATCATATCGCATATCAAAAGTGACGTCCCGAAACCTACTTTCAGTTTACAAGCTTACGATTTTTCTGGTATGTGGGCCGGCCATAATATTTTCCATATGGCATTATTCAATAAAAATTTTAAAATTTAACAAGTATATTCAATGTGTGCTTTAATGAAATTTATGAAATTAAAATTGAATTTGCTGTAAAATTTATTATTATTATTATTCAGTATTTTAACGTTATCAGTACACTCGCGTCAATATTTACATACCTGTAAAATTATTAAAGTCGATAACGGTACACCAACACATCAGCTGGCAATTTACAATTCACAAAACAAAGGCATTTTGAAATAGTAGTAAAGTGCTATTGCTTCCTAAAACGGTGTACGCAATACATGACGATTTATTTCAATATAATAAAAAAAGAACAGTCAATTTGTAAGGAAGGATAATGGATTGTGTTGTAATTCGCATTGGACTCTCAGAAAACGTAAAGCAATAACTAATTATATAATGACGCTATGTGGAGAGTATGAAAGACGGAGAAAAGTATAATATTTGGTAGAATAAATTTAGTATATATTATTAAGGTTTTTTTTAATGGTTTGGTTTGGGTTTTTTTTTTATTTTTAGTTAGTATTAATTATTATTCACGCTTTATCCTGCACAGAACAGGGTATGATGAGAGAACCTAGTGTTAAGACACTCCGTTTTCATTTCGGAATTCAAGACGTCGAGCTGACTGACGGAAATTAACGCCACACTTTGCCTTAACAAAGAAGGGAAATTTATTCCACCACAAACCACAAACCCACAACCATCATGTCTACAGCAAGATATCGTGTCAATGCGCCACAAAGGTCACGATCGGATAAATAAGTTGAGATTACCATTTGAAGATCGACTTCAACAAAAATTAATTTAAAAAAAAATAGCTTCATATTCAAAATACTGCCTCAAACGGTTGAGAAAACAAAATGTTGCACAAGATAAACGTATCGTAAGGAAATGAAAATGACAAAGAAACAAAGAAAAACATACCTGTAATTGGTTCGTGGATGTCTGTTGACTTTCTCTATAGAGTAGATATAGGAAGTTATAAACGAAGATAATTATGCTTTGGAGTCGTTGCTATATTTGTGTACAATACTAATTTCAATCATCTCTATTACCTATTATTCAGAGGAGTCTTCTAACATGAAATATCATATGAAAATTACAATTTATATTTTTCTAAATAAAATAAAAAAAAATACATTTTTACTAATAAATTCCAGATACTATCAATTCATAATTTCCTGCTGAAAATGTACTCATCTACCCTATCATCCCACGTGGCCATTGCAGAACAATAAAACATAATTATATATCGTAGTTGAAAAGGTCATCTGTAATATATCTTTTGGTACCATCACATCTGACACAATGGCCGAAGGGTTCGGAACACAGCGATTAGGAACAACTCGGTCCGTTGAAAAGATTGATGCTCGAGACGAATCTGGATCATTTACAATGCGCTGAACTTATTTAGGAAAGATGCGCGAGCTTTCACTTGGCCCTTGGTACAAAGCGCCAAACTGTTATAGCACTATAAATTATACTCTATGTGACCAAGTAACGCAGGGTAATACAAATGAAAAATGATGATTTTGATGACTTCATTATTAGCTGTGGTTTTTATTCCGTGTATATGTAGGTAAAGTTTATATGGATAGCAAAATTAAGTCGACAGGTCAGCTTATAAGACGGCGACCAGGAAGTCGTCTTGCACAAATATCTCCACAAGTATTTATATTTTGTAATCATATTTTATATTAACTCAATTGTAAAGTCAGTCACTAAGTCTAGGTAGACACGGTCTTTTCACAACAAAAGTCCTTAAGAAAATCATAATAATCGGGGTCTCAACCACTATGTATAGTAACCGATTTTATTTAGTTACACAAAATATACACAGTTTAATCGCCGATTATTAATTAGATATTTTTACAGGTTAAAACTTAAAACACTTTACAATTGAGTTAGTGTGAAATATGATTACAAAATATAAATACTTGTGGAGATATTTCTGAAGATATTTGTATAAGATGACTTCCTGTTCGCCATCGACCAGAGTAGATCACATTTCGATTATTATTAGTATTTAAACATAATGGTAACAAAAAATAACTATCCTTCCTCAAACAGAGCAATCGCTTCTATCTCTCTTCGTTTATATCGAATTACAATTACTCTTCGCTTCCCTGTGTTGAGTGCGCTGCGTAGGCGCACTTCCGTCTCGTTTGGCAGCTGATAACTATTTTAAATTTTTAATTGGCAATAATATATAGGCCGAAAACCAAATTTCTATATAGAAATAGTGTTACTAAGACGAAAGAACTAAAACCTCCTAATATTTATAAGTAGCTCATTGAACTTGTATGAGATCATTCATCTGGCTGAGATCAATTGACAATATTTTTGGCTATTTTCCAACGTCTAGTGTAAAACTGTAACATCGAAGTAGATATTTTCGAAAATAAATTTTTCCAATACGCATGAAATATTTTAAAATACTTTATGGTATTTTCCAATATGGTATGATGAGAAAACACAATTACGTTTCAGACAAACCGCTGCATTACCGCCTGCAGTTCACCCACGTGCGATGGTTCTGTTACTATATGTAAAAGGATAATTAAAGAATTCATTGTAAAAAAATTGTTAATTCACCTGAGAAACAAAATTTTGTCGAAATTTTAGATAGGAGTAAAATAAGTCTAATGACACATCTGTGAATAAAACAATATATAGTATTTTTAATATTTCGGAGTGTGTAAAATTGAGACACTTTTCTATAGTAGTAGTTTAATTTAAAATTGTTTAGTTAAAAAAAAAAAACGACTAGTTTAGAAAGTCGATCGCTCTATTTCTTTCAATATCCGTTTTAGTTAGTTTGCATAGACAAACTTGAAGTTAACAATACAAGGCACCATAGGAAATCCATTCTCCCCGAGGCGGTGTCGCGTAATTCCTCGTGGATGCAACGAGCCGTGTCTAACGTGGGTGTTCTGATGCAAGACTATGGCGTGGAATACTATATTTTATCATATCATTACTTAATCGAAATTGCCTTTGGATTAAACAACTCTTAAGATCAATTCACAATAAGCTTACAACATTAGCTGTGTTGTGTTCCATATAAATTTGCACTTTGTAGGATAATTCATTAGAAAAAAATTATGGTAAAATAATTTCATTCGAAAATTTGTTTTAGAGAAGATTGAAATAAAACTGTTTATAACCACTTAAACTTTATGAAAATTAAGCCTGTATTTATGTAAATATTAATGATAACCAAAATAAATACACCTCATATCTTAATACACCAATTACATTACGCGTCCGGCGATAAACCTAGCGGATAAAGATAAACATTGGTGTTACCGTTAACGCAGGATTTGTGACTTAGTTAGTGTCTGGGCCGTTTGTATTTCCGTTTCCACCGACGCTCAGTGACTCTATCGACTTCTGTTCCACCATAGAACAGATACCGAACGACACAGCAGTAATAACAGGACTTCCAATGTGGTTAAGTAATCGGACATTCATACATAAACCACATTACAATATAGCTTTCTCTTTGGAAATGTGCATTTGTTATGTATATTCAACGATATTCTGGTAAATGTCAATATCAATAGCTGTGTGACATGATTGTTTTTTTATAATTTTTATATATATATCATGATAGGGGTGAACGATAATAAAAATCGATCTTTATTGTAGACATGTGTCCATTTCTATATGAAGATCAATCATGCATGGAGCCCACCTGGCATATAAAAATGAATGTTATTAGCTTAAATGCAGCTATATATAATTTGAATTATTTTTATATGTTGTGTGACTTTTTAGGGATTCGTACCTCAAAAGAGAAAAAACTGAACCGTTACAGAACTTTAAAGTTTTACTTCCCGTTGACCTAAGTGACATCTTACTAACGTTATCTAATATCTTACAAATTGGGAAACTTAGTAGGATTCTTAATAAATATTGATAAATCGAATATGAGATAAAGTACAAAATAATAAAGATCTTAATACGTATTATGAAACAAAACAAAAGCATCGCAACAATGACGTTATTATTGAACATAATATAATATAATCTTATCACAAAATTCATCGATAAGTATAACCTTAACAATAAAGACAAGTCACAATATGGTTATTGTTCTGTAATTATAACGTCACCTGAACACAGCTAAGTTTGCAAGATAAAGAAAATCCTACGTCTCTGAAATAATAAGGCGTAGAGTTTCATTCTGTTCTGATGTTCAGAGTCAAGCGACAACATGTACTTTTATATGTATCATTAAAGAAAATTAAAGAAATTACAAAAAAGTAATATTAAGATATTTTAAAACATAATTATTTGAGAAATTATTATCTACAAATGTTTAGATAACATATTGAGTCACAATTCACCATCACCATCTCACATGTTTATTTATACATTTACATATTCACGAGTTTAATTATATTGTAAATTCGCAAAACTAGGACGCTCTATAAGCTGATTCAAGCTCAAAGGCGAGGCGTGGTACAACCATCCATCAGACAACACCTCTATCAGTATGAATTATTATCGCACACGTTATTTATTGAACCCCTCAAACTGTTACTCTTTGGTTTCTCTTGTCGCGTTCTCGAATGGAGATACAAAACAGATTATAAGCTACGTTATTTTATATTATGTTGATAGCTTGATATTAACATTATATTTAACTAATTATAATCTTTACAAATTTCTTTTGTAGCAAAAAAATAAGAAAATTCTAATATATTGCATGTTGAATGACAGAACAAAACGTTGCTCTATCACCTAATCGTTACCAGAGTGAGAAAATGATAATACTAAATACTCCATTCCCCAGACTGAGAATCGAGTTGTAAACAATCGCATTTATAGTCAACACTTGTACCACTTCGCCACTTGGACCTCTCTCTTTAGCCTCTTTTTTTAATGTAACGAAGTAAAAACACAACAAAAAAAAACTGACTGAGGTAATGAGTATACGTGATTTGAGTCACTACAGTCGTCACGTTCTTAGCTGGCAAACGCAACAGTTGGCAGTTTCTACGCTCGTGAGGTTCACAGGGGTCATATGGAGCTTTGTAAGCTGCCTCACAAATTGCGTAGCTACGTTACAATATTATTCTTAAATCAATAGCTACTACTGACACGAAGTTATCTAATTTATAATGAAATTGTGAGGCCAGTCGCAGCGCAGGTGCACAAAGTGTGACCGTAAACGCGTTAGGTTATAGTTTGGACCCCTACTTGAGAAAAAGAAATATTTATTTAAAATTTTAATTTCTTCTCGTCGCTCTATTGTAGAAGCAAAGCACGGCATCGACCCTATCACGAGAGGGATACAGCGTGAACCCGATTTATTTATAATAACGAAATTAGCCATTGGACATAAATCACCATATCTAATAAGACACACGTAAGACCTTACACCAGCACCGCCGAACGAGGAACTGCAACGGCCAGCTGGAAAGTTGGGGCGTGGCAAATCATTATAAACTATCACCGTACGCGGTATACTTGCATAAAAGCAATACCCATGCGTCCATTACGAGCGTGCCGAATTAAGGTATCATTAATAACTAGGAAACAACAAATTGTGTAAGAGAGCCCTACATTTACACAGCTATCTTATTTTAGGACCAATATATAATATGCTTGCTGCGCTATTAAACAAATTAAGTTTAAATGCTGGGAGCAAAACGGTTCTCCGATTATAGTATATCGTAACTAACAGATTGATGGGAATTGTGAGAACAAATTGATCTATTAATTATTTAGGTATATATATATATATATATTATAATAATAAAACATAAAAACATCAAAAATAATTATACGTTTGGTCTTGCCAATACTGCCTGAAGTTGCCTTATAAAAAAAGACTAAATCACTATCTTATATACAAATAAAATATTTAATTAAAAACACTTTTCATTTTAGGTAGGTGGATTACCTATATAGTAATCCACCTACAAATTTACCTTGATTCATTTAAATAGTATCTAAACAACTAGATACAAGAAATAACAAAAACCATAAAATGAAATCTGTCACCACATCTGAAACTATTCCTAAGAAAACGTGTTTGCATATCAATTTATAGAAATTAAGATAAATCAGACCCAGTTATGACAGTAAGTAGACGTGACGACGAGATGGTGAAACTGTAAGCTTACATTAATGTGATCAGAGGGCTGGATAAACTTTGTAGTGGAAGCAGCTTAGTCGTATTTATGATTTTAATGGTCATTAGTGATGTGCTCACGAAAGTTATAAATTCGATTCACAGTTGAACATAATAGTTATATTTAAAATTATTTTATTCATCCATTTACATGATTCAATACATATCTCACGTTAGTATCAAGACTTAGTGAATATTACAGAAAATGAACATGTTAATTCCTTCCGGCATAATATATTACTTTTGTTGTAAACTAAATCGAGAAATGTCGTCGCAGGGGTACAGTGTGTGACAGGTTGTGGGTTCGATTTCTACTCGAGGAAATGACACATTTCATACCTTCATTTTATCGCTCTGGTATCGCGGTAATCAAGTTTCTCACGCAATGCTTTCTGAATTTAAAAATAGGGATCAGAGTGTCTTAACACTAGGTTCCCTCTTCCTATCCTGCTATATGTGGGATACAGCGTGTAGCTGATTTTTAAGTAAGTATAGATGTAATATCATCATCAATTAAATCATTTCAAAAATGACCCAGCAGTCGGACAACTGTGCATTAACCGTCAAATAAAGAACCCAAGTAGGTACAGCACATACATGGTTATTACCTCAACAGCCTTAATTATAACGGTGACCTAAAACCAACGATGCAGAACCAGGTGACATATGCGTGTGCGCATCACGCAGTAATGATTCTAACGGAAAATCGCCAACTGTTGGTCAATACTCAATACTATTCAGGTCGTATAGCGATGAAAGTCTAATATCAAAGATAAATAGTTAAAATCAGAAGATTTGATATTAAAGAGTAATTGCTCATTTCTGCTATAAATAAACTTGAATTTCTATAGTCACAATAGATAAATCAAATCGGATATTTATGATTAAATATGATTTATAATACTACAAAAATTGTTAGCTAGCGTCTATGAAATTCAAAAGAAACGTGAAATAAATAAAAAATCATTATTTCAAACGAAACATTAACAAAACCATAAAAAAACTATTTTATATATAATAATGTATTGCCACCAAAAGAGGAAATATATATAAATATAATGTACACGAAGAAACATATATGTATATTTATATAAAGTTAATAAAAACCATTTTTTGACTTTTCATCATTATTTGTTCTTCTACTGTGTGTAGACGCATTATACGTTGTAGGTAAAGAATCTTTTCTACAATAACAACCTATTGTCTCTCAACGACTCTTAAAAATAAATCAATTCTAATGCGGTTTCCACTAAATGACAAAGTTATTAAAAAGAAACTTTTATATATAACAGGGATAACCAAAAAAGCCTGACACTAGTCTAGTCTATATATATAAAATAACATAACTATATATAAAAAAACAATGGCAACGACCAATATATACATACTCAAACCGGAACTAATAATTCTCAATCAACAGAATAATGTTATGTCTCCAATGCAAATTAATGGTTGACAGGATGTACGAACAATGACTTAGACACCGGATATTAAGATCAAAAAGAGTTTAACGTCGCGAGGTTACGAGTTGAAAAAAAAAATGGGAAATGAAAAACAAAATGTACATACTTCGAGAGTCGACTATCATATGTAATTACATTTTCAATTAAAGTCAAACCAAATACATCGATTAAGCTTAATTAACTTAATATATGTATGTAGAGATGTTGAATTTTTTTTGATTACATTTCTCGCATGCATTCCGCGGGTGTTTTACAAACATGCCGGACCGGAACAACCGTTCATGTCGTTAAAAATGATTGATATTAAACTATCTGTAACTTTCAACGATTTCTGTTTCTTTTTAATGCAAAAATTAATAACATTATTAATTTAAACGATATTTAATAATCTATCGCGTGACTTTAAAGAGTGAAAAGAAATTGCTTGGTATTTATTTTATTTGATTTACTTTCAAAAATATTGTATATAATATAAAGATTATGGAATTTATATGTACAAAATTTGCCCAATTTGCCTTTGTATTGGGAATAAATAAAATCAGCTTCACGGTACACATATAGCAGTAGTGAGGGGAGGGTGTCAAGACACTACGTTCCTAATTTTTCGCCGATTTTTTCGAAGCATTGCACGTTGAGTGGCGGAACTCAATGTTGGGCTGTGTTGGCACCACCAGAGCAAATAAATTAAAATAGAAATTGATAATTCATTCCTCCGAGTGGAAATTGAACTCATAAGCCTCGTGCACCTGCTCAACGATAGCCTCAATTATTACGAATAATAAGTATAGTATTTAACATAAACTATTCTCCGTAAGTGAGAAATAAAAATAAACTCATGTATTTTAAGAGCACGGCGCGGCGTGTGAAATTATTGGTAATACAATAAGTAGTTATTCACACGAGGAAAATGAAAACACTCAAAAACAAAACAAGAAACTTAGAGAAATAATCGTTGGATTGTAAAGAATGGTCGGCGATACGAGATTGTAAAAGGGGGCAGTCAAAACAATCCAGGGCGCGGTGGAACCGCGGTGTCTAGAATCTAGATTTTATTAAATCAAATGTCTGGTACGATAATATCTATAGAAATTAAATGAATTGGCCCTTAGCGTTTAAAAGTAAAGAAGTACTTGTATTTTAATGTTAACAAATCATAAAATAATAGAGTTTGAAGGTTGATCTTTGCCATCTCGTATATATTTATTATTTAATATATTATGTTTATCTTTATATGTAGAAGTATCTAATATCAGAAGTAATAAGTATAATAAAATTTCAAAAATATATACCACATACTTTATGTGATAAAGTTCTTCAATAATAAATATGTAAGCTTATTACCATATATTCATAACCTCTATCAGAGCTTTAAGCACAGAATAACCCAGAGTTCAATTATTAATTACACACTTACACACAACTATCGGCAAAGTGAAAATCATTAAAGTGTTCTACCATAAATTATCATTATAGCATCATAATGATTTGTGACGCCTTCGAGCCATCAGAGCTGGTTATTGTCCATAATTCTATATGCAATTATACGTCAATATGACCGAGCCCGGTGATTACGCGAACTTTCCGGGAGCGCGTGCGGTGCTTAATTACGTAACTAGCTAGCTTTGAATTATGCTAGAACTAATATAGATCACGATAGCGACACGAAAGCTTGCCTCGATTTATGACTGCTAGTGATAATGGTAGCGCGAGATACAAAGATTAATGTGTTGCCAATATGAAACAACACTAGCACTGTATTTAATGGTTTGTTATAACCAACAGATATGATTTTGTTTTTTTTTTTTGCGTGTTTCATGAAATCTGCATTAAAGAAACATATTTCACAGCAAAAATTACTTTCAAAGTATTAATAAAGTTGAAATAAAAATTTTGCAAAAATCGGTCTATTGCTTTAACTTAAAAGTCGGTACGATCACATTTTTTAATTTACCTTCTCATATTGAAATTAAAAAATACTATAATTGTGATATATTTCAAAAGTTGTACAGAAGCTTCACCACCACCCATTTCAGTCGTTGATTAAACAAAAAAAATATTAACAAAATAAGTAGGATCTGTCCTACCGCAACCATAACTGATATAATATTTTTTTCTATTATATTTTTAAAAGGAACAATCGTACAAAAACAAAAAAAAAAGAGAACGTCATTTTTGCATGTCATCTATTCAAAACTACGATATGCACTGTTAAATTTCTATAGAGATAGTTATCAAACGACCTGCATTCAGCTTCTAATATGACATACCAAATGAGAGGAAATCAATATAAATAGATATGTCATACCTACAGTCGCCATAGTGATGTTGAAACGTGCTTATATTATTATCAGTTTAGTAAGGGGCGGCTGAATAAACAATTCATTGGAGAAATCGATATTCGATACGATAATGCGAGCTGCAACCACCCTCTTAATAAAATCAATGTATTGTATGTATGTACAAAGACTGTATTTGTACATATAATATGAATATATATTCAAAATACATGTTATTTATTGTAGTCTTAATTGATAACTTTTAGCTGCGATTACAAATAATTTAAATAGAGATACTGTGGCATTGCGTGTTGAGATACAATACACCAGATTTCGAGAAAAGCTGAATGTAGAAGTGAAGTCTTATGAGAACAGTGTTTTAACACTACATCTCAGGTTCCATCTGCCTACCCTGCTATGTGTGGGGTACAGCGTGAAGCTAAAAATGAAAAGATAATTAAAATGTCAATTGTCACGCGAAACCGGTTAAATGTATGCCATTTAAAATCGGCATGACATTTGCAGCTGAAAAATCACGTAATACATTTACAAACACTCGTATGTCAATCTTATCGCAACCACGTATAGAGGTATTGTTGTTTAAAGCGTTTAGATTTCTATACAATACAAATGAATAAATATACAAATGAAAAGTACAACGATAAAATATATGATTTTATAATATAATACACACAGTTGCAATATGTTGCTATTGAGGATTTTTTACCCTTTAAGTAACAAAGAAAAATTTTTTAAATATTTAAATCGTTGCAAATTTTTTTTTTCAGTTTACTGTTACACACATGTGCCCCTGCGCCACGACTGGTCTTATGTACAATTAATAATATAATATATATATAATATATATATAATACAGTAGAACATTAATTTTTAATTACTTTTATGTAGAAAGGTATGACGAAAGCTACATTAATGAGGGCGTGGTTGAATCTCAGTGGAAACGGCGACAACAACATCTTTTTCAACGTTCTCAATAATAAAGTGCACTCGGAACTGAAGTGAATACTTAATTAGAATCTGACCGGTAAGATAATTTACCGCAGCTGGCGGGTAACTGAATAATCACTAGCTGCAATCGAAGTATTTTATCGAAACTACACTCGGAAAGGACGTAAAATAACAGGTAAAAAATATTCACCTTTAAACATGAAAAACACAATAGAAAATTTACTTCAATTTTGTTTTAAGAGTTACAGAACTCTCGCATTTTGGAAAAGACAAGACACTTCAGACCCTCAGTTTTCGTCTAATACTGGAGGCATTGCGTGTTGAGTGGCGGAACTCACCGCCGCGACACCCGGGCGTAGATATGAAAAGATTTTACATCTCTCTCATCTCTTTTTTCGAGTGGCAATCGAACTCAGAACCTGAACGTTTACAGTCCCACGCCTGTAATTTATAAATAGGTAGTTAACGAAGATATTGTTCTAAATAAAAAAGCAATCAAAACCCATAACCAGTTTCATTGTGAACGCAAATTATACTCGCTTCGATCTAATTCAGAAGCTTAAACTAATTATACCATTGAAAATAATCAAAAGCAAAATTACATTTGAAAATGGCTTCTAGGCAAATATTGTTATTAAGAGAAAGTTTAAATTGTAAGCGAAAACACAGTGTTTGTGAAGTAAACCTACCAAAGGGCAACGTGTGACGGGTAGCGTATAGGCAGTGGTGACCTTTGAACCGCAGCCGCGATGGGATGAAGATAGGAACCACGGCGATAATTGCACGTCGAAGAGAAGCTGGTTCTACAAAAGCTCGTTCCCAACAACAAACACTTATTCGGATATAATACTTCGATAAGTAGAAATCGAATACATTACCCACCGGAAATTGAATAATAAATTATTCTAGTGACCCGGTATACCTACAACGATCCTTTACGCTAACTAGCATGTTATGTGTGCCAGTGCCGGTAGCTGAGAGTTTGATTTCCGCCGGCGTACAATACACTTTATGTGAAGTTATCATATATTTATTATATAATAAATAAATATTCAAAACAATCCTGGCGCTGGGGCACAAGCGTGCGACTATAAACGTGACAAGTTGTAGGTTCGATTCCCACGGGAGGAGATTGAATATCTAATATTTTTATTAAGTCTCCCTGGTAGCGAATCAAAGTGCGGCGAGTTTCGCCACTAAACATACAGTCTTTTCAGAATTCGTCGGAAAATGGCGAATGAAACTGTATTAACGGGACCAAAATTTCCTAACCAGTTTCCTTCCAGCACTGTGCCTTCTCACTCATTCACATAGAAAATTTTGTTATCTTTAAAAGCCATCAAACCAACCTCTTACAGGTGCAAATAAACAGCTATTGTTGAACAAAAAAAAAACAATGAAAATCAGTATTTTCCCACAGAAAATCAAAGTGAACGAGAAACCGAGAGAGTAATTCGATTAGAGGATCCCATGCACCATCGGAAGACAGATCGTTTACATCATTTCATGTGTAACTCGACGACCGTTGCACCCGCGGTGGTCCGCGTGCTCGCCCACAATAAATCCCGCTGTCGTATCAACGCCCGACTTCATAGCAACGCCCTGGGCTACGCAAGCGAGTATTGTTGGTGATTTTTGCTATATTACGTTATCGCACACTGCATGCCGGAGCCGCTTTCACGGCTCTTGCTTTCTAAATTTGCGAAAAGATAATTTCTGCAGCTTGGGGCTATTTAAAAAAAAATGATAGTCATTACGAGGCCTGGCGCAGGGGTACAAGCGTGTGTACTGTAAACGCGACATAGTGTAGGTTCGATGCCCAACCGAGAAAACCAAATATATAATTTTTCATGAATGTCTCAAAAGTAGGTATCCCTTGCCTACCTTGCCTTGTTCTTAATATAGAGTGACAGTATAATAATTTCTCATATTTCAATAGGGCGTTTCAAAGCACAAGTAATCCAATTTATGTAGGTTAATAACAAACATTTATTTACATAACGTCCGCACTACTGTAATCGCGAAACGTTACAGTTAATTAACTTAGATCTCTGTAAGTCTTGTAGAAGCAGAGATGAGATCTTATCGAGATCATGCACCTGGGCGAGTCGAGGAAAACCATCACGCAGTACACTACACTGATTCAACGTTCACCATTGATAGTTATCGTCGATCAAATATCTAAGATCAATTAAACGGAGTACGTGCGACTGTTTCAAAATCGAATTAACAGTTCTGTACGCAATTGTTTATTTCATATTTTGTTTTTTTTTTAGGTTGACGCTGTTACGCGCACGCAGCGGGATAGCCAGGGGGAACATGGAACCTAGACTTTCCGTCACATTCTAGAAGCATTATGTGTTGAGTCGCGTAACACAACGTCGCACTCTGACCCGTAACGAGAGCGAGGAAATGAAAATAATGCCTCACAAACCTCACAGGCCTCAACATTATGCTGTTATAATAACAGCGATCGAGAATAAATAGCCTGTTATGCTACCTAATGACGATATATTGCAATCATTATTGGTACAAGAAATATATGGGTATTAGAATTGCACTCAATGGTGAAAACAAATAAGAGGTCATCTGTTTGTACGCTTTACAGAACTACGCGGAGTAGAAATGTGATAAATTATTGTAATTGAAGATTCTTGTTCACGTTTTTAACACAGAACAAGAATTAAAATAAAATAAAGAGGACAAAACACGTACAAAAAAAATGAATAAATATAAATGAGTTATGGTTATTTAAAAAAAAAATACAATGAGAAATGATTTTGATTTATTTACATATATACTTTAGTTAGTAAGTGTAAAATAAAAAGATAATTATGTTTATATAATAACATAGTCCGTAACTACGTCCACGCAAATTGCTCTATATAAATATCTAAGCAATTACTTACTAACAACGATATAGTATATAGTAATAAACAAACTAATATATTATACAGTAATAGCCTGTTCGTATGCAAGATATAGTTACAATAAACACTAATTATACGCGTGCGCACGTTAATTATGTTTGTATAAATAAATCCATCGTCGCCCGCGGGAGCGAAAGCTAGCTACTACAGGCAGATCTTACACATTGATAAATTCATTAATCACTCTATTTCAAAGTAGGTTGATCGTTCTCTCGAACCAGCCAACTTAATATTAACGAAAGAAATCGTAACTTTTTTTTTTTTTTTTATGGGAGAGGACAAGGCAAACGAGCGTTCGGGTCACCTGATGGTAAGTGATCACCGCCGCCCACGACCCCATGCAACACCAGAGGAGCCACAGGTGCGTTGCCAGCCTTTAAGGTGGAGATGAAGGGCACCGGGGCCCGGCATTACCTAATGCGAAACGCAGTGGCAAGGGCCACTACTTCACGCCGGTTTAAGATGCCGGGGGTGGTATTAAATCCGGTCGAGTCTGCCCATGCGTGTTGCCATTACTGGCGACGTGACTCTTCCACACGTACTTTAGTCGCCTCTTACGACACCGACAGTACCAGGGTGATCCTATTCTAAGCCTATTCTAAGCCGGGACCACACGGCTGATTTCACCAGAGCGAAGAAATGAAAACATAAATAAATATTTTCTTTCCTCGAGTGGGAATCGAACCCGCAACCAGTCGATTGTGCAGCACAATTTGTACCACTGCGCCACGACCGGCCTCAAAACTTCAAAACTTGATATAATATACATATAGTTTGACATAATAGATCAGCTTCACGCTGTATCCTTTACACAGCAGGGTAGACAGAGGGAATCAATTGCTAAGACACTCCTCATCACACTCATTTTCGATCGGTTTCTGGCGTTGCGAGTTGAGTGATTGGAATCAACGCTCGTCACCAGAACAGAAGAAATGAAAATAGTAAAAATTTTATTTCCTCGAGTGGGTATCGAACCTAGAACCAGTCGTGTTAACAGTCAAACTTTATGCCACTGCGCCACGACCGCCAATTTTAAAGGTTTAATTGCAACGAAAACGTTGATCGTAATTTGATTTAAATATATAATATTATAATATAATTTGACATAATAGATCTAATTTATATGTTGATCTATTGCCGCAGAAACCATTAACACAGTTTTAATTTGAAACCTAGACAGTCTGCCTACCACTGTCGGTATTTCCGTTCCTAATAAGCCAATATATTTTTTATATATATTATATATACATATATGTAAATGGTGTATATACCAAAATTTCCAATTCTCATTTCGACATTCTCCAAGCTGTCTGCTTTCTACTGTGTAAATTGGGATGTCAATAATTTACTTGCCTATACTTACGAGTTAAGTCTAGGCAAAATTATATGGTTGCTACGTGGCGTTAACAAAGGAATATTTCAGTATTGCACTGTGCGCAATCTCCATAACGCATGTCACTTTGATTTATGGGTCGTTTGTTAACCTCATTTCATTTTTATTTCTACTAGAGTTACCATTTATTTTTTTTTTCAAAAAAAGACATAATAGGTTAATTAAATGAGTCAATACTCGTCGTTTTGTCACAAAAAAATTACACAATTCAATTTAAAATATTTTTTATCTTAAATTAATATATAGTTACAAAAAACATTGCATAAACTAATTTCAAACGGATGTAACTAGTTTAACTAATATTTATTAGATACAAGAATCAATATTAAATAGACCAAATTGAGATTTATAGTTAAACCGTTCGAATACATGGCGACCCTACCCTACATATTGCACAAATGGACTGCACAAAGCGCGGTCTAGAGTCGACAGACGTTTGTGTCACGAACTTTTGATTGCAGCAATTGAGTTCAGATTATGTATTATAATATAATATTAATCGTCGTGTCACAAGGGCACAAAGGTTCGATTTCCACTCGAGGAAATGAATTATAATTTATTATTATTGTCATTTCTTTACTCTGGCACTAAAGCAAGAACCCGGCGTTGAGTTTTGCCACTCAGCACGCAATGCCTAAAAAAATCGGTGAAGAACGGTTTAACGCTAGGTTACCTCTGCCTACGCTGCTGTATGCGGGATACATCGTGAAGCTGATAAATAAAGAATATTATTAAAGCTTGTACTATCTTGCCGCCTTCAATACGCAAGTTAGTTACGCGTTTCTAATCTACTAGACAATCGCCTCGGCTATAAAACGAAGCATAACGGTTAGTCGGCTCGGCAATTACGAGTTACGACTACCTGATTAATGACGTAAAATATCATAGAATCTCTTGATCCACTTACATTTAGTAGAGAAACGATGTTAATGACAACAGATCTGCAGCAGTGTTGGTTTTGTTTATGTTATGACTTTATAAAACCTTACGCACATCATTAACGAACTAAAATTAAAACTGTTTTATAAAACAGATTTTTTTTTAATATTATAAGACACAGAAATGATGCAGAGGCATAAATGCGTGACTTTAAACGCTACAAGTTATGAATTCCATTCCTACTCGGGGAAATTTCACTACGGTGTTGAGCAAGAGGCATCATTGAGTTCTGCCTATGGACGTGCAATGCCTCCAGAACTCTGTGGAAAGTGGAGAGTGGAGTGTCTTAATACTAGGTCCCTTCTGCCTAACCTGCTACATGCGAGATACAGCGTAAAGCTGTAGACCTAGAATAAATTTTCAAAATCTAATCCTCTTGTATTTCGATCTCGTCTTGTCTTTTCTTGTTGTTATAAAAAAAACTTACTAAATATAGTAAGCCATAAAAATAAATCCAAATAGAAACACTCGAGACTTCCACCTTACAAATTGGCTTAATTCGCAATAAGTGAACACTCAGATAAAATTAGTTTCGCAAGGAAGTCGTGACAAACTATCAAATTAGACTAATTCGTGAAGGCCGGCCGAGACTTTTCTTATAAACCCAACCTAGATTTCAGTCAGATTTATTTGTTTTTAGCTAAAAAAAATATAAAAACGTGTATTTTGTTTTATGGAGGAAATTCGGCGGAAAGTGCGGGACGGAATATATTAACACTCCGTATACGGGATACAGCGTGATTTGATTTGTGTATTTTACGCGTTCATTAATAGATTAATATTAATTTTAATTTCTTCCTATTTCGACCATATCTGCATCATCTCATCTACACCGACATAATAATATATCTAAAGTTACGTACATCGTATGTATATATGTATGTATAAACAGCAAAAGCTTACAACCGAGTTAGTTTCACTTTCTTACGCTCACATTACCGCATTAAAGCATTATTAAGGAAACGATCCCGCTCCAGATAATGGACGGTCATGTCACACAGATTGAGTAGCGGGGGCTCACTTTGACGTCCCGCACGAGGCACGACCAGGTAGAAAGTTGGTACCGGACACTTCGCATTCGTCAATCATGCTAACTATCGGTTCAATCATATGAAGTGATGTTGACATATAGTATGCGCAAAGATTTTTCCGAGATTATGAATGATGTCAAATTAGAAATCTTAAATATTGTGCAGTTAAGATCTATACGAGCGTTTTAATGTTTTATAACCAATGAAAATTTTATTTAGAAAATTAATAGTATCTAAATCGACCTGCGAACATAATAATTCAATAGAGAAAAGAGGACGATGCGGAGATAAACACCGAACAAAGCTCTCTCACTCGCAAATTTGTGTTAATTAAGGGCATCTCTATATCGCTAGTAGTTAGGGCGCGTTTACATTGTTGACTTCTATACCGTTAGTGGGTAGATATTTATACTACACTTGATAACATTGGAAGTGCTAAAAAGTTTATTTGTTTGGTATTTCAGTGTTGCAGGGCTTTATTGGTTACTGTGTGTGCCTCTTTGGTTGTAAATAATTTCTTTCAACTCTTAATTAACCAGACTATACTATTGCTTTAAAATCATTTTATAAAGTTAAAATCTAGTTAAACTTTAACATCAATTTTTCGATAAATTAATATAAAAACAAAAGAGGTCCTTAAAATCTATTTATTTGTTTTTAACATTTTTGACGACCCATAGTATATTTGGGCGAAGTAATGTTTGATTTTCCAAGTAGCAAGAGGAGAAAAAATATATATAAAGATAAAAACCAAATGAATTGTTTAAATATTATATAATTTCTATTATATAATTTTTAGTATACAACTAAGCACATTATAAGATATTTATACTTCGGACTGTACGACGATGATTGAGGCTACAAGTCTAACTCAAAGAAGTTTTTATATAATATTTATTAATTATTTTCATCTACTCGATTTAACGAAATATAGCGCGGCGTTATGTTCCGCTATTCGACACATGATGTTTCCGAACAAGTAATAAGACAACAAAAGGGTTAGGCTCCCTCCAACCAACCAACCCTTAATAAAATAATAGTGTTCTATAATAATCTACAAGTTTATCTTTTAGTATTATATTACAACGGGCCACATGCGAATATCCGCCCACATCTATCAAATTACATTAATGACGATACATTTTTAAAGAAAAATGATAATTTCATAGGCAGGATAAAGAATATTTTGTAATATTTAAAATATGTAATATTCAATAAAAAATTTTAAACTTTAATCTAACTATAAAGTATTATATCTATATAAGGATGTATGAACCTTCTACAGAAAGCTGTGTTATGGTGAACTTCGGTATGTTAAATAGTTTTGGTTAAATTAAACATTTGGAAGGAAATAACACAGCGGAGAGTCGATTAATTTCAAATGTTATAAATAAATAAATACACTAATTTAAATATGTATCTTTTTTTACTTATGTCTATATATTTTTGACATTTTCTTGATAAGCACTTTTTTGTGCAGTGTCGAATAACACTATAAAAATGTTAAAAAGTTTTAGTTAGTTAGTGTTAATTTGTACGTGTAAAACTCTAAGTAACTAAGAAAACAAATTGAAACAAATTTAATAGATACATTTTGAAAAATATCTATGTCCCTGCCTAGAAAAAATGATCAATAAAATAAAAAGAGGCATATTATTTTAACCCTTATCAAGAAACAAAGTTTTATTTCAGTTCATGGTGTCTAGCCTCTATAAATCTATAAATTATGTCAACAACTGGTCGCATTTGTGAGATTATGGGGGTCTGAGTGACTGTATAAACGTCACATATTTTGCAATTTTTTACCTAGGAATCATTAATTTAAAACAGATATTCTAAAATTGTGTTTGTATACTTTTATATTATGTTTTAAATATCACGAAATTTGGCACGTACCCCACTCCTTGTCATCGTTAGCGTGTAATTTATGGATGGTTCTGTAGATAAATTAATTTCCACTATTCACATAAGCTTGATCATACATTTAAATATCTTACCTGGGAACTTAGTGTTAAAACGGTCCTTTCCCCATTGAGACACTTCCGTTTCCGCAAAAATTTTTAAAAAAAGCAACGCCACGTTTTGCCTTATTACGAGCGCAAAGTAAATATAACCTCTAGTGGGAATGAAAACCAGAACTGTCGTCCACTTATAGCGCACGCTTGTGAGCATACGTCACGACGGCCCTTCTCTCTAGCCCCACAGAGTTGAGTTGCGTATGGGTAAATCTGTTCTGCCTTGTGTATCATGATATAAATATATTTGGATGGATAAAGGGATATAAAAATATTTGGAGTGGAGCCTAGGTATTTTACAACAAAGTAGTATGTATTTTGTGTTATAGACGTTATGTAAAGAGAATAAAAACAAAACCATAATAATGAAACTAGAAGTCCACAATTACGATAAAAAATATTTAAAAAAATTGTTTTGTTAACAATAAATTATAAACGTGCGTATAAAAACTTTGGCGTAAATCGATAAGCAAAGTAAGTAAATTGATAAGGTTTTGTGAGTGGAAAGCATAGACGGGTTCAGGTTCCGCTATGATCAAAATTCGAATGATGTTTTTTTTTAAATATTTTTCAAACACAAACCAAAACTAGATAAATAAAGACAAAATACCAAATCCACTAACCTGATGTTCTCGAAGTTTTCTCAACAGCTCGTGGTAGGAGGCGGCGCGCGCGGCCGACAGCGAGGGCGGGGGGAGGCGACCCTCCATGCAGTGGAGCCACCGACGAAGACAACGTAACTCGTGAGCCGGGTCTGTTTAAGGAGACATTACGATGATTAAGTTATGTAAATATATTTTTTTTATTCACCGCTTTTCAAAAAGAAAAAAAAAGATTAACGTCACGGATCGTTGTGACAAGAGGAGCTAGCTACAGGTTGTTGGCGGTCTTTAAGGTTGGAGTACATAAAGGCCTTTCTACAATTGATCGAAGGCAGGAAGTAGTAGAGAATAGTACAGTTTCACGTATGGTGGGAACAGAGATCAGAAAATTCAATTGCAGGACCGAGTCCTGACGAACAGCTCCGAGAACACGTCGGGATCGTCTCTACACGAAGCCAAATAAGTGTCCACCCTTTCATCGATTATTGGGTTTGGGCTATGTCTACTTTTTCTATATATACTATTTCAATTAATCAAATTCCATAGGGTGGCAAGACTTTTTTACATTGACCAATTGCTTTCAGCTTCACAGTGTATAAACGCATATAATTACACGACCAGGAAATGACTCATGCAATAATTGAATTGTTTCTCTGGCTGTATGGCATGTGTTACCACATACATATCTTGCAATTTTGACACAAATAACTGAACTATCATGTCGCGATAACGAGCACTATTAACCGTTATTGTCTGACCAGCTGCATTTTCGAAGAATGCATGAAAAACAGTGACACGCTGTGGATGCATTCGTTTCTCAACAATCACTCGTGGATTTTCTGAACCCCTAATGGGACAATTTTGTCTATTAACAAAGCCATCAAGATGAGAACTCATCGCTTAAGATGATTTTGCTGCAAAATTTTTGCAAAACTTTTTCAAAATATTCCTCAACAATAAAATTGCGTTGTTCTATTGTGTGGCGCTCCATTTTTTATAACCCTGAATTGTCAGCTGTCACGCTGCATTTTTTTTTGTTTGACAACACTTTACCGCACAAATGGCGCAATGTTCAAATCTTGCGTGATTTTTGTGATACCTTATACTACTAAACGTTGCCGATCTTCCACTTTTCAATCTCAAAAAAAGGGATCCCGTTCTAGTTTACGCAATTACTTATTTCCAATAATAAACCTAAACAACGTTCAACTTCACCGCCAATACCTACGACTCGATTTCGTAAATAAGTGAATGAATTTCTTTAATTTATTATTTAATTTATTAATATAAATAATTGAAATGATTTTTTACATTATTTTTAAAAAAATAAACACTTTTTCATCTTTGGAAAAATCTCTTTTGTTTTAATTGTATAAGGCGCTTTCATTTAAAGTGGTGAAGACAAAAATACTCTGTATATATCATATAATTATTTTTTATTAATATATTAATAAGCAATATTTTTTATTTAGGTATTTTATATTTTTTT
>JBAIZZ010000132.1:575097-585826 GCA_037355905.1 Heliconius aoede
AAAAAAATACAATTAATATTGAAATTCAAATAAAAGGAAAAACAGGCCAAGTAAGACCTGCTGTGGGGCAGGGGCACAAGGGGCGATGTTAAACGCGATAGGTTGTGGGTTTGATTTCCACTCGATGAAAGATAAATTTTGAACAGAAAACGCGGCATTGAGTTCCGCCCCTCAACACGCAATGGCTCTAGAATTCGCCGGGAAGTGGAGAGCGGAGTGTCTAAATACAGGGGACATATAACCTGCAGGATGTAGCGTGAAGCTAAAAATCCATCCATATTTCATCACTCAAATACAAACTAAAAGCACAATCATCCAGTCTAACATAATGTATTATACAAAAGTGTATGTCGAAATAGTATCAAATATTTAATAATATAAATAAAATCTTTCACTGATTTACATATTAGAGGCGTCGTCGCGCAAAACAGACGGACCGTTAAAGTTTGTCACCTAATAATAACATCGTTGACAATATCACCACACGTCATCTCCCCCGCAGCTGTGTTAAATACGCCTCTAACATATTTTTTTATGAAATAGTTTTAATACGGCTATTCGTATTTTTTTTATGTATACGATAGGTACACAGTAAAATAATATTACGTAACAAAGTAAAAATATATCAATGTAAATACAACAGGTTGTGGGTTTGATTCCTATTTGAGGAAATGGAATATTTATTATTTTCACTCTGATGTCGAATGAATTCGGTGAAGAAAGTGGGGAGTGGAGTGTCTTAACACTAGGCTCCCTCTACCTACCTTGCTACGTGCGGCAAAGATAAAAAAATGTAAATGCATTATCCCGCACACAACAGGGTAGGCAGAAGGAATCTAGTGTTAAGACACTCCGTTCCATCTTATTATGTCATCTTATTATAATTTATAAAAGGATATATATTTTTGGTACGTATATAGAACTGGTAAAAAAAAATCAAGACACGCCAAGAACAACCTGTTTTCATTTCAATACATTGTTATACAACACAAAAATAAGTAGATTATATGCTTATTTGTTATTTAATTTTGTTACCTAAGTGAAGTAAGTGCAAGCGCATTCTTTATCAAAATTTCCCTGTCGCGATATTTATTTATAGCTTTGACTAGACGCGTAGAAAGCGGTTCGGTCTGCGTGTGACACTATCAGGACGTGTTGAAGTGCTGATACAGAAGATAACATCCGATATGATAACGCCACTAATCCATAAAAATATAGAGAGATTTTTGCTAAATATGGTGAAAAAAAAATATTTATATTATATCGATTTTAAGCTGGTTTCGTCTAATGACATTACAAAGTGAGTTCGCTTTTTTCTTATTTCATTATTGATATTTATATAATTGACTTTAAATTCAACTTTCCACATGTTATCTTTGAAAAAGTGTAGGTATATGTAAGATTAGAGAATTATGTTAGTCTGTTTCATGAGTCGAGTCACGTATGCCTGGTTTATGTACATCACAGTGAATAAGTGCTAATATTAATATGAACTTACGTCACTAACAAACAAAAAACCTCGCTAGGTTAACTATAAACACTCTAGAACTAAGTATTGCTTACTGGAATACAAAGTCATTTACAGCTTGTTTGTAACAAAAAACTTTAAAAATTTCCAAAAACAATGCACTATAAAAATGCAAAGCACGGCAAGAACAAAGCTTACAAGAAAGCACAAACATAAGAATTCAACTCACGTTCAATTCCATTAATAGTTAAGAATAATATCTAATAGTATAAACAACAAAAATAAGCAATTATCTAAGAAAACGAATTACAAATACATTACAATGAGTAAGAAGAGACGAAAATAGACGCGGTCTGCGCATAGCGTCCGGTAACTTTGGAAAATGGGTCAGTTATTATTACAGCAAGTGCAATTCTACTCGGTTGTTGCAAACGGGGCGTCATCGCGTTTTACAGCGTGACTGACTTCATTCAAGGTATAGCATAAATATTAGGTCCGTTTGAAGCATATTTGAACAAAGATAGTTTTTGAATATTTATTGCCTTATGCCCTTCTTATGTAAAATGGAAGTTGTAGATTCAACTCTCACAAACTCCGCACATTGTCTTACCAAACATGAAAATAATTCACTAACCCGAGTGAGGATCGAACCTACACTCAATGTTTGTACTGTCAGCCGCTGGCCTAATAGATCATTACTTTATTTCGTTATTAAATGTAGACTATAACAAGTTTTAAGCCAGCATGTGGGCCCATTAACTAGCATAATTCGAAATCACAGTTAAAGAACGAGCTTTTAGAAGTATTTTTAAATATAGTAAAGGTATACATTTTCTAAGAAAGGAAACTATACGCCCATTAGCACTTCCTCTTGGGTGACACTAACGGACGTCACCGTGAGTGTTGCATCACGCGGAAATTAACATATCCTTTGATGATCAAAATTTGAAACACATGACATATTAAAAATACACAGCATAGTACATTTTAATCAGGCCAGTCGTGGCGCAGGCGTACAAATGTGGCTGTAAGCATAACTGGTTGTGGGTTCGATTCGCACTCGAGGAAAGGAGACAAAGCGCGGCGTTGAGTTCTCACTAATTGATTTAATTTACTTAATACTAGTTTCTCTCTGCCTACCTTGCGATATGAAGGATACAGCGTGAATATAAAAAATATTACATATTATATTTCTGATAATAAGCAAAAACGATTTAAAAAAAAAACATAGAACAAAAGGGTAAAAATTTTATTAACATTTACAACCAATGATTAATGAGACTTGTATACATACACCTTCAACAATAAAGAGTTCCTCAATTACTTTTGACGATAGATCTATTAAGATACTTAAGTATCTACAAAGCACCATGAAAAAACACTTATAAAATTCAAATCATATTATGAACTACAAAACAAAGCTTTAGTACTATAGTTTGTTTGTAGGGTTCATATGGCAAAGTGGCTGAGGTCAGGGTCAATAACCTCTCACAGAGTCAAGCCCAGGAGGCCAGGCTTATTTACGGGGCACGCAAGTGTTGGACCTAGGCTTCGTTACATAATTACTTTGAAAATTAATTTTTCGCTTCGTGACTGAGTCTAATGAGCCGGTCAGAGTATAAAATTTATCTATAAACGTAAGCTTCCGTTTTCATATTACATTACGATTTTACTAATTAAATGTTTATATTTGATCAATTTTTATTACTTCAATTACGATATTACATTTTAATGTAATCCAATTATTTATTCTTGATGTCGCCATTTAAATTAATTATGAAATTAATTTTAAAAGTATCATTCTAACATGCAAATTATATATTTAATTTAATATTCTATGTATAAAATCTATACAAATGTATTATGTATATTAAGTTAAATAAGACTATTTCGTAATAGATTAGCTTGTAGCAATCAGTTTTAATTATTTTCTTATTAATACAGTACGGCGTACATTAAAGTGAAAAAGTGAGGCAGTCGTAATGCAGAGGACACAAAAGTGTGACTGAAAAACGACGGTTGTAGGTTCGATTCCCACTCAGGATATTTATTATAATATTTTCGTTTCTTCGCTCTGGTACCTAGGTAAAATCCCGGCGTTGAGTTCCGTCACTTAAGATGCAATGCCTCAAAAAATTCGACAGAAAGTGAGGAACGAAGTGTCTTAACACTAGATCTTAACTTCCCTGCTAGCGTGAAGACATTTAGTTAATAGAAGAATAGAATTCACATCTTGTGGGTGTTACAGGACGTTATTAGATGTGAGTAACCTGCAAGTTGGGAAGTACCCTATTTCACTAATAAAATGTGCCTCTAAATAGAATAGTTTGTTCCAGTTTATTTATTAAGATAGAACAAAGAGATGTAGTTTGTTCTGTCTGTTTAAGCGATACCTCTAAAATCAGCTTTAGGATTTTTCAAATTACATACTCATTATTTTCGCCATCACGATGTTTGGGCATCTCACGAACAGAATGCCTTCAGGCTAATCTCGGATGTACAAAAACGTTCAACTACAAAACATCGTTAGAATTAAACGTGAGATAATGAATTTTAGAAAAAAATATAATTTAACAAAAAAAGAAGACGATTTTCGCCGAATCCTATCACCAGAGCCAAACTGAACGATCCTTGAAATGTATCCTTTCTCATAAAAAAAGAATCATCGAAAGAAGTTGGCGCTATATTGAGTTATTTATTCATTTTTCGCGCAAATACTTCACGAAAATTTAAGATTTATGTGACTTTCTCATGTTATCCATGTCAACCATGTTATCATTGTCATAAAAATTGTCAAAATAAAAAGATTAACAAACATAAAAAAAAAATAGACAGTCGAATTGATAACCTACTACGTTACAGAAGTCGGTTAGAAATATTATATGCTAACTCTCATGAATTCCACCCTACACCTGCTGTTTCGTGACTGACGAGAAGTAGGCCACACCTCCTTTCAAACCACACACGCCACGAAAAGAATGTAATATACGGTCGTTCATTACCATATATTTGGATTTTATTGGTATGTCGTGTGCAATAAAATTCAACAATAACGCATGTTCTAGAATAATCATATATATCCTTTTTAAGAATCAATATCCTTTTTTAGAATTATTAATTAGGGCACATGTTTTTATTAAAATTACGTCAAAGCCATCATGAAACCATGATATATAATTTATTATTTCATTCATTTGATTAAATTAATGAAGGCCTAAACATTAGGTTTAAGGCTTTCATTTTGTTACGATATATACTATATAATAACAAGGATATGGCAGAGAACTGGTGTATTGTAAATAAAGATTAAAAATTACTTCCGGTATCGGAACTATAGTGTCTGTTTCGCTCCCCTATTTGTTCTTCCAATAATAGTTAACAACTGTTAATGACTGAGAGCAATTATTACGTGATTTCAGAGGGTGCCTGGGGCCCTTATATAGGACAGACGGTCATTGACTTTTCACTAGATGGAACTGCTATTATGTATTATTTCGTTTTTTTCAGTAGGCAGAGGGCATTTAGTTCTAAGACACTCCATTCCCCATATGTCATCGAAATCTGAAGGCACTGCGTATCGAGAGGCGTCACTCAAGGCCGCGCTTTGCCTCTACCACTAGAGCAAACAAATAAAAATTCTAAATACTTCATTTCCTCGAGTGGGGATCGAACCCACAACCAGTCATACTCCCTATTTCTATTCGTATGTGATTTTGATTGTAAATAATCTAAGCAGTTTCATGAGGCCCATTAAAAGGACGACGACGACGACGACGACGAACGACGAGCGCATACTCTAGATAAACATAGGATATTTTGTATGGTACGCCCTGCTTAAAAGAAGGCTTGTCTAAAGCATACTTTAGTCGATAGTTTTGACATCCTCGATTTTATATTTTATTCACAGATTGATGTACACAAGTTTTAAGTCAAGTAAAAAAATGTTAAGTCAAATTAAAAGCGTGAATTTTTCCCTGAGTGGACCCGGCAACCATTCAGGTCACCCATTATTCTGTCAGGGAAGTCAAAAACGATGCATTACTTAACATTTAACTTGGCTCTCATTTCACAGTGTTTGCTTTCAAACGGCTAAACATTATTGTTGCTATATTGTACTTGTTATATTCATAATTATATTCATCTAAAAACGTAATAGTCACTAGCATACCAAAATCAAATAAATAAACTTTTGCTCTTATAGTAGTGTCAACTTACAATGTGCAATCATAGATGTGACTATCTATGTATGTGACAAGGTTGACATTCGGACTGCAACCTGACAAGACTAGGGCCACGAACAGAATCTTAAATTAGAGCAAATACATTGTCTTCATTTTCATAATAGATACATATAGGTCAAGAGTTGAGTTTTGTGAATTAGTCGTCCAGTCATAATTTATATTTACTTCCACAGAAAATAATGATGAATGTTGTTAGTCTTTTAGAAAATAACCTGTTATCTGATAGCAACTTTATAATTAAAAGCTAGACTTTGCCATTTAAAACTTAAACTATTATGTGCTTATTTAAAACAATAGTACACAAAAGTGGACTATCCTGTCCTTGTATATTAAGGAACAAATACTATAAAGTGACAAAAACATATAAAATGTAAGTACAGTTTACCTAACCAATTCGTTTTGTGTATAGAATTACATTCGCTTGTTACATCGACAGCCTTGAACTCACAGGACAAAGACACGAGGACTCGCGTACGAGGAGTTCAATATATATTTTGTAATGCTTCCCTTCACCGAGAATGTGCTCAAAAGTGTATTTTACCTACTTCATAAAAACGACGATAAAAATAAAAGTGTACAAAAAACAGTTATGGTTTTTCATAAAAAAAAAACCAATCGAAATATTTTCTTTAGTTAATACGATCAACATAGGCAACTCTTTAATTAAAAACCTGCCGCTAATAATCATAAACATAATTATATTTTAATAAATGGTACTTTAAAATTATATTTCCTAGAACATTCACACATAAAAAAATATATAACAAATAAATATACGCTGATCCTACAACTTCACGGCGAGATTAGCATTTTTTTGCCGGCCGTACTGTTATTCCAAAGTAGCAATTACAATGCAGACAAAGCCTCGGGCAAGATCTAGTGGCCAAATTGATTTACGACAGAGGTGAATGACCGCGGGCCGAAATGGCCGACTCGTGAAACACTCGCC
Organism: Heliconius aoede; assembly: GCA_037355905.1. NCBI lineage: Eukaryota > Metazoa > Arthropoda > Insecta > Lepidoptera > Nymphalidae > Heliconius > Heliconius aoede. The sequence goes on from JBAIZZ010000132.1 coordinate 581,756, forward strand.
CGCACCGCCGTGCCCCGAAAACGCTAAATTGATTTGCGATTCGCATGGTTTCCCTGAAAAGACAAAGCAGCGAAATACCTTACAAATATTAAAATATCTACATTTTTAATAAAAAAAATTCCTGCCTCACGTATGTAGCGGGGTAGAGAGGGAGCGTAGTGATAAAACACATCGCTTCCCACTTTCTACTCAATTCTGGACACGACGCGTCTTGAGTGGCGGGACTTAACCGCAGCGCTTTGCCTCGACACCAGTGCGAAAAAATTAAAATATTAAAATCTTGTACTTGCCCCTGCGCCATTACACAAAATATATTACTGTAAAAGAAATGAACTCATATTAATTCAAATTCTATTATAACGTTTTCATATCTGCTGCATCATAATACAATTCATTGACAGCAACTGGTGATTCTAGAAATAACCTCGTGAGCCAAAAAAAAATATAAAAAAGCTTACCATCCATTATTATCAAATACAATAACGCTACGAGATATTACATTTTATTATTATTATTATAAGTAATAAAAGGTGTTCGCAACCCGCGTCTCTTGTATCGTAAGAAAAGACAGCAGAACCAATCCGATGACCTTGATTCTCTCGTTAGTTCCAGTTTTTAAAGTGCACAGAAACAGAATGAATGTAATAATGTAAATTGTTATATTATAATACACTTTTTTTACGATTTTAAGTTGATCAACTAAATTGTTAATTTTCTATAAAGGTGCAGTTATACGCTGTATCCCGGACTCAGAGGGAATATTTTCCATGGAATTGAATAGCGGAACTCAACGCCGCGCAAGTAGACTGTTATTAGCACTTTTGGTTCGGAAGGCAGTTCTGCTGTTGAAAATATAAATTTAAACGAATATTTTATTTGTTCGAGTGGGGATCGATCCCACGACAGTCGCGTTACAGCCGCATCCTTGTGCCGCTGCGCCACAACCGCCTTTTTTTTTTTTTTTAACAGTGATAGGTAAGCGTTTGACTACTGTCTAACCTAATCGTAGGTAAAGACGGGGTCTAAGATGTAGCACGCTTACCTAGAAGAACCCCATTGACTCGACTCTTAAAGATCCCCAGATTGTAGTTATCGGGAAACACGGCCTCAGGCAGCGCATTCCATTCCTTGGCAGTACGTATGAGGAACGAAGACGCAAAGCGCTTGGTACGGTGTGGTGGAATATCTACCGTGAAACGGTGCCGTCTACCCGAGAGTCGCGTTGTCCGATGATGGGAAAGGGAGGTATACCTTTATTGTATAAACAATAAAACACATCTCACAAAACAATTTTCAGGCAACAAGATCGCGTGACTCCTCAACATTAGTAAGTACAAATTAATAATTCATACGCGGTCGCTTTCTATTTGAGTTTGACACATTTTTCTCTGTGATATTGCCGAAACAAAACAAAATATAATAAATAATATATATAGAAAAAAAAAGCTACTTTCTCGATTCTATTAAATTCAAATTATTACCAAATTTCAAGTATGCCTCTCACTATATTTACAATTTTAGCGGTATTTATTTGTACAGAAGCGACCTGCATTGTAACGACGTTACGACGATGACGAAGAGAACGTAGTGATATATTATTCTCTACTTATCGCCATTTTAGTGTTTTTTTTTCTATATTAATTTAACAATCTATAAATATTTTATCTATCTATTTATTTATTAGAAGTCGAAACCTCAAACTCAGTCTCGAATTATTATAAGAAACCACGACTTTGTATATAGATATTAAATATATGAGCAAATATTAGTATAAAATTCTTATATAAAAAAGTATTTTAAAATACAAATATAATATACATATGTATATAGTTCTATATTTAGACGGTGCTTGTTGGATGACATAATTCAACGCCGTATTTCCGTTTTAGTCAGACCAAGACGAATGTTTGCCGAGTTAATCTAATCCTTATTCTGTATTGTACTTGTTATAATCAATTTCGCGACGTTTTTATTACATATAATGCAATAAAAGATATTTAAAAATAATAATAATATATATACATATATTTATTTACCTTTGAGGCATATTTACTCAAGTTTAAAGAACATCGACAAATAAGAATGACTGGTAATAGACAAAAAATAACTTAATTTCCAAGTTACACAAAATAATAACTACATATTTTTATGATATTTGTCAGCACAATATGGATAAATGAGTAATAATATAATCATCAACCACTTCAAAGAGACGTACGTTCCTTATATAGTGCACGAGTTAATGAGCAAAGGGAAAGGGGGACGTTGGGAATCGAACACGTGTCCCGCCCGCTTCCGTTACTCTGTTTACAGATGCTGTTTCAGTTGTTTAGTTAACTTTGTATCTGTGGGCTATGCGGTCCCGGCTTTATGTTCTGGCTTTGACGTTAATGTCGATAGTAAAACTCACATTCTGTTCAGAAATGTCATGTAATGCTTTTCTTTAGAATAGGATAGTTCATTCTGTGATATTTTTAAATGAACATATTTATATCTATCATATGACGTTACGATATCATAAAATTTTACCATCACAACTCTAATAAACCATCATTTACTTACAAGCCATAAAGCTCCCTGTAATCTACCTTAAAAGGATCTCCACTTTTTTCGTAGTTGACAAACAATGCTATCGTTTTACCGCCTTATCACTTTTCCCACGCCCCCGTGAGACAACATACCGCGAAGACAGTGCCGAACAAGTTTCAAACTAGGCAGCAGTTAAACAAACATACAGAAAAAACCATCCAATGTTAACAATCATATTACGTATAGATAAACCTTTTGGTTAAACGTTACAAATAAAAATACGAGTAAGGTTACAAATCCAAAGGCCATGACCCCTCTTTCTGGTTAATTGATATTCTATGGACGAATTAGGGTGGTTTTGAATAACATGTTTGTGTCTATTTCATTATTATATAAGAAAGATTTTGTTTATTTGTTAGTCTGTTAGTGAGGCCAGTCGTGGCGCACGGGCACAAAAGTGTGACTGTAAAACCTATATATCATGTATACTTACTTGATAATTGATTGTAATGGGATGGTTGCGGGTTCAATTCCCACGGGGGAACGAATTATTATTTATTAATATTTTCATTTCTTCAATTCACCAAGGCAAAAGCGCGGCGTTGATGTCCACGCACACGCAATTCATCGAAAATTCGGTGGAAGCTGGGGAATAAATTGTCTTAATGCTACCTTTCTACTGCGCAACCTGCTATATACGAGACACAGCATGAAACTAAAAAAAATTAGTCACTTGAGGCCAATTTCATAGTGCAAAGTTTTTTTCTTCAACATTTTATTTTTTATTATTAAATAAAATTAAAATAAAAAGTTAAAAATGTTCCGATAAATCAAGAGTGAAATTAAATATGTGAAGTTGATGAAACTAGAGCTCTGTGTAATCTGTGTAATAGTTAACACTACTTTTATCGGTTAAATTTAGATAATATCGGAGCGTGGTAGATTGAATTACGAAATATCAGTTATCTCGTGGTTTAACTGCATGATAGGTTCCGTCATCTGTAAATACTTACAAAGTATAATATAATGTAAATCAAACGTTCAAAATGTTCTTTTTAATGGTATCCGTGCCGGAAGCCTCGGGGTACGTGCACGACTCGCACTTGACCAGTTCTTTTAAATTCCATGGAAGCCAGTTGTGGCGCAGGGTGAGACATCGTGGTGCAGAGAGACAAATCGTGGTGCACGGCACAGTGTGACGGTAAAACCTAACTGGTTGTTGGTTCGATCCCCACTCGAGGAGATGAAATATTTATTTAAATCTATAGGTCCATTTCTTCGCTGTGGTGTCAAGAAAGCGCGGCGTAGAGTTCCGCCACTCAACAGGCAATGCTTCCAGGAATAAGGTGGAAAGTGGGGAACGTAGTGTCTGAACACTAGGTTCCCTCTGCCTACCCTGTGTGCAGTAGCGGGTTCACAGCGTGAAGATGAATAAAGTTTAACGAAATAATGAGTTAAAGAATATACATACATATATTACCTTACGTCAATAACCACACAAGACAATCAGATTAACGGTCCAAGTTTAACACAACCCACACA